>JAYDZW010000024.1:0-383630 GCA_036172225.1 Cryptocoryne crispatula var. balansae
ATCCATACAAGAAATGGATTCGTAAAAGGTCGATGTTACCGATTCGATAGAATCTACATCAGTAAAATTAGATTATGTTAATAATATTAGGATATTTTTACTTAAGACTTTAAATTAGGTTACCTTAATTTAAATTAAGGGTTTAAGTTAAAGTTAAGATATAAATTTAAATAAGTCAAATATAGAATATATATATGTATTTATTAGAAGATATTAAATTTAATTTAAATTTTGGCTATGGAGATCAAATAGACACTAAACCCCCCTGTTACACGCAGTACTATGAAGTTATTGAGTGAAAAAAATGAAATATATTGATCGTTGCCGCCACCTCCCCGAAGTCATGTACAATTTTTCCTTCCCCCTGCTTCGCCCGCCGGAAGGCCCCTTTGCCTATCTAGTCGCCAATGCCCTTTCCCTGGAAGGCCGTTCCCCCATATAGCTACTCTTCTCTCGCCCCTTGTTAAGTTTGGTTTCTTCTATTTCTTCACGTTTTGTAAATGTTGCCATCGTTACCACCTCCTGTCGATCATTGTCGGCAGCTCTGCGTGTTAGCGCTGCCATCATCAGCTATGCCGACACCCTTCACCAGCCCCTCCATCGTTACTCATTGGCATCATCTTCGATGCCATCCCCGTCATCTCCTTCGCCCGCTGCCAATGCTGCCACCTTTCCCTCCAAATTGCCTTGTCATCGTTGCCAATCCTCTTCCTGTAGTCACCCCATCAACCGACATGAGCTGCCCCCACTGCCCTCCTCTACCCTTCCGCAATCAGCGTGTCAAGTGCTCCAGCTCTCCGCGCGACCGGTGTCGGTCACTTTCTCCCTGCCGTCCCCCCCTTAGTTGTTGATAGCTGATGGCCTCCCAAGTCTCTACGCTAGCCAACGCAGGCACATACGCACAAGTGCACACCCCGGTAGTCCAAGACGAGCAAGGGGACTTTGGAGTTAAATATAGACGTTATCAGGTGATTCACTGTAAGTAAGCACCCAATGTATAAAAAAAAAAGAAAGCCACTAAAAGAGGGTACATCAAGGTAAGTAGAAAAAAAGGTGTGATAAAAAAAAAAATTTGTAGAAAAAAAGTGAAGAAATAGAACAAAAAAGAAAGAATTTTTTTTAAAAAAATCGGTAAAAAAATGTTTATGACATAAAAAGAGAGGAGAAGAGTTTGTGAAAAAAATAAGAAAGAGGGTATTTATTAAGTTTAAGTTTATTAAAAAATTAGTTAGTATTATTATTTTATATATTTACGTCGTGTCGTGTCATGTTAAAGTTCGCTATACGCATGGTCAAGAGATGTGTCCAAGATTCGATGAATTGAAGTAGTCAAGTCTTAATTGTACTTGTATTTTAAGAATTTAAGTTCAATTCATGTTCTTATTTCAAGTAGTCAAATTTAAATTATACATGTATCTCAAGAAATATTAATTATCACAACAAATCAGTTGAGTCACGAAAAGCCGTAAACCACATAACATGTGATGTACGTAAATACGAGATGATTTGGATTTGATAATTTATACGAAAAGATGTGCGTGAGTCTAGAGCTATGTTGACACCAGCGTTTTGAAATAATAAGGGGGGTCATCAGTTTTAGGGATTTAGAAAGTTTAAAATTACAGTGGTTATTGATTAAAGAATAAAGAGAATGGTATAAAAGGTTACCTTATGGATAGTGTTGACTAAGTACTTGTCTTTGACAGTCAATCCGATACCTATGACAAGCAAACAAAGAGGGAGGTCTACTCACGAAAATAGCTACCTTGAAGTCGATGCGAAGAAATGGGGTTCCACTCGGAATCGCGTACGATCGGCTCGAAAATGTACGGGGTCGAAGTACACTGCGGGTCGGTGGCCTATTGAAAGGCCTTGAACGAGCCGGTCGATATGGAGAATATCGGAAAAAGGAAAGAGATGCAGGAAGAAAATATGGATTATTCGGCGGGGAGATGTGTTGAACGGATCGGTCGGAGAAGAAAAAAAAAGAAGAGAAATTTACGGTGGCGAGAATTAATCTCCCACGGATTTAGGACTTGCAGGGAAGAGGAGGAAGTCCTATGGGCAAGGGGAGCTGGCACTTAAACGAGCCTATGGAATTCGTCCCCAGCCATAACCCCAAAGTTGTTTTCGAGTCCTTCGCGGACCAGGATACCACTTTACGAAAGGTATTCGATCGCGAGAGGGAGTCGGCGTGGTTAGGGGGGATCGAGCTCCCGCGTTTTAAGCACCGAGGTCAATTCGGATCGAAATTCATCTCAAGAGCGGAATCTCCTAACGGAGGGAGGGGGGCGTAATCTCACTACGCGGCGGGGGAGAGTTGGAGCGAGAAAACGGAAGCTAGCCCCGCGAATCCGGGACCTTTCAGGAGTCCCGGCCGGGGGCGAGAGGCCCGTTCGGTGAACTTCCTAACGAAGGGGAGAGCTGGGGGCTTATAAAACCCGTCCGGAGGCCATCGCGCGGTGGAAAAAGGGCGAGAGAGGAGAAAGAGAGAGGAGGCGCAATGAAATCGATCGACGGGGAGAGAGAGAGGCCGCGAGATGAGAGAAGGCGGGGCGGAGATTTACCTCTCCGGGACGCACAGCCAACTACTTCTCCTTCTTCTGTGACGGAGGTGAAGAAGGTTTCCCCTGCCAGGACACCGGCGAATGGCTCGCACTCCTTCCGGACACCGCCGTCGAGCTGCCTTCTCCCGTCGGGAGTCGTACGCCCTTTCAAAGGTTGGGACATGGCGCACCTTCTCTCGCTGTCGAGGTCTGCCGCCGTGAGAAGCCACACTCGCCCGTCGTCACCGATGGGATCGGGAGGGTCCCCGCCGTCGCCGTTGCTTCGTCGAAGGGAAGAGGAGAGGAGGCCGGGGTTATTTTTCCCCGACGTACATGCGCCGGAGGATGTGTGAACAGAACGAGGGGGCCCGCGTGAGAGACGCCCGCGCGAGAACCGCGCGTGAGCCGGGTCGACCCGTGGGTCGACGAGGTGGTCGGGCCCCGCCCCGAAAAGATGTTTTAAAAAAAAAAGAGAGAAGAAGAGGAGGGAGGAGGAGATCCGCGCGGGGCAGGGGTACGCGCGAGGGGCGGGCCCGTGAAGCCCATTTGCCCTGGATGAACAAAGTGTCGTAGCATTAAAATTTACAGGTACCAGAACTCCAGTTAAATTTTAAACAATAGAAATGACATAAGGCCGATTCTAAACTATACCTCGTGGATTCGGCTCGGCTTAAAAGGTCGAAGCAAAGAGAGGCCAGGAGGCCGGTTACAAACCCGCACTCCTGACCCGCGGTGTTGAAAATAATAATAAAATAAACAATCAATTTAAATTAAATAAAAATCTATTTAATTCAAACGAACCGAAGCTGAAGCATAAGGCCGGTTACAAACCCCACCTCATGGCGTAAACGAAACAAACTTAAAAAGAATTCGAAAACGAAGAGAAACCGGGAGGCCGGTTCCCAAGCCACCTCCTGACCCTCTTTTTAAGGTGGACATACAAAGGTCGTTGAATGACCCAATGTCTCTTCGGTTTTTGGCAGCCAACTAATAAATTCATGAAGCGATCGGAGGAATCGGCCTTAAAGCTAATTTCCCGCAAGTCTATCGGAGACCGGGACATGCTCGATCTCAGAGACATTGAACAAATTCGAGGATGCCTATTAAAGAAATTTGGGACATGTTCAAAACAACAAATTAAAATTGATCTCGAGACCGACGGATGCTTGATACCAGAAGTTGATAGAATGGATGTCATGATATTGTATTATGTTCGGTGCGGAATTCAATGAAAAAAAGAGAGAGTTCAATGACCTCGTGAAATGTTCGGAATGCAAACATAAGAAATGTTAATTGAATATTCAAATAAAAGGGAAAATCTGTAATCCGAAAGCCTGAAAAACTGTTAAAATTCTGAAACTGAATTTTCTGAAATCTGGAATCACATCTAAAATTCAAAGATTAAAATCTGAACTTAACCCATTAAAAAAATCTGAAATCTGAGGATGGGAGGGATGCAGAGTCTGCCACAAGAAAATCTTAAATCTGCAGGGGATCCGAACTAAGAAAAATCTGCAATTGAAACACTTGAAAATTGAAGATCTGAACAATCTGAAATTTGAATTTGTGCAGAACCCATTTAAAAATCTGTAAATCAATTAAAGGTGCAGAAACTGCAAGCTCTGTAATCTGAAAATCTACGAGCTTTATTCATAGATAAAAATCTGAAAAAAGGTTTTGAGGGAATCAAGAAACTAAAATCAGAATGTTGCAATCATGAAACTCAGGCCCGTCCCAAATTTGAGCCTGTAAATTTAAATCAGAGCAAGTCAGGAACTGATCCACAATTAGGTAGTCCCAAACCATTCAAACCCGCAAGAGAATTCAAATTCAAGCCGTCCCTAATCATTTTTCACATAAAATCTGAAAATTACATAAGAGAGAATCCAGAAACTGTCAAATTCATGAAATGCAAAATCTGCGGAATTAACTGAAATCTAAACCAATCAAAATTGAACTCAAATCCAAACTCAACTCTAATTCAATCAAATGAAATTTCTCTAAGTAATCCAAACATAAGCAAATCTGGAAATGTAAAAATCCGAAACCTGTAAAAATCTGTCAAACCCAAAATCTGGAGCCTGAGTCTTCGTATAATCAATCAAAACACTCTTGAACCAATTACCTGAGCATAATTAAACTCAAAAAACAGAAACAGCACCAAGTCATAAAACAAACCACAAATTTAAATATATCTCAAAAAAAAACAGAACATGAAATCAGAATTGATAACAGATCTGTTAAAAAGAAATTCCAAGTTCAAACAATCTATCAAATTCAATTTCAATTAACTAAATTCAAGTGAATTCTAATAAAATAAAATTCAATTCAAGTTAAATCAAGCAATATACAATCCACCGAACACCTGCCCAAATCGAATCCACCAGATTCAAAACAAATCCAAACAAATTCAAACTCAATCAAATCATCCCAAATGCAAATTAAATCAAAGTCAGACTCAATAAAGAATAAACCCAAATTAATCAAGACAAAATTCAAATTCAACTCCAATCAAACTAAAAATCAAACAATAAACCAATTAAATCAAACTCAGATCAAGTTTAAAATCAATCAACAAATTCAAATTGAACCAAACTTAAATGAATTCAATTAAAATGAGCAGATCGAATTTCAACCCAAACTAAAAGCAATTCAACCAATTAAATTCAACTCAGACTAAATTCAAACCGATCAAAATCAAACCAACAAATTTAATTAAACAATCAAATTCAAACTAAAATTGAGTGCTTCGCATTCCATCAAGTTTATGGGATTGTTTTCTCCTATGTCCATATGTGTGTGAATGTTTATTGTGGATGCATGTTTTGTTCCAATGGATTGCTATGACGCTTAATCGAGGGTTTTCGAGTTATCTACGATATGAGTAACGTCGGATCTTGGCACAATCCGACGGGGAGAGGAATTCGAAAACAAATTTTGAAGAACCTAACAACCTCGACGTATAATTTTGACCCTAGATTTAGTACTTTTATGGAATACCATCTATTTTCTGAGAAGTCGATACTGAGTCCCAATCCGAATCCGAATGAAAAATGAATTTCCAACAACAAAAACAAAAGAAAATCTTTTGAGATCTTTGAGGAGTTACATCGAAGCTACTATGTACATTGTACCAAGTCACTTTTGTACGAAAAGATGTACAACGTGATGTGATAGGATGTACTGTCTAGTCGATTTGTTTGTGTCGATTGCGACACCATCGGTCGGAGAGTCGACAACGGGAATTAACAACGGATGCATGGTGGGACCCCGAGGAAAGGGTGGTCGAGGGTCGCGGCCAGGAGTCGGTCGATGCCCGGAGCCCGACCTGGTTTGACCGGTCGCAACCCGGGTTGCGACACCTATTTTTTTATTTTTAAAAAAATTCAAAAAATCAAGAAAAATGTGAAAATATTTCAAAAAATACAAAAAATAACAAAAAATAAATGATATTATTTAAACGAATAAATTAATGAACTTCGTCTCGCCGTGACATGTTCTACGTTTTGTGAATGTAAGTTTATATACGCTCGCGTGTCATTTGAGTTGAGTCACAACAGCTCATTGTATGCATGCTTAACGATCGTATTAAATACGACCTGCGGAAACCATCAATAAGATTTGATCCCGGCACGAGTCACCGTAACTATCGTAGCCATAGGTCGATTAGATCGAAATGTCGATGACTCTGCATGTGTTAATTCCATAATGCTCTGTGGTCGTATGTGAGGAGGCAAAGGCAGGATAAATCGTATGTATAGTTGGAGCCATCATTGATATTGTCCTTACAACTCTGTATGGGTACGGTGAGCTCATACACGTTAACGGCCTTTTACTGTGATCGGCATCTTAGGTCGCGTAAATTGTGTCCTCCTCGGTAAAACGTAAGAGATGTTGTAGAAGATATAGAAGGATGCGAGATTCCTTGTATTTGTGAAACGCAATGGCGACCTCGTATCCGACCACAGCTGTCGTTACTCCTCTTGTGACAAAGAATGCGAGAAGTTTGTTGCCTTTGCGCTTGAATATTTGGCTCCCGTATCTTCTCGATCGTGTTCATTTGTATCGGCATACTGCAATATCAAGATGATCGATCATAACTTGTTTACCTTTTCTTTTAATTTGCGTACCTCGACTAGTTCTTTCTCACGGTCCTCTGTCGCTTTACTAGGGAGGGGAAGGATTTGAAATTCTTCGACGAAAGGGACATCGTCGAGCACTCCTTCGATCCCGTTGTCGATCTTGAGTTGAACTCCGGTTCTCCCGACCCTTCTCGGTCGTTGATAACGAGCTTCGACAAGTTCTTGCGCCAAAGATTTGATCCAAATCGATGTCCTCCTCTCTTCGGTGGTGGCCTCATCGACACGACATCCCACTTTTGTGATATTTAGGCTCTTTTGTTCCATGCGGTTTGGATTTTAACCTGCAAATTAACCCCGGCGCACTTTAGCATAAATGGTGTAGTGACGATACACGAGGTCTTCGAGTCTCTTTGATGTCGACATGTTACTAGCTTCGTGTGAATCAGTTTTGTTTTCGAGGCGTCGCCTAGGCAGCGCCGTCGCCTAAACGACGAGGTGCCCCAGAGAGAGCAAGGCGATGGGCGCCTAGCGCCCGTGCCTTAAATAACTATTTTACTTATTTTAATAATAAATAATGCTAATTAAGTGTCAATATCATATAATTAAGTTGTTTTAGAGTAAAAACAACTAGTTTTAATAGTTAATTTATTTATAAATTAACATTTTTGATGAATAATAGCTAAGGGTTAAATGATTTTTTAAGTGTTTCTTAATAGATGATATAATTTAAATGATAATTTTAACTAATTTGTCGGAGATTATTTAGATGCATGTAACTATGCATAGCACCTCCTCGCGTTATTGATTGATTTGCATAGTGTCGAAAGTTATTTTGCATCATTTTTTACATATATCTTTATTATTTTATATTTATTTTACTATATAAAATAAGGCCATCACTTTAACGCCTCGCCTTATCGCCAAGAATAGAAGACGATGTATATCGCGTTGATTCCTTAGCCGCCATAATATGTATGGTGTGAATCGAGTGAATGTAAACTAATTTCTCTCGCGATCCAGAACGAAAGTGATTTGGCTTAGGACCTACGATGGCTACATCCGCCAAGTCCTCGTACCATTTTGTGGTACTTTACCGTAGTCCGTCCACTTGATAAATTGCATAAATTGAACGTGTTACGTTATTATATCATACATTTTGATTAACTAAATAAACTGTTGAAAAATAATACTACATACCCGAACTTAATAACATCGCGGCTACGTTCCGCTCTTTCATATGCGCAGGTAAAAATGACCGCATTCGGTAATCGTACGTATTATTACGGAGTGATAATAATGATAAATCGTCGCGCTTATCCGTTGGATGACGCTCTTCATGATCATCTAATAGCTCGTTCATTGTCTTGAAATGTAATTTATGTGAGGGTTGAAAAAGTAACATACGCAACGAATAATATTAAGTAAACGACTTATATGTTTGAGCATTATAAAAAAAGGTTAATAAATGACTAACAGAAATATACATGCTACTGCGTATGGTTTGAAGTAATGTACGTTCCCGACGACGATCTATGATGTCCCGCACTTGGCGAAGTTAGACATTGTCTTCGAGATTTCTTCCTTCGCTCTCTCGATCGCATCAATATAAATATCGCGTAATACATTTTCCTATCTCAGTCAGCATTATCCTTAATCCTCTTGTATGGGTTGGACAATGTTTAATGTGTGCTTTCTGACCTTCTAAAAATCCGCACTCTTATTGTCTGCATCTACCTTTCTCCCCTTTCTCTTGCTCAGATGGATTACGATTAGGCATCCGACTAACGACCGTATGAAATTACCATACGAGTTAGAGCTCTCCCTTGACTCGACAAACTTTACAGCGAAATGTAGTGAGAGGCGAGCCGGGACACCGGACCGTAACGACTCTCGGCCTTTGGTATGTTCCCTCGTAAGTGCGAGAACGAAGTTATGGTTATAAATAAAAGAAGAAATAAATTAAGGCGGCAACTGCCATGTCTATTTGAGGATCCTTGCATATATCCAGCAGCCAGTGCAGGAGTGGGTGGAACGAGGTGTCCCGATACAACTTTGGTGCTGACCGTTAAACGTCTGTCCGTGATTTGTATGCGGCCGCATTGTCTGTGACTGCGAAATTTATACGGTTCTCTCACATTTCTTGTATTACTCTATCTATCGGTGGTAAAGACACTCCGCGTTTTACGTGTCCAGATGCGTCGACCGATTAGGTGCAGACCGTACCGGCTTATTGTATACTAGAAAATTGATCGTCGTCTTCGTAGTTATATATCTTAAGTATAAGATATTAACTAAGTTATCTTTAAAGAATATTTATACATGTAATAGAAATGTTATAAACAAAGGTACTTACCGATCCATCCGTTGGTAATTGATGTGCGATCTCTTTTCATACCCGAATGCATTCGAATAAGGTAGCATGCTTCTTTATATCGTGCACCTCCGTGGGAAGATATACATTGTATATCTCCTTTGGAGTTTAATGACAATACTACTCTCTGACATCTACGATAAGTGTCGACTTCGTATTGCATGTAGTATGGTGCTTTTCGCGTGACGTTGCCGGTATCTTTGTGGTGAAAGAACTCACACTTGATATTGCTCGGCGGTCTTTCCTTGCGCAACTTGGGTTAACTTACCGTTGCGTTTATGATTATGCTTTGACGTTATGCCGTAGTACGGCGATGCGGAATCGCTGAGACACTCTTGTCGGGTCGTCGTCTTGGGTGAGATCGACGAATCTCGTCTTGCGGTTGGTTGTTGGATCCTCTTAAACTTCCTCGATCGCTCCCGCTTCCCCGACCACTTGACCCGTCGGTCGGCGGGGTGCGTACATATATAACTCTTGAAAGCCAGGCGAAGGATGCTAAACAACCTTCCGTTCCTCGCCAAAAAAGGTCCCCATTTAAAAAATATTTAACTTCCATAATAATCGATAAAATAGAAGAGTGAACTACTTTTATGAGTAATGCGAACATATCGTCGTCGTAGTATACCGTGTGAGAATATCTCTGGCTCTCTCTTGTACCATTAAAGTAAGTAATGTGCATGGAATGTCGTAGGTTATGTAACGATTTTTCCCGAATGAGTAACCTTTATGTAGTTTCTTTAGTTCCCTTCGACTTGCACTTCGTATTCGCTTCTGATCTTTTCTGAGAAATTGAGTTAAAACTTGGGTGTGAGTTCGTATGCACGGAAGAACGTTGTCCTGCACACTGCAGATGAAATTTTAAACGGTAAATACCACGAGAAGATAACTTTGTCGAAAATATCTACGTTACATTTTTCTCTCCGTCGTAGAGATCAAGTTGCGATGTAGCAATGGCGGATCAAACAGAACTCGCGTCGGTAGTTTGGGTTGTTTAACTTGGAGAAGACATTTTTAATATATGAAAATAAGTAATTAATTAATACTAATTAAGTATCGAATTAAGTAAGTAATGAACTATTGAGTAAACTACTTGAATATCTAATTAACTTGACTAAATAACTATTAACTACTTAAAACTAAAATAATAATGAAATAACTAATTAAGTTACTAATTAAGTAATTAGCAACTTAATTAAACGAAATGATGAACTAGTTAATAAACTAATTGAATATCTAATTAAATAAGTACTAACTAACTATTAGCCCAATAAACTAAGTAACTTAAACGAATAAAAAAGATTCGAATATTTAATGAGCAATGAAGTAATTAAAGAAGGAAGAGAGTAAAAATTGAAAGTAAAAAACTTGAGATCGAAAGAGTATTTAGTGAACGAAGTGGGAGGCACTTAAAGCCCCCCTTTTTGTGCGACCCAGTCGTGACTTTGCGACCCGGCCACGATAAGGTCGGGCCGAAATAGGACGTATTTGGGCCGATCGTGACGAAATTGATTGGGTCGCGAGAGCAACGGGCCTGCCACTCCAAATCTGCATTAGTTTCGAAGTATCGGAGCCGACTCTTAACTTGTTTTAAAAAGTTTGGGATCCTTATCTTGTGTGGAACGACATCAAACGCTTTCTATTTAATGTTCCTTTCTTGTGTGATGTACGTCTTTACGATCTGTTGTCCGGCTACTCGACGCAATCGCGTCTCGCGGTCTCTTGAGAAGAATGCTCGGGATATCAAGTGATTGAAAATGGTTTAGCTTATATTGATTTAATTGGATCATCGAAGTAGAATAAAACACTCGAGTCTTCGAAATGTAAAGAACGTATGGTGTCGGATAATTCCCCGTGGACACCGTGTGACCTGGGATGCAAGCTGGCTAGGTGATTGACGTATCGATCTCGATAATAACATCCGAGCTTACTTTACAATGTGATGACTATCGTTTTCATGGAGAATAAATCTACGTTAAAAAACTCGTCTTCGGCGAACGAATATCAAAGAAATGAGCGGTACGCTTATCGAAGTGGCCTGTGTCTGTAATCTAGAACTTATTATAGAGTATGAAGATACATAGCTTGACAGTGAACTGTTAAAAGACGAACCAGTCGTAAACATGCTTACTGAAGTACTCATGAGTTCACAACGGAAGGAGCATGACGCTTTTGAAGTTGAAGACTACCGATTTATTAAAGTGAGCGATTATTAACGCAAATCGAGTGTGTCGTAAAAGATGAAGATGACGAGGTTAATTGAAGATTATATGAGTAAGTTGTTTATGGGATACACAATCGAGTTGGAAACGGTACTAGTACGATCGAGGTTAATGTGCTAGCGAGTCTTCGAGTTTTGCCTCTCGAAAGCCGAAGCGCTACTGACTTGTTGCGGAAGATTTTTGCTACACACATATGAAGACTTCGAGACGCGTCTTATCACAATTTGGAGTTCGAGACAGGAAATGCTTTATTTTTTCTTTGTAGTGGTCGTAATAATTAAACAGCAATGACTACGAAAACTTAAGGATGAGTTTTTCGCAAGCTTGTGGGGAAGTATAGGGATTCGACCGAAGCAACCTATACAAAAAAATGGATTCGGGGGAAGCGTCGATTTCTTGATTAAATCAGATGAACATGCGGTAAAATAAGATAATTTTAATAATATTGAGATATCTAGTTTAGACTTTAAATTAGGTGTCTTAAATTATATTAAGAGTTTAAGTTAAAGTTGGGATATATATATTTAAATAAGTCGGAAATATAGGATATGTATGTATTTATTAGAAGATATTGGACTTAGTTTAAATTTTGTACCGAGTAGAAGTTAGCATAGGCTAGACTACAGAAACCCCACTACGTACGTTATGCTTTATTGATGTAACCTCGGAATTTCTCGAAAAGATTTGATTATCTTTTGTTTCGGAGGAAATTCAGTATTTTTCCTTTTTGAATTTGAATTAGATTTGATTAGTCACTTAGCATTGACTTTGTAGAAAAATAGATGGTATTTCATAAAAGTACTGCTCTAGGATCGAAATTATATGTTGAGGTTGTTAGGTTCTTTGAAAATTTGTTTTGACATCTGCTGTCGGATGGTGCGAAGGTCCAGAAGCGTTAATTACATCGAGATAACTCGAATACCCTTGATTATCGTCATATGCAATCCATTGAAGTAGAAGACATGCATCCACATGAAAATAAGCATTATTACTTGTAGGAGAAAACAACCCCCGTAGGAAACTTGATAGAATGCCAAGCACTTAATGTGTTTTTGAATTTAGTTTTGGTTTTGATTAAAATTGTTTTTTAGTTGATTTGAGTTGAATTGATTAAAATTGATTTGAGTTGAATTGGTTTGATTAATTTTGAACTTGGTTTGTTGATTTTAAACTTGGTTTTGAGTTTAAGACGATCTGCTTATGGATTGATTTGATTTATTTTAAATTTGTTTTAGTTTAAAGATTCCAATTTGTTTGAAGTGATTGATTTGTTTAAGTCGGATTTGGCTTAAAAAATGAAGTTTGTTTGGATTAATTTTGTTTGAGTTTAATTGAATTTGGTTGGTGTGTGAGTTTTAATTTGATTCGAGAATTTGAGTTTAATTTAGGAGTTGAAGTTGATTTGGATTTGTTTGGATTTAGTTTGAATTTGAGTTTGTTTAAATTAATTGAAATTTGGATTTGGTTTTAATTTGAGTTTGATTTGGATTGATTGATTTGAGTTTAATTAGAACAGATTTTGTTCTGAATTTGATTTGTTTTAAACTCAATGGGAATCTGTTTGATTTTAGATTCAGTAGTTGGAATTTGGGTTTTGATGTGGGCTTTGATTTGTTTTGAGTTTTATTGAGTTGAGTTTATTTGAGTTGGTTGAAATTAATCAGATTCTGAAGTTGTTTTGATTCTGGGGAAATTTCAGATTTAGTGAAATGATTTGGATTGGTTTTAAATTTGAATTTTCTTACCAGCTTGAGTTCACCTGAATTCCACTGATTTTAACTCTGCTTACGGATTTTTTGACTTGGGTGCCGGGTCTTGTTCTAGGCGGTCAGATTTGAGTTGATTTGGAAATTTGGTTTTCACTTACAGATTCAGCTTCTGATTTTATTGGAGTTGAGGGGAAATTAATGAATTTGGCATAAGTACGGAGCAAATTGGGGACCGTACAGATCAAGATTTAATTTGAGTTTGCATTTCAGTAATTTCTGTTTATTACCCTAGTCTTTTCAGATTTTATCTCCTGGGTAGTGAATTCCAAATCCGAATTCAGATTTTGAACCTCCAGGAAAAGAGTTCAGATTTTTAAACCCTCAGTTCTCAGAATTCTTAGAGTTCAAATCTCACATATTCCAAAGACTTTCAGATTCTGCATTCCAAATTCCAGATTTGGAGGGCTTTCTTCAGATTTTAGATTACAAACTGCAGCTTCCTTTAATTTTCAGATCTTGAATTGCAGGTTTGACCACGGGTTGAATTAAAATCTGTTTAGATTTACAGAATTTTTAAATGGGTTCTGCAGATTTCAGATTTATGTGATTTGAGTTTTGGGTTTAGCAATTTGATTTGTTTGAAGATGTTCTAGTTTACTACAGGTTGCAGATTTTTTTAAAAAAATTTTGTATATTTCAGATTTTTACAGATTTTTATAGGTTTCAGATTATGTTTTTTCAGATTTTTTTGTCTTGCCTTTCGGGAGTTTAAGCATGGGGTTTGCCCTCTCCTTGTAGCATCAATCAATGCACCGGAACATGAATTTTCATTTGTCTTTCTCAGCATGAGGACATGATTTACAATTTGACCAGCAAATTTAGGTCTTTTCGAGTCCTTTGATGAACATGGAACTTGCTTGATCGATTTGAGATGAAAAAATAACACCCGGTCTTTGATAGACTTGTGGGCATTCCTCTCAACTGATTTGAGATTGAGCATGTCCCGGCCTTTTGATAGGCTTGTGGGGGACTCCATCTCATTGTCTTGAGGCCCCGAGCGTATCCCGGTGCTTGAGGCCCGGGAGCATATCCCGGTCTTGATAGACTTACGAGGAAATTAGCTCGTATCGATCTTCGTAGCTTCCTCCGTGAGGTTGATGAACTTGTCCACTTCATAGCGCGGCGAGGGTACCCGGTCTTAATAGACTTATGGGCATCCCCCCGCCTATTTTACGATGATTTTACTAGCATATGACCGGCATGATAGCATATCGATTGTCATGCTTGAGCCTTGCATAGCTTGGTGAAGATTGGTAAGACATTGGGGTCTTTTATAGACCTTTGTATGTCTATCATAAGGAGCCCGTAGGGGCGGATGGTTAGTCGACCCCCCGACTTCAGGTCCCAATTTTGGATTACTTTTCAAGTTAAGGCCGAGGACGTAGGGGCGGATGGTTAGTACGACCCCCCAACTAGTCCAGGTTTGTTGGAATGTAAATGTAGAATTTTTTATTTATTTTCATTGGATTGTTTATTTTAAAATCTTTTTCTTTGTTGAAGAAGGGTTAAAAATTTGTG
The DNA here is from genome assembly GCA_036172225.1 of Cryptocoryne crispatula var. balansae. Classification (NCBI taxonomy): domain Eukaryota; kingdom Viridiplantae; phylum Streptophyta; class Magnoliopsida; order Alismatales; family Araceae; genus Cryptocoryne; species Cryptocoryne crispatula. The sequence continues at coordinate 14,506 of JAYDZW010000024.1, forward strand.
CGCGGGGGTTAAGGCTGCCAGAGGACCCGGTCCCTTTGCTTGGACCGGTCGGAGTACTTTGTTTACCGGGCCGGCCGGTTCGTATCCATCCGGCAGCCTTTAGCGGAGAGGGAGGAGGGGGGGCCGGCCGGCTTCGCCCGGTCGCGGCCACTCTCCCTTCTCTTCTTTTTTTTTGCATTTTTTCCCTCGCGGTGGCCCCCCGCGGTTTTCCCGCAAGTGGCATATAGTTGGGGGAGACATTATTCTCCCCCTGCTTTGCGGTCCGCTGCGAGGCTTCTCTTCGGCTCCTCCGGCCGCCCACAAGCTTCGTTTGCGGCGGCTTGCGGCGGCGGTTCGACTGGTCGAGCAACTGACGACTCGAGAGGGGAAGAAAGGGACGCGTCGAGTCGACTAGAGGAAGGAAAAGGATGCCCTCTTCAGGCGGTAACCCCCGGGGGAGGGGCTTTTTGGCTGCGGCACCCGCGGCTGCCTGATTTGCGGGGGGAGGGCTTGCGGCGTCGGGAGGAAGAGAAAGAAAGAAAATGGGAGCACCGTGCCGGCTTCAGCGAGACTGCGGGGAATGGTAAGACTTCTGCTCCCTCTCCTCTTTTGTTGCTCTTGCTCTCTCACCAGGCTTCTTTTCTTCTCCTCGCCCTCTCTCCTTTGCGCGGCTGCACCGGTGGGGTTTTATAAGCCCCCGGCTCTCCTTAGCTACGTAGGAAAGCTTGCCGAGCAATGCCTCCGGCCTCATGTTGGACTCGGAAGGTCCGAGATTTGTGGGACTCGCTTCCCGCCTTCTCTTCTTCGACTACACGTTGGGAGACTTCGTAAAGCGAGATTACGCTCCGAGATGAACTCGATCGGGTGCGCATGTCCATGCGGGATTGATTCCCCGATTCTCCCGCGAATTTCCTTCCTTTTAAAGCAGGTCCGGTTTCTGTCTTGTTTAAAGCAGAAAAATCTTTTTTTTTGTCGAGTCCATCCCTTCGCGGATCCGCGGACGGATTCCCCGACCCGTTTAGAAGGATTACCCGGTTATATACGACGGAGTCCGTGGACCTTGGAGATGGCTTGCAAATGGGCACGGATAGGGACCGGGTGGGCCAATTGGGGTCTGAGTATGGGGTCCGTACATGTTGTACACAGCCCGAATTTTAGAGAGGCCGAGCATGCCATTTCTTTTGTTTTGTCTTTTTCTTTCTTTTTTTTTTTTGAAAATTTTCGGTTACAACGACTATGAAGTTATTGAGTAAAAAATTTGGTTATCTTGATCATTCCCTCCCTCTCCCCTGGAGTCCTGTCCAGAATTTTCCTTCCTCCCGCTTGATTCACTCGCCAAAAGGCCCCTCTGCTGTCCCGGATTTTGCCACCGCTGCTTTACGGAAGGTCCGTGCCTTGTCTAGCTCCTCTTCTCTCGGCCCCGATTAAGTCTGGCTCTTCCTCTTCTTCACGTTCGCAACGTTGCCATCGCCCGGCCCCGCCACCGCTTCACCTCCCCTTAAAGTCATCATCGTCGGCGACTCCGCGTGACAATGTTGCCGCCATTGGCTACGCCGACACCCTCGGCCAGCCCCTGCGCTGATTATTGTCGGCATCGTCTTCGACGCCATCCCGTCGTCTTCGTCGCCCGGCGCCAATGCCGCCACCTTTCCCTCCGATTGCCCTCGTCATCGGCCGTCGGTCCTCCTCTTCCTGTCGTCGCCCCATCGACCACCGTGAGCCACCCCCGCCCCATCCTCGCTTTGCCCTTCCGCCCATCCGCATCGGTCGTTCGGCCCTCCGTATAAGCGGCGTCGATCAACGCCCGCTGTCACTCCCGCCACCACGGACCGCCAACAGCCTGCGGGTGCCCCGGCCCAGCCACCGTGGGCTCGTGTCCACGGGAGAATTTACACCCTCGGTTACGCTTGCGAAGCAAGGGACTTGGAGTTACTAATAGCGTAATGCTACAGTAACCTCGGTAGATACTTGATGTGTATAAAAAGGAACGAGAGAATAAGTAGAAAAGAGTGAAATAAAAAAAACGAGAGAGACGGTTGCAAAACGAAAGTAAATAAATAGAAACAAATAAAAAAGAGAAATAAAAAAATAAAAAAGTTGGTAAAAAAAGAGTTTATGACTGAATAAAAGAGAAGAGTTTGTGGGAAAAAAATATTTATTAAGTTTAAGTTTATTAGGAAATTGATTAATAATAATAATATTTATATATATTTACGTCGCATCATGTCATATCGAAAGGTAAGTCGTATATAATTCGAGATATTAATTAAGCTTTAGTGAATTGGAATAGTCGAGTTCTAATCATACTCGTATTTTAAGAATTCAAGTTCGATTCATGTTCTTATTTTAGGTAGTCAAATTCAAATTGTACACATATCTCGAAATATTAAATGTCACATCGAAATCGGTTAAAGTCACGAATAGATGTACGCGACGTAGCACGTGATGCACGTAGATCGATACGGCGGATTCGACGCATTTATATGAAAAGAAGTCACAAGTCTAGAGCTACTACCATACATTGTGCAAGGTCACCTTTGTACGAAAAGACGTACGATGCGGCGTGACGGGATGCACGCATCTAGTCGATTTGATTGAGTCAATATCGATGCCACAAATTCAAATAGTCGACAACGGGTCTACGCCGGTGAATGCGCGGTGGGACCCGAGATCGATCGATTTGTCCGGTCGACTCCAACACGAGAAACGGGCCCGCCACTCCTTCTCGTCCTCGTCACCTTGCCTTGGATCTTCTCTCTCCACCTTGGTGTGGTTTAAGGTTTTTATAAATATGCTGCCAAAAGTGGCTATTTATAAAGAATAATGGTGTGAAGGATGGTGTCAATGATGCCTCACCGGTCTTAGTTTTTAAGAGAATGTGGGCACACTCCATAGGGAGTTTATGCAAATTTCTGCTGTCTATTCTTCCTTGTTTGCTTTGAATTCCATGGGATGGGATTTACTATTGGAAAGTCTAATTTTCAGTCATTTTCCTAATAGTTTTATGTCTAACTTTCGTGGAATGGGATCCCACTATACCTGAAATCCTAGTCTTTAGTCATTTGTTAATGATTTTTGTGACTGAATTTCAATGGAACCAGTCCACACAAACTGAAAGGCTAATTTTCAGTTATTTTGTAGAGATGTATATCTTAGAATTTCATGGGAGAAGACCCATGATAACTGAAAATAAGATTTTGTTTTCATTTATAGTTGAATTTCGTGAGTTGGGGGGTCCACTCAAACTGAAAACTTGAATTTCAGATGTTTTTTAGTGTATTTATCTTATAATTTCTTGGGAGAAATGTTTTGTAACAGGAAACTTGATTTTTAGCATGTTTATCCTTGCTAGTTTTTTGAATTTTAAAAGTGGGAATTGGTTACAACCACTCCCTCCTTTTTCTTCTATTGGATAGGCTTGAGAGAGATGGGGAGAGGGCTACTGTGCAAGTCATGGTGAAGTCCCCTTTTTTGGACTCTTACCTGGACCGAAATCTATCGGCAGTCCCTCCTCCTTTTCTTTCTTTTTCTTCTTTGCAGCGCACCCCTTCCCTTCTTCTTTCTTCCCCTCGGCAGCAGTAGGGATAGCAAGTGATTAAAGCTCCTCTTTCTCACTCATCTTATCCACCTGTCAGCTAGAAGTCAAGTGTCTTAGCAGGTGTTTTTGCACCCTTCCTCCCTCCAAGTGACCTTAAAAGTGGATCAACAGGGGCCTCAGCCCCTCCTCCCTCTTCCTTCAGCCATTATTGAGAAGAGAGAGGTTTAAGCAGTGGGTTTTGAACCCTCCTTCATCGGGCCGGAAAGGCTATTTAGCAGCCTTCTTCCTCTTTTCAATCGGCAGCTTGGGTGCAGGGACTGAGCAAGGTTTTCAACTTCTTGGTCTCCTGTTGGAGGGTCTTGACAGTAGGGCATATCCCCCCCCCCCCCCCCCCTTTTTTTTCCTTCATAAGCAGCAGGCGTGCATGGGCCTTGGCTTGGGGGTTTTGATCCCTTTCCTCTTCAATTGTCGGGGAGAGCGAAAAGGGGTCCATCCCTTGATTGCAGGGTTCTTACTCATTTCTTTATCGGTCCACAAGAACAAGACTCGTCAAGGTTTTTAAGCCTTTTGAAAAGCCTAAGGCCATATATAGGTACAGCTGTGACATGGCAAGGGGTTCCCCACCTTTCCTTATCGAAAATAACAAGATCAATAGGTTTCTCCTCTCAATTCATGTCTAAGGCCATTGAGAAGTCTTCAGCAGGGGAACAACCCCTTCATTACAACAAACAACAGTTTTCAACTGGGGTTTGTCCCCTCTAGTGTACACGAAGGTCATTGAAAGGGGTTGGAAGATATTAAGAATGGGTTTATAGGATGTTTGGTTGCTCTTTTAATGCGATACACTCTTATTTTTAAAATCGAGATCATCTTCCATCTTAGTTTTAATTTTAAATTACAGAAACACAATTGATGTGTGTTTGGCAAAAGTGTCACTATTTTTAAAAAATTGTAGTGTTTGGAAACCCGCAGAAGTTGTTCGCTGCCACGAGACCGGCTGGGTATCATCTACCACCAAGTGTCACACCAATGTCGCCTCATCGGTTGCCATTGTTCTATCTCCGATACTACGGCTGCAAGTTGCCGGCGGGAACAGCCGAGGATGCCCAGAAGCCCTTCGAGGTGGTGCATTCCAAGAGCGTCGCATTGTCACACCACCTCGCTCGTGGCGTCCCCCGCTTGGCCATCACTTGGCACAGCATCACCCTGGAGTTGTTCCAATCCAATGTCTTCTTGGCACTAGTGGCGGCGGACACGATCTCATCGATTGTCAATCGGAGCCTACACGAGCATCCCGCCAAGGTCATGGAGAAGATTAGGTTCTTCAAGAGTTATGCCTACCATATCACCATCAGCAACAGCAACGACCAGATGTTGCGATACCTCTACCAAATCCCCTCCGATGGGGTGCATGGAATACTGAACAAGGTAGATGATGAGGCATTCAGTGAGGATTGGGAGTTGAGCGAGGCCTTCGCAATAGAGATTGGCGTGCCGGGCGATTGTGGGCATTATACAACGCAGTGGACGTGGTCCTGAACCCGACACTGGAACCGCAGAAGGCTGGACCTGATGCTGATGGAGGCAATGCAATGCGGCACACTGATGGCGGAGACAAGGTTGTCGAGCATAAAGGGTCAATGGTGGTGAGCAGTGAGCTGGGCCACATGTTCGCGTCGAATATGGAGTCGTTGCTAGCAACGCTAGTGGTGGCAATATGGAAGGGACCTAGGCGGATGGCGGAGAGCGGTACGGCCTGCAGGGCATACGCGGTGACCTTGTTTGGGGATGGGAAAATAGCAGCGGCATACAAGCGGCTGTTCCTCTGCATCAAGAATCCGCAGCTCTAGGCCGGCGATGACTGCCTCGGCTCCATCAAAGCCAGCGAGGCAGCCGTCGATGGACAATCCTATCAAAGATGGCCAAGTGAGGAGGCACTATGGCGTCTCAAAATGGGCGGTGGCAGCAGTGGAGGGCGAGATCCCCACGAGGGAAAGAGGGGGCAGCATGCCTATGGTGGAGTCTATCGAGAGGGACATAGTGAAAGGGGACACACTGGAGTCGACCATAAGGGGGGAGGGAGAGAGAGAGAGAGAGAGAGAGAGAGGTGGCGTGCTCGAGCTGGAGAGAGAGTGAAAGAGGAATGCCCACACATGCCTGCCTCCAGCATCTATCTCGAAAAAAAAACAGGTCCTTTCTTGTTCCGAATTCAAAAGAGTTGTAAGAAAAAGGGTGCAGTGTTTTTAAAAAAGAAAGAGAACATAAGAACTTAAAAACCATAACCAAACATCTTATCTCTTTCATTTTAAATTTTAAGTTGAAAAGAGAGAAAAAAAACGTAACCAAACACCCCTTTAGCCCTTTCATTGCACCAGCCAAGAATTTTAGTTGATATTCCTCTATTTTAGGCTTAAGACCATCCTTACGCAGATCAGGCATTTGACATGGGTTTCCTTACCCTTTATCATAGGCATAAGGCCATTCCGGATATATCAAACTTAATTTGACTTTCTTATAGTAGATGGGACAAGGATGACTCAATTTCTTTTCAAATTGAGTTAATAAAACTCAAAAGGGTGCTGTAATAAAGTTGATTCTAAACCCCATTAATGGGCTAGCAAATTGGGTCATTGAGTGGGTTGAAATCAAGTCTGGATTAAGCCATCAGTCTCAAAATGTAATCCATAAGCATGGCCATGGAAGGGTTGAGAATATGGACAGAACGTGGGCTGCTGGAAGGCTTGGGAACAGGCCATGAACCAGTCCTTAGTTGGGCCAAGAATTGACCCTTAATTGGACCGCTAGTGGGCCTAAAAATTGAGCCTCAAATCGGTCCTTAGGTAGGCTAAAAATGAGCCCCGTATTAGACTGTTAATAGGTCAGAAGATGGGCCATAGCAGTCTTTGAATGGGCTAAAAATGGATCTCTTGATGAGCCTTGAAAAATGAGATGACATTGGACTGCCTAAGTGCCATGATATAACCTTAAACATAGTCCATAAATGAATTTGTAAATGGGCTGGAAGTGGGCCCAAATTGGTCATTTAATAAGCTTGGGGTTAATAAGTGCTCCACAAGGGATGTTTCTCAGGGTTGGCGTTACTGGGAATGTCTTGCGTAATGAAACATAAAAGCGATATGGGAGACTACTAACCCCAAACTTATGTAAAAAAAACTCAAAACAAAGGATCAAAGGTGTCCAAAAGGGAGTTTACTTGGCCTACATTTTCTATGGCACCATCGGGCCCATTAGGTTGGCCCAAAGAGCTCCAACCCAGGTAGGGTTCAAAATTTTAGAGATGTCACTTTGCATTTTAAGTAGATAAATTGTCTTGTCGTGGCAAGTAACATCTTTAAAATAAACAAATGTTCCTAGATCAAGGACGGGGCATAAGAAAGCTATTTCATAGTGAAGAGCAAGATATAAGTTTTAAAACAAATTTAAAACTAAATATATATTATTATAAAAAGAAATTTAAGAAAAAAATATTGAAAGAGTAAGATTAAGTACTTGAAATATTAAATCTCTTATAGAAAAACTTATAGAATTTGTTAATGGCTTGAATCTAAGAAATCAAATAGATAAGAGAAAAATATAAATAAGTCAGAAATACAAGTTATAAATTACAATATATAGGAAAGAAAAAAATAAAAATAGGAATATGTATCATTGTTGATATAAAATTAAAGGATGCGGCGATTGTAAGAAATCGTCTTATAAAATATGGTGTAGTGAAAGTGACGATTGTTATACAATCATATTGATCTTGTCTCAATCGAAACTAAATGAAGAAAATCGAAAACTGATTAAAATGGATTCAAATATATCTTATTGAAATTTATATAATCTTTTGAAGAGAAAGAGAAAGAACTTCTCAAACTCTTTAAATTGTTCGAATGTTCGGTCTAAACGGTATTCATACAAACTTCATCTAAAGCGAGTTCTTCTTTTGCATTAGGCTCAAGAACTCTTCATGAACAGAGCTTTATTATCCATGGACACGTTCTAAAGAAAGGAGGAGATAGGAAAGAAGCTGAGGACATATTTCTCACTCTTGGCTTAATTAGCTCTAACTAGAACTATTAGTATTTATAAAGAATTTAAATTTTTTCATAAAAATCTAAAATCTACATAAATTATGCCATTGTCCCGATACTTATAGATAAGTCTTTATATGTTTGACCATAGACTTAATAACCTATTTAGTTGAGGCCTAATTAAATAGAATAATTCTATTTAATTAAATTAAATCTATCATCTAATAACGATTAAACATTCTACCGATCATAGAAGAGTACGTATCACGTTTATAATCTTTAATGACTATAAGGATAATCTTCTCTCTATTAAGCCTTTTTATCATCAGTTACTATATGGATATAAACTATCATCCATTCAATATTTTGGTCGAAAAGGAGTACGACATCAACTGCCAACTCTTGAGTATACCAACTTTATAAGATCATGTACTCGAAATCAGATCAATTGAAAAACTCTTTTTTAACTATTTTCTCTACCTTGGTCGAGAAAGTTAAAGTACTATCTCGTAAGACATTCACTCTTATGATCTCTTATATCAATCGGTGCCTTTATTGGGTTTTCTTTGTACTCGATCCATCGCTATCTTGGACCATCTATATGGTGATCAATAAGTCAATAGTCGAAAGATAAGTTCGGTTTAACAAGACATCTTTAGTGACTCGGATCAAATATTCAACGATACAACCGTAATGATAGATAGCCACGATTGACGATTCGATAAGATACCATTTAAGATTTCTAATTCGGTCGATTCGGTAAACTTATTCGACTTATGAGCAAAATGTATGTATATCTCGATGTCTCCACATCGATGATCAATGAGATCGGTCGTTTCTATCGTATGAGAAGATATCGCATACATTCGTTTATCTGGATTCTTAATATCCCATATCCCGTCTTAAGGATCCTATGATTAAGAATATTACGATCACATACCTTTACATGATCGATTTCATTATCGTGATCTCATCGTGAATAAATTATCATTGCGTGTGTTCGAAATTTCATTATGATGTATGCATCGTATAATAGTTAGTAATGAAGATTTGCCTAATTAATTGAATGGAATATTTTAAAAAATGTCAAATCGTATCATATATAATTAACTTCTAAGACATACATTTCTATCACTAGTGTCGATGAAATGGGTTGAAAATCATGTTATTATGGTAAACAAAGTTATAAAAAAAGATAATTAATATAGTTAACATATACTCAATAAATTAGTTTAAGAAAGGATAAAATAGCATAAGGTCTCCTCGGGGGAGGGGATGTAGGACAAGGAGCGGCGAGGCTCGTTTCTCGGGGTCGAAGTTGATCGAGCCCGGCCCGGCCGATCCTTATGGGTCCCATCGCGCATTTGTTGTGCGGACACTCGTTGACCGCTCTTTAAATTGATGACATCGACATCGACTCGATCAAATTGAATAGATGTGTGTATTCCGTCTGTCGCGTACATCTTCGTACAAAGGTGACTCGATACAATGAACGTAATAGTCTTAGACTCGTGCGCGTCTTTTCATACACGTACGTTGAATCCAATTGTCTCGATCTACGTGTATCGCGTGTTACATCGTACGCACATCTTTTCATGACTTGATTGATTTGATATGACAATTAATATTTCTCAAGATATATGAACAATTTAAATTTGACTATTTGATATAAGAACACGAATTGAACTTAAAATTTTAAAATACGAGTACAATTAGGTCTTGATTATTCCAATTCATCGAACCTTAATTAATATCTTGAATTACATGTACAACTTAACTTTGATGTGACACGACGCGACGTAAAAATGTATAAATGATAATATTAATAATATTAATAATCGATTTCCAAATAAGCTTAACTTTAATAAATACCTCTTTTTTTCTTTTTTCCACCAACTCTTCTCCTCTCTTTTTATGTCATAAACACTTTCTTACCAACTTCTATTTTTAATTTTTCCATCTTTCTTCTTTTGTTATATTTATTCACTTTTTTCTGGCAATTGTCACTCTGTTTTTTTATTTCACCTTTTTTTCTACTTACTCTCCTATTCCATTTTTCTGTGGCGCTCTCTTTTTTTATATACGCTGGGCACCTACTACGGTAACTCCGAAGTCCCCGTGTTTCTTTATAGTAACCGTGGTCCGTGGTGGCCGACGGGGAGACCCGGGACGGTCGGCTATCCGCGGTGAAGGGGGACGGCGGGTAGTGACTGATGCCGGTCGCGCGGAGGGCTGAATGACTAATGCGGACCGTGCGAAGGGTAGAGGGGGATAGTGGAGGTGGCTCGCGGTAGTTAATGGGGCGATGGCAGAAAGGGGAGGATTGGCAACGACGACGAGGGTGATCGGAGGGTAAGGTGGTGGTGCTGGCAACCGGCGACAGAGACGACGGGGATGGCGTTGAAGGCGACGCCGACGATAACGATGGAGGGGATGGCGGAGGGTGCTGGCATAGCCGACAACGGGAACGCTGTCACACAGAGCTGCCAACGATGACAACGGAAGGCCGTGACCGTGGCGATGTTGCGGAACATCAAGAAAGTGAAGAACCGGACTTAGCGAGAGGTGAGAGAAGAGAAGACGGACATGACAATGGCCTTCTAAGGAAGAGGGCGGTGGCATCCGGACAAGTAGAGGGGCCTTTTAGCGGATGAAGTAGGGGGAAGGAAAGCGAACGAGGACTCGGGAGAGGGAAGCAACGATTAAGGTAGCCAACTTTTTTTCACTCAATAACTTCATAGCATAGTGCGTACAAGAGATTTGGGGTCTATTTATAAACCTCCATTAGTACAAAATTTAAACTAATTCCAATATCTTCTAATAAATACATATATATCCTATATTTGACTTATTTAAATATATATCCTAACTTTAACTTAAACTCTTAATTTAATTCAAGGCACCTAATTTAAAGGATTAACTAGACATCCTAATATTATTAAAATAATCTATTTTTGCCTATGTCGATCTGATCGAACCGGCAAAGTCGACTTTTACGAATCCATTTTTTGTATGGATCGCCCGGTCGAATCCCCGTCACAAGGCCTCGAGGAGAAGTGCCCAAGACACGTCGAGAGAACCTCTTGAGAGGAAAAGAGAAAAGTGCCTAAGGTGCGAAAGAGAAATAGATAAGAGTTAAACCTAAAAGTCAAGACTATCATGCTGAAAACCTATTCAAATCATGAGCTATACTAGGACATTGAACTTAGTTCATATCCAATCAAGCAAAATACTCGAAACGATATCAATAATGAGAAATTGCATGGAGATCAACATGCTAAGGGAGTAACCCTTTTTATCCTCCAAATTATCTCTATCCAAAGTATACATGACATTTGAATGTCAATGTCCCAAATATGCCAAATCAACTTCTTATTATGCCCATGCAATTTTCAGATTTTTTATGATGAGGATCCAAGCTTATTTATACCTCCTCAATTCTGTACATTGAATTTTATGGAATATAAATGTCCTACAGATTTGGAAAAAAAATGACTTTTCATTTTCCCTTGTTCAGTCATAGACTCATAGCTAAGCTGATAAAAAATCTCACATCACCCCGACCACTCAAGCTGCGAAGGAGGCAGCAACAAAAGGAAATCATATTCATAATCGATGATAACTATAAATTTTTAAAAATGCTATATCATTTACAATTTATAATATATGAAATTTAAAAAATAATTTACAAATATATAAAATGAAATATTTCTAAAAAATAATATACAATAATCATATTTTTAATATGGCTTATGTTATTAGTTTTCTTAAAAAAATGTTGCTACATAAGAAATGATTTAGATAACTTAAAAAACTTTGCAAAATCAACAGAGAGTAGAGATAAGGGCAAAAAAGACAAACTCTTTCATTAACTTCTCTCCTATGGTTTCTGTTGGGATTGGAGCAGAAATGAAAGGAATTTGAAAAACCAGAACCATTTGTTAAAGTGGATCTTTGGCAGGATGGTAAAAGAGGATCCGTTGAATAGGACACTGTTAATTTCTCTAAAAAAAACTCATAAACCCTTAAGAGAAAATGATTCTCATTAACAAAATATTAATGATGATGATGATGAAAGGAATAGACAATAAACCATACAAACTCAAAGGTCGTGGGGAACGTTTCCTGATTACTCTATATCTCATACCTATTACCTTATATTTTCTGTGAATGAAAGGCTTCATGTAGTTATAGTTCATAATCAAGGGTGAGTGATTGATTAACACCAAATTGGTGTTAAGTCGTTGGGGAGATATCCAAGCACATCTTCATAAATCCACATAATAAGCCCAAATCCAATTAAATGTGGTTGGAATTCTCTGTCCAGGGATAACCCTATGCTTAGATATTTTTGGAACTGCACTTAAGAGCTCCCATACACCCCATACCAAACATATCCATATATTCCCACATCATATCCACTCTACCAAATCAAATTTTTAAATGATTTTGAAAGTGGTAAGAAAAATGAGGTTTCCACACACACAATGCAAATTCAAAATATGTGCATATTTCAAAAATAATTTTATTGATAACTAGAATCACCCTAATAAACAAACCAATAAAATTAACTTACCACAAGTATACTAAGTAGAGAACCGATCAAAGCCATGACAAGGCCTGCAGTAAGAATGGCATTAAGAGCATAAAGAAAAATAAGCAATCAAAGGAAATTGAAAACAGTAATTCAGGCTAGAAAGAAATAATTGAATCATTGGTATCTGAACATATAATGAAATTAACATTAATAAAAATAAGAAAATATACTTATAGTTCTTAAAGGCTGAGCAAAGGAGGGACCTTGACAATACATAGTACATACCGAAAAAGGTAGAAGAAAAGCAATGCATACTGTTGAGAAGACCAGTGCTGTTCTCATTAGACCAAAGCCCCATATTTGGTTTGATAATCCCACAGGAAGAAGCTCTTCAATACTTCTAGCTAATGGATTCAACAATAGCGCATATTTGGCTTTTTGTTAAGCAAAAGCGCTCATCGAAATAGCTAATAAACCAAGTAATTTTTACATGACAGTAATGTAGCACTTGAAGAATCCTAATAAGAAGATAATACTAATAAGAACAACAACAACAATAATAATAATGAATAAGAAAGGAAAGTTGAATAACTGAAATTAGTAGGCAAAAGGATATTTGGTAAAAGGATTGATCACCTGCAAAAGAAAGATGTCAGAACCATAATAGTGACAAACAGGAGGCTGATAACAAGTAGCATTAATAATCAAAACATTTACCGTTGTCCATATTGCAACTTTTGAGAAAAAAGCATGTTTTGGCAAGTTCAGTGTTATTTGTGACAGTGTACCATCACCGAACATGAGATATCCAGCAGCTGCTATACCTCCATATATTGCAACGCACAAAACAAAGCTGTTTTGTCAAATCAAAATGTAGCAATACATCATAATCATAAAAGAAATGTATATAAGCAATATAGTGTAATCTCAATGTCAATCAAATACATGTCAAGAGCCATCACTTTACTACAGTAAAATAAATCCTTACCATATTGCTAATGCTGTATTGAATTTGCTTCTGTCTGCCATGGACTGATAGATATTAGGAAAGACTGCATGCCCCGAGAAGCAGAATCCATATACCCCAATAGCAAAGGGAAAGCCACCCCAGTTCACTATTTTACCACTATGGTGGAAGCCAATTCCATCTGTCAGTCCAGTAATAATAACAGAAAGAAAAATTAAAATGGTGGCAGCCACACCACCAGCTGCAAAAAGAGGAAACACGATCTGGTTAGTGAAACTGTGCAATAAGTTTTGAGATAGGACGCAGTAATAGCATATTTAAGTCTGACCTGAAAGGTATGAGAGAACCCTAAGATCACGAAGCCACACTGTAGGAAGAACGATAAGGGCAGTTAAAATCCCAAATAAATGCACAGAATCCAGATGAAGACCAGCCCAATCAAAAGAAACTCCAGGAAACAGTGACGTGAGATTGTCTCCTTCCAAGATGATAAATTCCACGCAGTATGCCTGTATTCATGTAAAACAGAACGTGGCAATAGTTCACTGTAAGCTGATAGCTGGAAAAAATAAAGCAAATGGTGACATTTACAAATTAGTTACTGTACAAGAATTTGGTTCTAAATTTGACTTACATATAACTCTGTATACAGGATAATCTGCAACAAAAGGCCAACATTGTCAGTGCAAACAAAATGAACTGACTAGTGACTACGATTAAGAAACTATGCACATAAAAGAAATTTGGAAATATACAGAGAGCAAAACCTACAGCAACCTATCACTACACAATTGCATTCTACTATAAATGAGAAAATATGCAAATAAAAGAAGATGACAATAATTCGCAAGTTCAACTTAAGAAAGGATTGGAATGTTCTCTAGTAATTAGAGTGAACCTCTTCCTGCCTTAAGAGATATCTCATAAAACTCAGTCTACTGATGATCGATAATCTTGAACTTACATATCTTTTATGGCATCTCTTAGCAAGATAAACTACAAGACAATACTAATGAGAATGTAAGTTTCTAACAAGAATGTTACAGCTCATAGTTTACTTGCCTGCATAAATCCCCAAAATAGCCTTATGGTTGCATTTTCCTGTAAATGAAATATAAAAGCAGTCTGCTCTCTATCTATCACCTTGTTGGCACCTAAAATCGCACCAAGCAGAAGGGAGGTCTACACATCAAATTCCCGCGCTGTCAATATAACTTAACAAAAAATGCAGGGAAAACACAGAGGTTGTTACATGGATTGCAGAATCGGCCGATCCGGATCGGGATCGGCCGATTCTTGGATCGGATTGGACCCCTCCGATTCGATTCCCGGAGGAACTACCGATCCGGACCGAAGATCGGTCCGGATCGGTGTTTGTAGGTGGAATCGGTGCTGGAATCGACTGATTCGGTCGATTCTAGATCGATTCCAGCGATTCCCTCGCCGGAATCGGTCCACAAACCGCCGCAGCTGCCATCCCGCCATGGCGGCCCTCTTCCCTGCCCTATCGGGCGGGGAAGATGAAGCTACTGGGTCCATCGGCACCCGGTAGCGACGGATCCGGTGACTTTCACCGGATCCGGCAATTTTAAGTGTATCGGGTCCCATGGACCCGATACGCAAACCAGTAAGGTATAAACCCTACCGGTTGAGGCCGGATCCTGGCCTTACCGGGTCCAGGCCGTCTTCTCGATAGGGCGGGAAGACGTCACAGCGGCAAGCTGCTACCGTGGCGGCGATTCCGGGCCACTTTTGGCGGAATCCAATCTACCTCCTTATTTAGTTTTTTTTTTGTGTATAGGATTTTTTTAAGGGTCGATCCGGATCAATTTTTCTTCCGACGAATCGGCCTGGATCAGACCGATCCGATCCGATCCGGATCGGATCGGTCCCCACTAATCCAAGGACGGATTCCGATCCTGCGATCCTTGGGTTGTTAGCATGTGTGCCCCCATGATTATATCCCTGGGAGACTATATTAACTATCAGACACATCAAAGAAATAGAAAATTAACCTCAGGAACCAGTGGGGTCAGGGGCTGACCTAACACTTCTAAGAGAATGATGGGTAATGGTCTGGCCAACCATTAAGCATTCAAAAAATATATATATGCACAAATGAAGGAGATCTACAGTTAGACAATATGTAGCCCAATATCCTCAGGAACAACGTGACATCAAAAAAAAAAAAAAACAACAACAACAACAGAGAAAGCAATGTGCCTGTTGACATCTAAAGGATGTCCCACTGCAATCCTAGCTTAGCCAATAGGATCAGTTAATGCAAAGTGGACATCAGATGCTGTTTGCGTAATTATCTCATATGAATGAGCTAATTGTTCATGAGGAGAATATTTTAAAGACCCATCGTCTAGGCTATGTAAATTTATATGAATCAGGTATAGATGATGAATGCATGGGTCTACAGCTAAGAGCACAGTGTACCCCACAATGGAAATTCTGTCTGGATGGTATCCAGTCAAAGAAGTCCAAACCAGTGGCCTGAGATGGGCCCAATTTGATAAGTGGTATAAGCCCCCTTCAAAGATCTTTTCTGATCTGATGAGCATACAGTTAATGGGCTTTGATCCAGTTACCAACTTGGCCCATCACGGTATCAGTTTTGGCCCATAGACATTATGCGGTAATCCCTACTTGCGCTGTTGTAGCAGCATGCATATCCAGGATATTATTCTCCTTAATTGTAAAGGATGTAATTATATCTTGATCTTCCCAAGAGATATCACGATCAAAATAACCAGCAGTCTGTTGAAACCTCGTTTTTTCTCTTCTCTTTTAAAAGAAAAAAATTTTATTGGTGGGATTAGAATTCCTTTTTGAAATTCTTTTCCTTCTTTTGAGCTAGCATTGACTACTATGAAAATATGTGGTATTCATAGGAGTATTAGCTAATTTGGTGTGGTATTATTTTATAGAAACACCAATGGTTCCACAGATTTGCTAAGTGTCGACATGGGTATCACCCACCACTTAGATGATCTGAACCACAACTTAATTTATGAGGTTTTCTGAGTTCTTTGAAAATAAAATTTGACCTCTCTATACCGGACTTGTGATATTCCGGTGTTAATTACATCAAGCGAACACTCGAACACCCTTGTTTGACCGTCACAGCAACATATTGAACAGAAGTCATTCATCCACATAAACACAAATTTGGTAGACATCCCCATGGCCTTATGAGATGGAATTTGGTTGAACTTGATTCAAACTTTTTTGTTTGGGTTCATTAATCTTCTTTTTTTATTTAAGATTTGATTTGATTTGTTTGTCTTTGGTCATTTGTTGACTTAGACAATTTTGAGTTGATCTTTTTTTTATTTTTTTGTTGGAATTGATTTCCATTTTTTAGATCTTTGTTAGCATTTTTTATTTAAGTGAATTTCTTATTATTATTAAGATTTGTTCTTAATAATATTGATCACTTAAATTTTCATGGTTGATTTTAATCCAACATAACTTGTCTCTGTAGTCGTTGGCTAACAATTTTTATGTATTATTTAATGACATAATTTTGGTTGGATTTATGTTAACATTTTATTAATGTTTTGATCATTTATTTGATTTGGATTTTGTTATGCACACTTAATTATTTAAGTAACATTATTCATTTGGCTTGATTTGATTTTTCATGGTTAAGTCAGATTCAAACTTAACATGTTTTGTAACCGTTTGTGGTTATTTTTTTATGTATGATTTTATGACATAGATTTAATTTGATTATGATGGCATTTTTGTTAATAAATAAGTCATTATTTGATTTGATTTAATCAAATTTGATTATTTGATTAAGTTTGGATTATTTAAATGAGTTGTTTAATTTTTATCTACCTCTCAAAATCCATGGGGATTAGATGTCATCTTTGGATGGCACATCATTATATGTATCTAAGTTTTATCATTAAAAATTACAGTATCTCTATTATCATGCGATTATATGTCTCTAAGTTTTATCATTTGGCTTAGGAATATATTGGATCTGATTTTACGGCATCTAATCAGAACATGATTTTCATTATATTTTTTTTTTTCATGACCTAAATCTTAGCACTGGGTATATTAGACATAGAATTTTCCATTTGAACATTCTAAGCTTAAGAGTTTGATTAACATGTTGGGACCATTTTGTTTATGAAGCTCAGGTCAAATTTAGGCACCATAGGGGCCATTAAACTAAAACAAATTGAGAGTCCATGCTTCGGTTATAGGCCATTAGGACTTGGTGCATTTCTATGTTATTCAAATTTATACTATGAAAGTTTCCTTTCCAAGATCTGATTTCATACCATATGGCTGAGCATTAGATTTTTTTTTATTCTTCGAACATCTTCATATACTAAACTGCCATTTCCGAACCTACTCTTATCTAATCTGAGGATTAGATTATGTTTATGAATTCCTGGTCGCCTACCAGAAGTTCGCCTCGTGCAGTCTCACGTCCGCCATCAACCTCGCCACAATCCCCGTCCCAGGGCTGCTTCACACAGCATCATCACCCGCCAACTGGCCTCCATGACCCCCAGCCAGGGTATGCATGTCAGGTGCGCATTTGGCCGGACATGACCCCCCACCCGGATTCGCTCCTCCTCTCGCATGGGTGAGTCTCGAACCTCCACGTCACAAGCTGCCACTGCAGCTCACGCCACCTAACATCCTCGCATGCAGGCACACTCCTGCCGCTGCCACATTGCCCCCGGCTAATAATTGATAGGTGCCCCTTCAATTGTATTATTCTTTTTACACCCAACCAGGTCCAATAACCCTTGAATTACATACTTTCGTATTAATGCTGGCCTGCTGGGTGGGATACTACTACGTGGCTGTCAAGCCTTTATGTGAGTAACCTTGGGCAACTATGAGAATTTTACATCGGCCGACCATGTGGATCCCTTTCAGATTGGTTGTGTTGACCTCACTTCTTGAACTGTAGTTAACCATGGTCCGAGCATACATGTATATTTAGGCTCTCTAATAACTTAAAGTCTTGTGCACGTGTTTGTAGGCTCCCCAGGTCTTTTCTCTGATAGTAAATTCTATCCTTTTTGGCATGGGATTTGTATCTCTTATTTGTTGGATATTGTGAAAAATTGAGTGCCAATATTCATATACGAAGTCTATGATCGACCACATGGAGATCTTGCAAGTTCATATTTAGATGATAAACGTTAGCATCCATGCATTATAAATCTTGGTAACTCAATCATGCATGACATCCCATGAGCTGAAAATATAGATCCAATTTCATTTAGGGCCTGATTTTTGTGTAGGGAAGCACATTCTTTCTTACATTTTACTTTCTTCAAAATTCATGCAAAATTTAGGTGCCAACACTGACATATGATGATCTGCTTTTTACTGATTTTGAAAAACTCTACCAATTTAATCTACCACCAAGATTTGATAAGAGGTTGTCAAGACAAGTTACATGTCAAAGCAAGAATGAAAACATGCACCTTATGGGAATACTTTAGGTGAAAACTGAAAAATACAACTACCGATGAAATTATTTTAAACTTTAATATACTTAATCTGTAGGCCAATAATCATGGCAAAAAAAATGTTCCAGGTAATGTACTCACAGATATAAAAATGCGACCAATTCTTCCAAATGCAGCTTCTCCGATATCTGGGTAACTCGTTATGCCTTCTTTACTTTCAAAACAATGTTTAAGAAGAATACCCGTATAACAACAGACAACTGCAAAAACAGACATAAGTACAAACTAGCCCATCCTGCTTCTTTCACAGTAAATGGCGTAGATAGCATACCCACACCAGCCAATACATTTAATCCTGTTATAAAATGGAAAATGGCATATTGATATGAATATCAAAAGATAATTTTGTAATATTTATTTTAAATATGACTGAAAAAACATTAGCTAACCAAATGAAGTACCTAGGGCTAACTAGTTACTTTCAAATGAATATAATGGAATTTATCATTTACTGAAAGTTGGCAGGTATACCGTTAAACACAGTTTGCATTAAGGTACAATCGTGAGAAACATATCCTTCGCCAGTATATTGTAGACGAAAAGAGAGCGCCTCTGCAGATGAGGCAAAAGATCTCCTGAAATCTTTGTCTGACTGTGCCTCACATATGCTATCAGATAATAGAGGCAACTTTGTGTTGGCATCATGCATACTTTGATTGTGGAGACTAAAACTTGATCTCAAAGTAGGGGTGACGCTGAGGAAACCAAAACTTGGCGATGCTGATATTGTATAGGAATCAGTTGTTTCCCTATCATCCAAAGGTAAATACAAAAAGAATTAAGTTACCAGAAGAGAGGAACTTTTCTGAAACTCAAAATGTGGTAGACCAAAGACTGCATAAAACTATGGACAGATAAAGTCCAGCAATGTCTATCATTTTCTTAATTGAGATGTAATTTAATTTACTGCTTATAATCATTGGGCTAGGAGGACTAGAAAGTACTTTTACATGACTAATTCTTCTTAGCAATAAAGGCAAGGTAAAATTGTGCGAAGATTATCCAACAAGAATGATAGAGGCACCTATTGTTGGGCCTATTAATGAATAAATTTCACATTTTAATAATTCAATTTGCCTCATGATAACCGCACTTGATTTTAGTGCGTTATTGGACTATTTCCATGACTTTCAGTAGATTTTCAAGATTTAGATAGATTCCAAATGATTTCAATGGGCTTAAATGGACTTGTGCAAGATCTCTATCAAATTTCAATAGATCATGGCATGTGTAGCATTACACGTTCCTTGATAGGTATATTGCATTGATCTACAAAATATTTAGATATAGAATGTCAGTAATTTGGATTACTGATCATATCATGAGATTATATACTTGTAAGGAAAAAATGATATATAAGTAAGTTGGATTGCCAAGATATGTGGATAAAGAGATAAGTTAATCAATATCAAGAGTTAGTCTCATAGTTGAATTTTGGAAAGATTCTACGATAGATATGAGAATAATTAGAGTAGTTCGTCTAGCCTATGTGAGAATAATGGAATTTGATGATATATGTGATTCTAGAAAGTTTTTATATGATCTGAAAGATTTTCTCAAATCATGAATGATATGAAATTGGATCTTATTAATGTGTAATGATTGGATGATTAATCTGAATCCGAGAAGTTATTGTTAAACAACAAAAGTTGAAGAAAGGAGTGATATCGGTGGATGAGGAATATTAGTATTTTGGAAATGATATTTTGAAATTTCGAGGACGAAATTTTTGTGAGGAGGGAAGAAAGTAATGTCCGGCATTAAAAAAAAACTCTCAAACCTTCGTCGGCGCCGTCTCCCGCTTCCCTACCGCCTTCGCCATTGCCATCCCTCTTGAACTTTCTCTCCTACCGCCTCCTTGTCCATCGTCGCCGCCGCGAGCATCGTCGCTGCCACCGCTGTCCGCCGTCCGCACCCTCCCTCTCTCTCTCTTTTCCCCTCTCACTTCCCTGCTCTCTCCCTCTCTTTCTTCTTCCCGTCCCTCTCTCCTTCCCGCGGTCGCCGCGGTCACCGTCGCCACGGGCCGCCATCGCCGTCCCCCCCCCCGGCCGCTCTCTCTCGCAATCTCTCTCTCTCCCGCTCTCCCTCTCTGTTTTCTCTCGCTCTCCCGCTCTCCCTCCTGTCTCTCTCCTTCCTCCCCCCCCGATGTTCTCTCTCTCTCCCTGTGGCTCTCCCTCTTCCCCCCCCCCCTCTGTCTCTCTTCTCTCCCGCTCTCTCTCTCTCTCTCTTCCTCCCCCCCCCCCGGTTTTAGCCGCGCCGCGTGGCTCTCCCGCGTGCATGCGCGCAGTGGGCGCTCGGCGGCCGCTGCGCCGGAGGCGCATGCGGCTGCGCCGCCGAGGGGGGCGGCGCAAAGCGCCGCCCTCCTGCCTCTCTCTCTCCTCCCCCCTGCGCCCTCTCTCTCCCGCCGGCTTCTCTCTCTCCTCTCTCTCTTCTCTCCACTCACTCTCTCTCTCTCTCTCTCGCACTCTCTCTTTCTCTCTCCTGATTAACTCCCTCTCTCTCCTCTTAGTTATTTTATTAATTAAATTGGATGAGTTAATTAACCATTTTACTGTTTTTAATGCCAATAGGATTGGAGGAAACCCCGGTGTCACAATCGACTCGGTTACCTCGTGATTAAACCGACTTGGGTTTTCTTGATTCAAAAATTCACTGGACTCCTTGAGGTAGGCATCCCAACTTATCCTTAGCACATGATATTATAATTAATGTGTTAAAATATGTTTATTAGATTATTAATTAGAAAATGATGAATAAATGGTGGTTGTGTATTTAATTGTCTGCATAAGATTAGTTAGTAGTTTATCATGTCATTCGTGCATAGTTCTATGATTTGCATTAGTTAGATGCAATTTTTAGTTAATGTTGTTTATAAATCATTAAATTAGACATATTGTGATGATTAATTAGATTAACTGTGTTAATTCATAAAAATTGAGATATGACCTGTTATGATTATAATTAAACCTGATTTATGATATGAATGACACGAATTGTTATATGGAAATGATTTGTGACCTTTTATGATTATAATTGTATCCGATTCATGTGTAGAATGATCTTAAATCATTAATAATTATATTGGATTGGAAGTTGATGTCATGATAATTATGGAATGTGGTTAATTAATATTAATAGTTGTCTAATCTTGTAAAGTGCATTATTTGATAAATTGATATGAAATTGTGCTTAATTGAAGTTAATATGTCTCATTATGTTGCATATTCCTTTCTGAATGGGTCAATTGCATAAATTGGTGTAAAATTGAATTATGTGAATGATATGATACACTTGCATATTATGTTCTGATTGAGTCTATTGCATAAATTGTTGATAAAATAAAATTGTTGTGCATGACTTGATAATTGGCATATCTGGTTAATTGAATTGGTTTTGTCTGAGTAGATATATGGCTTTTACTTGTTGAGGTCCTCCAACCTACTTTAATGGTCATGGGGCAGCAGATGACGTAGTGAAATCCGGTGCATCCTTCGATCCCGGATACCGCGGTTTATTCTAAGTACGCCCTGCCTAGGTATACTAAGGATCTAGCTTACTATATGGTACTTCTTATATATATTTAGAGCTGGAGTTGAGAGGTTTAAGTATAACATATGATTTACTCAGACACATGGAATGGAAATGGCATTAAAGCATGCACAGTTGGCTCATGCAGGTCTAGATGGCATAAACATATAGTTTAGTGTAGTTGGTAGCCAAGTTCATGTAGAGGCATGTTTAATTGAGAATTTAGTGAAAGAAATCCCATTTAAATAAATAAACACGATAAATAGCCTATATGATATTATAGCAATTGGTGGGTCTGGTTTATGCATATAATTAGCAGTTAGATTTGTTAGTATATTAGGAAAGTTGGGTATAAGTCCTGCTGAGTCCATGTGACTCATTCCAAAACTTTTAACATTTTTCAGGTAAACAGGTTTAGCGCAGCCATGGATTGCAGAATCGGCGGAATCGGTCCGATTCCGACCGATTCCGGGCGGAAGGACCGATTCCGGGAAGAATTCCGCGGAATCGGACTGAATCGTCTGGAATCGGTCGGAATCGATCCGATTCCGACCGATTCCTTGTGGAATCGGTCGATCCGACCGATTCTTCGGAAGGCCTGGTCAACCCCGGCCCGGTTCGATTCCGGGTTCGACTCTGGAACGGGAATCGAACCGATTCCGGCCCTTTTAGGGCCGGAATCGACCCGCAGAGCAGCTCTCGGTCGATCCCGCGGCGGAAGGAGACTGCGCAGGCGATTCCGGCGCGATTCCGGCGCGATTCCGTCGATTCCGGCCTCGATTCCGTCGATCCAGGGTCGATTCCAACCGATTCCGTCGATCCAGGGTCGATTCCGCGGCGATTCCACCGATTCCAGCGATTCCGGCGGCGATTCCGGTGATTCCGGCGATTCCAAGCTTGGCCTTCAAGGGATTCCGCCGATTCAAGCTCGGATCGGCATCGAATCAACCTCTTCTTCGATCTTTGTAAGGTTTTTGGTAAGATTTCTTCGCCGAAAACTTCGTATGTCCATTCTTACGCGTTTCCGACGAGTTAGAGTGTCGTTAAACTTTACGATTTCCGTCCGAACAAGTCCGTTTAAGTTTTGAACTATCCGTTTATGTCCATTTTGCACGGGAAAAATTCCGGATATCCCGTACGCCTATTTTTACACGTTTCCGACGACTCTGAGTAGAGTTAAACTCGGTGATTTTTGATCGAATAACTCCGCTCAAGTTGTTTGAACATCGATTGGATGTTCTTTGTACGGGAAAAATTTTCGATACCCCGTACGTTAATTTACGACCATTTTCGGCAAATACGTAACCCTTTAAACATACCGAATGGTGTGTTACTTGGGTTGTCTGCTTCCCGAACAGCGTCTAAATCAATTTTTATGTTATCTAATCATTTTTAGTGCATTGTTTACAATTTTTGCAGATTTAAGCAATGGCCGATCAAGGTGACGCAGCACCAACACGTGCTTCCGACGTGGGTTGGGAACACGGGCAGATGGTAGACCCAGTCAGGAAGAGGGTACAGTGCAAGTGGTGTGGGAAGGAGATGAACGGGGGGGTGTTCCGCCGAAACAACATATTGCGGAACAGTGGGAATGTCGAGAAATGTGACAAGGTGCCCGGGGAGAAGAGTGAGGAGATGAGAGGATACGTGACGAGGTAGAGCCTCTCAACGGGGCTGTTCGGATCGAGCAGAAGGAGGAGTTGCACGACGAGCTACTCCAGAGGAGGAGGGACCGCGATTTGCCTACCTCGAAAGGGAAAGGCAAGGGGAAGGCAGTAGCTGAGCCGGATCTAGAGAGCGAGGACGAGTCCACGGACTCCGAGCTGAGACGTGCTAGGCACGCTAGCAAGCGTGCATTGGCTGAGGAGGAGGACAGGAGGAGGGGAGCAGGAGGGTCTGGGTCCAGAGTTGACCCAGCTTTGGGCCGATCAGCATCGGCTCGCCCTACTCGGGACCGAGAGCCTGACCCCAGGAGATAGGAGCCATACCGCCGTTCCACTTCTACCAGCACTCGATTTACACTGAGTGACGAGTATTTATTTAGGAAACAGAGTCTTTGGGCGGATGGGGATAAAGCGAGCAATGAAAGGGGTGAAGGCAACGAGGAACGGTACAAAGAGAGCCGTTCACCACATTGTCGAATGGTTTTTACGTACGCAGTATCACTCTTTAAATTAAAATTGACATTATGTGTGTTTTATTTACTAAAACTTAATTTTACCCTGATCCCAATTTTTTTTAACTTGATATAGGCATCCCAGCACATGCAGCCACCAGCCTCTACTTCCAGACGATGGTGGATGCCGTGGGTGAGGGCCGGGCCGGGTTTGCAAGCCCGGGCGACGGACACGTATACGGCGGCGGCACGGATGAGGAGGTCCGGGAGTTGAGGGAGTGGATGGATGGGTTTAAGTTGGTGTGGAAGGAGAGGGGTTGCACAATTATGTGCGATGGGTGGACGAGTATCACCAAGAGGAGTATGATAAACTTCTTGGTGTACTGTTCTGAGGGCACTACATTCTTGAAGTCGGTAGATGCTTCTGGGAAGATTAAAAATGCCGACTTCATCTTTTTTCTGATGGATGGGGTGGTGGAGGAGATCGGGGAGGACAATGTGGTTCAGGTTGTCACTGACAACGAACCATCATATAAGGCGGGTGGGAGGAAGTTGATGGAAAAGAGGAAGCACATCTTACGGGTGCCCCTGTGCGGCACATTCCATAGATCTCATATTAGAGGATATAGGCGAGGAGGAGGAGGGTGTATCTACACTTGTCGGGCGGCGCGGACCATCGCATCTTTTATTTATTCGCATCCCCACCTCCTACATACCATGAGATCCCACCCAGGAGGGCACGATCTTGTTAGGCCCGGTCCGACACGATTTGCCACGAACTTCATTGCGCTGGAGAGTTTACACCGGCACAGGCATGCATTGGTTAGGTTCACACAGTCCGAGGAGTATTACAACTATATGGTGGACAACCTGCATGACAAAAAAGAGCAGTTGGAGATTCTTGTCAGGTCTGAGAAGCATATCACTGACAAGAGGTTTTGGGAGAGGATTGCCTACTACTTGGCAATCATTGAGCCACTGGTAGTTGTCTTGAGGTTGGTAGACTCAGATGACAGGGACCAGATGGGCACGTTGTATGATGCCATGGACCGGGTAAAGCTGAAAATCAAAGAAAAAAATCCCAAAGGTTACAAGAAGTGGTGGAAGATCATAGATGACCGATGGGACAAGACCTTGCACCACGATGTCCATGCTGCAGGTAACTTGGTTAAAAAAATTTTTTTGCTGTATAATTGTCTTATATGCACAGTGTTAACTAATAAAATCTTGCAGGATATTTTTTGAACCCCCGCATCCAATATGGAGGACAGGTGGTGAACGACAACGAGGTAATGCGGGGTACACTTGCAGTTATTCAGCGTCTGTGCCGATCTCAGCAGGACAGGATAGAGGCTGAGATAGAAGTAAGTTAAAGTTCATTAAATACCTTGGAGTAGCCTTACCAAGCAACTAATATTTTTTTTATAAATTTTTCAGATGCAGAAGTACAAGATGAGGGTCGGCGTATACTCAGATGCTGACCTTAAATATTCAGTTGACAAAGTGTCACCTGGTATAGTAATAGCTTGATGAAGATTTTCTTTTCTTTTCATATAAGTTATGGTAGATGATGGGCTAATTGTTTACCTTTTCTCTTGTTTTTTTATTGCAGTTGAGTGGTGGGTTCAGGTGAACACCAGGAGTGGATGAAATCCACTT
The DNA here is from genome assembly GCA_036172225.1 of Cryptocoryne crispatula var. balansae. Lineage (NCBI taxonomy): Eukaryota > Viridiplantae > Streptophyta > Magnoliopsida > Alismatales > Araceae > Cryptocoryne > Cryptocoryne crispatula. Next base: position 40,386 of record JAYDZW010000024.1, read on the forward strand.
GCTGCCATCGGTATCAGGATACTCAGCCAGAGCACCAGTTCCTCCCATTGTGAGAGGAACTGGAGTACATTCAACCTGATACATACCAAAAGGAGAAACAGGTTGACCTCAGACCGGCTGGAGAAGCCGGTCTTCTGTCATTACAAATACGAGGTCGCGCATAAAGAACATCGAGGATCGACGAGAAGATCGGCGAGGCACGATTTGCACGATTTGCACGATTCGCGGGTGGCCCGTACAAGCGAGAGGCATTCCTCCGCCACACCACCACCCGAGGAGGTGGACGTGGACCGAATATTCCGGGAGGAGCGTGCACTTGCCTCTGGATAGAGGAGAGGGAAGCCGTGGATCGTACGGGTGAGTTTGATCCCGATGACCGTGCGTACGGGTGAAGGAGAGTTGGATGGTGTTGAAGCCGAGGAGGATGCTCGGCTCCACCTCCATCTACTTCTCGAGCTCGAGCGGGGCCTTCTTTCCCGGCGGTAGAGCGACCACCTGCCGGCTTTAGCCCCGGCTAGCCTCAGTTCCCGGCGGCCGCTACCGGCCCGTTCGCGGTCAGAAAACGAAAACAAAGATGACTGCACGGAAAATAGGAGGATTTGCACAGTTGAAAAAAACTTTGGGTTCCGGTCCTTCTGGTACTTCGAGAGATGGGCCGAAGAGGTGAAGAGAATGAAGGCTAGAGGTCGGGCGTCTGTCGGCCCGGATGACAACACGCGAGCTCCTTCTCACTCCTCGGGTGATGATGACGAGGAGTGCGTACCGGCGACGCGGCCATCGGCCAGCACCGAGTCTCTCGATTCACGGCTTCCAAAGCCGTATTACACGCGGATGAGCGGACACCGCGGTCTTATATTATGGAGCCACGGTGTCAGCGTTTGGCCGGGTTGACCAGCGGTGGATTACACCACCGGCTCCACCGTCCTCTCGCTTACGTCCCGGTCGTCCCGCGGTCCGATCCATACGACCTTGATGGCATGGCATCGGCATTATTTTCATATGGATATGGTCCCGGACGGTATACGAGCGAGCACGAGGAGGAGCATCGCGAGCGACGGGGAGAGGAGGAAGACCCATATCTATATCTTGGATATTGGTAGTAGATTGATATGATGTAATTTTTTTTTATGATGTATCAACTCATTTATTTTTGAATCAATGGAATTGGAATATGTACTTAACTTCAAGTCTTCAATTGGAGTTCATTAGTATTTATTCGATGTGGTCCTGTGGATGAATGCATTGGTTATTTTTAAAAAAAATTCTAACTCATTTCCTATTTTTTTTAGAATTTTTCTGAATTTTTTGGATTTTTTTTACTCAAAAAAAATTTCAAAAAAAAAACCGATTCCGGACTGATCCGGAATCGATTCCCTTCCCAGGAATCGGCCGATTCCGGCCGATTCCTGGAATCAGAATTAGAATCGGTCCCAACCGATTCCGATTCCGATTCCGATTCCGGAATCCTTGAGCGCAGCAGAAGCGTTGTGGACCAGGATTAGTGCAGAAAAAGATTAACGAATTTAGTTTATGAATTGGTTTATATTGAAATCAAGGTATGATATATATTTGGATTGAATCATTTTTTTTTATGAAATGGGACATGTGATTTTTCAATTTTTCCAAACCGACGTAGTTTAGGGGTTAATTCCCTGGTCCCGTACTCGGATTTATTCCGCTGCGCAGGTTAGGAAATCCGGGGCGTGACAGGTTGGAGATAAACTGCAGCTTACCATAGACACAACACAATGTGTTGACGTGTTAAAGAGTCAGTTTAATGAATAAACAAATTTTACATTGCATAATTATCTATAAAGCCTTACGCCCCACTCTCAGTGGTCCACTCAAGCAGAAAACCTTAATACGTAATGATGGATAATTCTTCAAAATTAATGATGATTGTCTTTATATTTGAATATATTGATGTGAAATTTATCTTTTTGAGCCAATCAACAGGTTTTACCCAAGAATATTCAAATTCCACGATCATTTAAGAATATTGGCCTCTAAACTAAAATGCTATTGATATCTTTATTTATAGATCAGAGGGCCATGACCCATGCATAAAGAGATCGTATACAGATGCCATCATACTACCACATCACTCCGTTACCACACCCACACGTCTTGTTGGCTCCTGGCAACCCCAATCTGCTTCCTCAAAACTGTCTCATGTTTACAAAGGACACCTTTAGCTTAAGCATCCATACCAATAATTTGTTTCATTTTTTTATACATTTTCATGTCATATTTTCATCATGCATCTGCATTCTAGTCTTTTCCTATTTAATTTAGCAATTGTCACCTAATCCTAGTCTGGCAATAAAGGTTATGAAAGGCTCACACCCGATGTGTTTGACAACATGTTTACCTTGCTTTTCTCATTACAAGCAGTTTCTACACACCCCCATACGTTGAACTACATGTTTAACTTGCCTTTCTCATTACGAAAAAAATGTACACTATCCTGCATCATAACAACATATTTTGTGTATTTCTATAATCCTTTTAGAGGATTTATACTAGGGAATTCAATGAACACATCAATAGAAGTACTTGGCTTCTTGTTGGCCAGAAGTAAAGGAAAGAAGAATCCACAACCTGAAACCTACAGAGCACGATCAAATAAGCTTCTGACGTTTCTAGAGATTTGTGACAAAATGCATCCCGTGATAATGTTGCATTTAGAATGAGCACTGCCCATTCAGATGGATACTAGTAAGTGATACAACATGTTTGGACTGGAATTGAGAGCTGAGAAGGTCGGCTTCATGTCATGCTGGCCCGGTTGGCCCAATTCAAACTTGTATCTTCATGGCCCGGTTGGCCTGTTTTACACCATGTTTGGACCGGAATTGAGAGCCACCTTCTCAAGCCCTTGACCCATCATGTGAGCCAAGGGGCATCAAGCTGTTACCCCCAACCCGGTCCTCACAAGGACTTGTCTTGCAACATCATTGGCCAGCATGGCCTATTTGGACTATCTCTAGAATCTGATTCTTGCACTTGTTTGCAACACCTGCTTTTAGCAACTGTTTGCAGCATTTTTCATTCGCACTTGTACCCATGCTGTAGCAATGGTCAAATGGTGCCTCAGAGGGGCTGAAATGGACCGGTTAAGATTCTAGTTGGAATGATTAAGAAGGGGACTACACACGGGGCAGGTTTAGGACCAACTTGGAAGGGCTATACAAGGGGTAATAGAATGGGAATTTCATTGTCACAAAGGGGTTATTTTTTGAGATACAAATGGAGAAGGCCAAACAAAGGTGGCTGTCTTGATTGAAGTTGAGAATCCGCCTGGGGAAGACTTGGCCCGTCGTACAGATTCTAGGACATCACCCTCTTCTTCAAACAAAACAAGGGATCAAGAGCCCGCCTGGGGGAGACTTGGCCCATTTTGTGGATCCAAGAATGCCCGGGACCAGGGTTTGTCATCTCGCGAGATTCTCGCGAGAATCTCGATCTCGCGAGCATGACGAGATCCAAGACTCCCGAAACAGGTGGCCAACCTTCTCATAGGTGTAAAGAGGCAAAAATGCCTTGTTGCGGCCGGCGGGAAGGGACAAAGGGAGCTGCCGACACCGGCAGCCGGTCAGCCAAAGGGCTCCTCAGGCCCTCACACCGCACGGAAGGGATCCTAACGGGGGTGTTTAAAACCCCTCGCCGGTTCCTGAATGAACGCATAGGAGGGTAGGAGAGACCTACCAAGGGCTGCGACGCTCGCTCCCTCGTCTCCAAGCTCCGCTCTGGCTGTTACGGCGGCAGCGGCACCGTCTTCGCTCTGCGTCTGTCACGGCGGCGTCTAACGGCGGCAGCAACCTCCGGCGGCAACTCTGACGGCGGCGGCGAGTGGCGACCTCCGGCATCGCGTTCGCAGGGAGAGGAGAAGACGCCGCGGGTTCGCGACGGCGCTCGCGTCAGGGGCTCGGGACTCGGCGAGTGGTCATATTTTGTAATCGTTAGTGGTCATATTTTATGTATTGTTTTATAGAATGGAGTTGGTTCAATTATCTTGACATTTTATTAATGATTAAGTCATTATTTAGTTTAAGTTTAATTAACTTTATTTGTTTATTTAAATTTTAAGATATTTATGTGACTTATTCACTTTTATCCATCTTCTTAAATTCTACGGGGAATCGATGTCACTTTAGAGTGGCACATCACATTAAGCAAACTTGAATTTTATTTCATTTCAACTTGAGTACGTGGAAGTACAATAAATGAAGGGATATGCGAGCTTTGTTCCCTAATTGGTGGAATTAATTTCCATCACTGAAAAGTAAAAGACTTTTAATCTCGACAACATTTTAGCTGAACTGAGTCAAATTTACTTTATATACCCAAAAATAAGTTGTTTGCATTTTATATATGACAGTTTTCTGGTCCATTCAAATTAGGCAACATATAGACTGTACCAAACTCAATGGTTATATGATTTCTGAAATAGCAAAATTCACATTTTGAAATGCAAAAGATATTCGGTCCCTATTTTTCAAAAATGGTAGGTTCAAAAAATTGTTGATTTAGGCAGCATCCCAACTAGACCTAAATGATGATTATATGATTTCCAAAATTGCATAATTTAAATTTTTGAAATGCAAGCTATTTGGTCCCATTTTTTAGAAAAAATAGGATCAAAACCAATAGACCTACTTCGTCATCAAGTTAAGCTCTACCTTCTTTCTAAGTGCCGGGAAGTCTTGAAGAAGACGAGAAATGCAAAGTCCGGCAAGATGTGGGAACCGATTAGGGCTCGACCCCCGCCGTCAATTGGTCCGAGCTGATTCCAGACATGCCATTAGGCGTGCCATAATCGACATGAACCCATAAAAATCATCACTTTTGCCGTTCCAAATTTTATAAGCTGATTCTTTACAAAATCAAGTTACCCAAACAAGTGTCTCTCTCTCTCCTCTTTCCATTTTCTCTCTCCTTCATAGTGTCTCTCACACTTCAAACAAGCTAACACCTATACATATACATTTTGAGGGTTAAGTATAGAGGATTTGTAGATATATTTTAGTCCTAAAAGATCACCACCACTACCCCATTTTTGAATTAGTGACCTCTTTTTCCTCCTTACTTTCTCCATTTTCAAGCCTTTTTAAGCTCCTATTTGACTTGCAATCAAACCAAGGGTAATCTCCCCCCCCCATGATCGGATCAAGCTGACCCAGTCGTGGGCCACATCTTGCATCCCGCACGGGTACACGATCACCCATTTTTCTTCTTCTTTTCTCTTTTATATTTTTTTGTTTTATTGTTGACCAATTGACGGCCAACCAAAGCCTCTCTCTCGTCTCTCTGTTCTCTCTCCCCAAGGAAAGCAGAAACTTGCGAGGGTTCACAGCGGCTTCACCTAGTTGATCTTCACACGGCAACGACAGTGGACCCCAATGGCAGCAGCAACGGCGTATAAGGGCAGTGGCAACGGCAGCGGGAGCTTCTCTCTCTCTCTCTCTCTCTCTCTCTCTCTCTCTCTCTCTCTCTCTCTCTCTCTCTCTCGCCCCCCGGTGGCTCGAATACAAGAAGGCCCTTTGTAATGGGGGTTCTCGGTGGCCTCCGGCAACACCAACGGTGGATTCCGACAATGGTGGCGGCGATAGAAGGAGACGGTGGCAACAGTAAAAGGAGATGGCAACGACAGTGCTAGCGGCAATTGGAGCAAGTGGTGAAGGGTCCCAGCGGCAACCCACCACGCACAGGCAAAGGCTTACACATAGGGGGCTTTTTCGATAATTGCTCCTTGCAATGGACTTCTTGGCAAAGCTCCTTCCAACAGTGGTGGTGCTTTCAATCTTCCATGTGCTCTTCTTTCCTCAACAAAGAGAACATCCACAAAAAGAAAGCTTGCCGCAAGCCCCCCTACTTCGGCTCGTCTTCACGTAGCGACAACTTCTAGTAGTAGCATACGACGGCAGTGTTGGCAGGAGGTTCTCCTTCCCTCCTCCCTTCTTCTTGTCGATGGCGGTGCATGCAAGAACAGGAACAAAGTCCCTTCATAGTGTCATATGTTGGTGGTGATTTTAGCAATCAACAGTAGTGATTCCTATTCACTAGCGTAGCAGGAGAGTCAACAGTGCCTATTCTCTCTTTTCTTCCTGACATACAAGGATCCCTTCGAACTTTTCTTCCTTCGACAACAGTGATACCATCTATTCCCAACATTAGCGGTGACAACAAATGATGATCTTCGGCCTTCCCTTCTGACGCTGTCAATGCGTCCACATCATTCAATGACAGTAATGATGTTCTCTCTACCCCAACATTTCAATCGGTCAATTTATTTAATCGCTTTCTCGATGGGTTTCATTTCATTTCTGATGTGGGACAAAAAAAGAACTAAACTAGACGTTAAGCGGCTAAATTAACTTTCTAACGTAAAATGGGAATTACACGAAACTATGTGCCAATTATTATTTATCCAGGCATATTTCCTGATCTAATCTAACTTCTCGCGACATTGATGTTGGAATAGGGAACCTGGTGCATGGAATAGGAGGACCAGAGGAGGTCCATCAGGGGGTTTTTTGGGGCGGACACATGTTAATCGGAAGGATCAGCACGGCTGGCCTTCGCAGGAGAGAGGAGGTCATCCCATCGGGAAAGCGATTAAAGAAATTGACCGATTGAAACGTTGGGGTAGAGAGAATGTCGTTACCATCATTGAATGATGTGGACGCATTGACGTCATCAGAAGGGAAGACCGAAGATCATCCTTTGTCATCACCGCTAATGTTGGGAATTGATGGTATCATTGTTGTCGAAGAAAGAAAAGTTCGAAGAGATCCTTGTATGTCAGGAAGAAACTTATGGACATGCAGAGGATGGCATTTGCGGCCGGGCATACGTGTGCGCGGGGGCAGAAACTTTTGGACAACTCGAAAAGGACCCGACCACAGGGCAGTGCAGGGGAACAGGAGGTTGACGACAAGGTGCACGCAAGAACAATGGCACCGAGGAAGAGCGACACGTGGGCAGGCCTATGTACATGGCCATGGCGAAGCTTCTGTCAAATGGCACGAACAGGAGATCCGGTCGTCAATCGTTGGTGCACCGAATCTAAATCCACGAATTCTGAGGACCATAAAGCACCTTCCGTCAACAAGATCACCTCCAAAAGAAGTAGCCTCCATGTTGAGATGGGGTCGCGGTTGTCAGCCTCAACTCCAGGGATCACCGGAGTCGAAGGAGATGAAGATCTAGAGCAACTTCCGGCAACGATTGGATCAGAAGAAGAAAGGCAGAGATTGTCACTGTTGTCGGACGCTCCAAATTCCAGATTATGTCCAAATTTGAGAGCTCGATTATCCGCGGCACCTTCAATGAAGAGCTGCGAAGTGAAGGGTCTGATCCAGGGATTGTCGGATCTAGCCTGATCGATGCTCTCCAAGCTCGACAAGATAACACTTGCTTCTGCTAGATCCGTTCACCGTGGATGAGTAGTTGTCTTCATCACTATTGAAAGGATCCCAGGAAGGGGAGACGAGATGAACGGCTCGGTGCTTAAGGGTTGAGGAAGGTAGATTGGCCACCTGCCAAAGGATTGAGGGAGAAGTAGGATATCGCTTTTGGGGGGGAACAAAGAGGAAGACAATGGGGCAAAGCCCCTGCACAAGAACGACCCAGCCAAAAGGCTCCAAAAACATCTCACTATATATTCATTTTCATGGGAGCTCCTCCTCTTAAATAGAGGAGACTCTATTTACAAGAAAAGGCAACTAAAACAACTATTTACAAACATATCCTCAACAGGATCTAAATGAAAAAAAATGATTAATCTCCTTAAAAAAAGTAGTAAAATTCCTATACACATATTTTCGTCCCCATCATTCTCTCCGATCAGGAGAAAACTCAACCTAAGTTTTAGCTCCAATTTATTTGTGTACGGTCGGAAACACCCAAAAGTTGACTCGTGAGAATAAGTCAATCCCTAGACTTTGATACCCAATTGATGTGGGACAAAAAAAATGAACTGAATTGAACATTAAGCGGCTAAATTGACTTCCTAACATAAAACGGGAATAAAACGAAACTACATGTCAATTATTATTTATCCAAGCATATTTCTTGATCTAATCCAACTTCCCACAATGTCGATGTTGGAACAAGGAACCTAGTGCATGGAAGAGGAGGACCAGAGGAGGTCCATCGGGGATTTTTTTGGGGCGGACGTATGTTAATCGGAAGGATCAATGCAGTTGGCCTTCGCGGAAGAGAGCAGGCCGTTTGATCGATAGGCACACGTGTGGAGCATGGCATTCACGGCCAGGCGTGTGTGTGCGCGTAGGCGAAAACTTTTGGACAACTCACAAAGGATGCAGCCACAAAGCAGTGCAAGGGAACATGGGGTTGACGACAAGGTCCGCATGCGATCAATGGCACCGAGGAAGAGCAACGCGTGGGCAGGCTTGTATGCAAGGCCAGGGCAAAGCTTTTGGTCAAATGGCACGAACAGAAGATTCAGTCCTCGATTGTTGGTGCACCGAATCTTAAATCCACAAATTATGAGGACCACAACGCACCTTCCGTCAACACGATCACCTCCAAAAGAAGTAGCCTCCATGTTGAGATGGGGTCGCAGCTATCTACCTCAACTCTGAGGATCGGCAGAGTCGAAGGAGATGAAGAAATGGAACAACTTCCAGCAACAGCGGGATCGGAAGAAGAAAGACGGAGATTGTCGTTGTTGTGGGACGCTCCAAATCGCCCGATGATGTCCAGATCTGAGGAGAGCTCGATTCACCGCGATGCCTTCGATGAGGAGCTATGAAGTGAAGGGTCTGATCCAAGGATCGCCGGATCTAGCCCAATCAATGCTCTTCGAACTCGACGATGATAACACTTGCTTTGCTGGATCCGTTTGTCGTAGATGGGTAGTCATTTTCGTCGCTGTTGAAAGGAAACCAAGAAGGGTAGACAGGATGAACGACTCGATGCCAGATGGTTGAAGAAGGAAGGTAGATCGGCCACCTGCGGAGGATTGAGGGAGAAGTGGGATATCGCTTTTGGGGGGGACGAAGAGGAAGACAACGGGGCAGAGCCCCTGCACAGGAATGACCTAGCCGAAAAGCTCCAAAAATATCTCACTATATATTTATTTTCATGGGAGATCCTCCTCTTATATAGAGAAAACTCTATTTATAAGAAAAGATAGCTAAAACAACTATTTACAGGCATATCCTCAACTGGATATAAATGAAAAAAAATGATTAATCTCCTTAAAAAAGTAGAAAAATTCCTATTTACATATTTTCGTCCCCATCAATTTCGAGGTGCTTTCCTCCGGCATTTTTGAAGGTTCGCTAATTTTATAGCAACCTGTCAGGGCTCCGATCAATATGATAAGGGTTGATCTCCTTCGATCCAGTTTCATTGTACCAGCATCGAAATGTGTAAACTTGGTACATAAGCACTCACACGCACACATATTTTTCTTTAGGGATGTTAAGATTCTAGTTTCACGGTATCATATGCACATATTTATACTGCTAGCATCAACACTGCCTTAAAATACCATAGAAAGAATATACTCTTAAAGAAATTCCACATGGGATGTGCCGGTGTCATCAGAGAGAGAAAGAGGTATGATTATGATGCAATATAATTCTACTTAATAGGTTATGATAGAAGATATTAGTTCACATTCTTCACGGTGAATTTAAAAAGTGGAATCAACTCCTGTAGAAGAGAAGAGAAGACAATATTCAGCATAAAAGAAAAGTCATGCACGCTGCATAGGAATGCTCAGTGTGCTATGAAGCAGAATGCACCATCAGTTACAGCCCTTTTTTCCGGCCAGGGTGCTGTTTGTATTGTGAGGAATGCCCAACCCAAAGGTCTTGCCCTGCTTCAGCCAAAAGGACCAATTCGGACCAAGCTGGACAGAGAAATTCTGAATCAAAATGGGACTTGACACCTATTCCACATAGATTACAGCACCTAATGAAAAGGTCCGGAGATACTAATTCCTTGTAACACTGGGGAAGAAAAGGAACCAACACCTCAATGTGATATTGACAGAGAGCAATTATTCAGCAGTGTCACCATCACCAGGTCAGAAGTTTATACTTCACAGGACTAAACCTGTATCGTCAATATGAAAAGTACCATCACTTGTATCAAATAGTGTATTCCTTCCAATGCTCAGGTCATTGGATGAGGTAATTGAGGCTAGGTGAGTCCAAAGTAGAAACGTGTCAACCAAATTTTAACTCTATCTACATAGGAGCCATGGCCATATTCAACCAAATATCAACTGGAAGATTCAAAACTTTAAGTAGTTCTTTACCTTCATTTGGCAACAGATGTTTGTAACTTTTGAATGCAATTCCCCAGACATGTTACCTTTGTTTTATGCTATCAAAGAAAGGTAAAACGATGGTCAATGCAATGAGGAGAGGCAAGGTAGCCCCTCCCAGCCTCAACTCAGAAGGCATATTGGATACCTTTAAAACACATCTGAGAGGTCATTGGCAATCTCAGAAGGCCAAGGAGCCATTCTGGAGACTGCCAGGACTAGAGAAGCTGCTGAAGGCCATGGAACTCTGCAGCAGCCTCTAAATCAACTCAATAAGGCTAGGGAATGGCCCATCATGGGACTACCAGTCTGGATCCCCTGACCACGTGACAGGTAAAACTGAATCCAAAACCTTAATCATATCAGGCCAGAGGAATCAGTTTGATGGACCACCATAGGCAATCTCCCCCACCTGATCGGACTGGTCAGGAAACCCACTGTGGAACGACACACCTTCAATTGCGGTGGCCTCGGGCAAGGACACAGGTGACTCCCTTGCTCCTCCCCCTCTCAGCCCCTAAGCCTGTAAAAAAAATAATAAATAAAGAAAATAAGCATCGGCTTTCTCACCTGAGGGTGTCTAAGGTAAGGCAGGCCATTCTCTCACCTTGGTTGACTCTCACCTTTGACAACATAACAAGGAAGAGACGTCAAAAGAACTTTTTTTTTTGTTACACTTTTAACGAGAGCAATTCAGATAAAATTTTTGGCAAAAGCTTGCAATCAGAAAGGTGCTTGCTGCATTCTACTTATGACAAACAACCACTGGTCTGCTTTCCCTCTTGATACCATCTCAAAACATCAATCTTCAAATAGAAACAGTCCTGAAAGAGTCACCCATTCAAAACAGTGGGTATTCCTAGCTTTATCAAAGTCAATGGAAAGTTCATATGGTCATGAACAATTAAAGCAAGTTCCTATCCTAAAAGCTGTAGCAGTACAACTTTGATGCTCTTCCTAAAAGCTGCAGCAGTACAACTTTGAGGGGTCAACATCAGAACCAGCATATTCTTTAAAAATACTCCCATGTCATCGTGTAAAAGTCACAGAATTCACAAATCAAAAAAGAAAACTTTTTCCCTTGGACTCATTTAGCCAGAAAAAATCCTGCCCAAAGCTCACAACCTCTCTTCACCTTGTGTCTTGCCAAACTAACCATGTATATTGATTATCAGGGAATCCTTTCTTGATCCACAAGGTAGCTATACTGCCTTTAGAGTCCCTTAAGTTGAGAACAGAAGCTGACTCAATGCTAAAAGACTAAATAGATTAAAGATGATTTGTCACTGATAACCTATCGATTCTTGGTTCTGGGACAGACAAAGTTCATGGACAGATAACCTCAAATGTAACTTGTATGTAGCTTAAGAGAAAGACAGCAAATTTAGTAAACTGAAAAACTGTTTGCCACAAAATTTGTTTAAAGATACATAGATTCATGAATAATAGACTGTTCTGTACATAGATTGATGAGTGTCAGAAAGGGACAATATCAATCATTTTCTGCTAGAGTGGAAACAGGGAAGCCCAATCACACGTTTCTATAGCAGTTTAAATGATGAATGGTGCGTAAATTTGGCCGACTCTTGAGGACACATTTGTTACTTAAGCAATCCAATTACGCAGGCAACTGTTAAATCAGTGAGAGAACCCTATTATTGGTGTCTTTTCTTGTGGACGGTAAACAATACATTTCCTTTGCTAATTACATGGACATCTCCGCTTCTCAAATCTTATCTTTTAGAATTCCCGTTCAAGCGGGAGTCAGAGGTTCTGTTCTATTGTGTTCTCGCTGGCATTTGTCACCATGATGTCTTATGCAGTCTCTTTGCAATGTAGTTCACACACTTCAGCTCCAACGTTACGAACAATGCTTGTTGTTATAGGAACCTGTGCGTATTCAGTCATCAACTCAATCACCTCAATAATGAACGACACCGAGTTCTTATTAGCTCGTTCGGCCTCACAGTGTATTATTCTGAATAACCTACTCTTGTTCGAAGATTCACCCTTTTGGCTTTTAGATTGCATCTGAGGTATAGAATCGTGAATACGGCTTTCATTTATCATACGTTAAAAAAATCGCCTTGTATATAAACTGTAAAGCTAAGAACAACGTACTACAAATCCTTGAGTCTAATCAAATACAAACAGAGAAAGAGGCGAATCTTCCGTAGTGTAAGAGGAGATGCAGATTCACCTGTAGCTCCGAGGCCAGTGCTGAGAGTTGAACGGAGGACATTCCGAAGCCTCCTCGTCCTCCCCATCGCTACCTTCCTCCATCTCGGCATCTTCCTGTTCACTCTCCATGTCAAAGAATAGTTCCTCCTGCTTCTTCTCGGGCGCCATGTCGCACCGGGAATAAAGAACGTCAAAATTCCCAAACGCGCTCAACAGACGCCGCAAGGAGGTCGGGCTGCGAACTTGCGGAAAAGAGTACGTCAAAAAAGCAAGAAAACGGATGGCGGCGAACGGGCGGGCGTCACATGTGTCTCTTTAGACGCAAAGTGACCAGATCCGCAGAGGCAGCGACACGACAATGACGATGACAATAGTGGAGGACAAGACGGAACGACGATGAAGTAGACAGCGAGTAATCGAGGATAATGACGAAGAAGTCCAAAGAGAGAGAGACGGGGAATGGAGAGACGAGAATGTGCGGCCGACGGTGAAGCGCCTTCTGAGGGGAGCACGCGACTGGCCGAGCGGAAGGGCTGGGAAGCTTGGTGTCATCCTCCTGGCGTACACGGTGGCAGTGTCTGCGCCAGTGACGCGCGGGGGCTGCATGCGACCAAGCACGAATCGCATGGCTCCTGTCATCTGACTCATCTCTCGCCCGCCTCCGCCTCCCCATTCGTAAACTCTCCGTCCGTCTCGCGTCTTCCAGGCTAGCCATTGCAGAGCACATAATTATCCTGAACAGTTTGATAAAAAAAAGTGTAAATGCACACTAGGTCCGTTTTAAAGAAACCATTTTACCACTAGGTTCGTTTTCAAAAACACCTTATCATTAGGTCCGTTTTTTCAAAATATCATCACCCCCACTACAATTTGGATTTGAAATGTCGTAAATGCCCCCCGCCGCCCCCCCGCCCCCGGCGGCGCGCCGCCGCCTGCGAAGCCCCCCCCCCTTGGCGCTCCCCCGCCCCCGCGGCGCTCCCACCGCCTGCGGAAGCCCCCCCGCCCCCCGGCGAGGCGCCGCCGCCTGCGGAAGCCCCCCCCGGCGCTCCCCCCCGCCCCCGCGGCGCTCCCACCGCCTGCGAAAGCCCCCCCGGCGCGGCTCCCCTCTCTCGGCAACCCCCCGCTGCGGAAGCCCCCTCCGCCCCCGGCGAGGCGCCGCCGCCCGCGGAAGCCCCCCCCCCGGCGCTCCCCCCCCCCGGCGCTCCCCCGCCCCCCGCGGCGCTCCCACCGCCCCTGCGGAAGCCCCCCCCCCCCGCGGCGCTCCCCCGCCCCCGGCGAGGCGCCGCCGCCCGCGGAAGCCCCCCCCCCGCGGAAGCCCCCCCCCTCCCGCGGCTCCCCGCAGCCACAAGGCAGGCTCTGCCCGCGGAACACCCCCCCGCCCCCCGGCGAGGCTCCCACCCACGGCGCTCCCCCGCCGGGGGTAAAAGTGGGATTTGAAAATGATGGGATGAAGAAATGGACTGGGTGATAATGAAATTCAGTGTCAACGGACTAAACAGTAATGAAATGTGGTCAACGGAGTTTTTACTAAAGTCATTTTCTTAAATGGACCTAAGAGTAATTCTCCCTAAAAAAAATTTACACCTCTTGATTTCTCTTATATTTTTAAGTAAAATAAGTTAGATTGTTCCCAAAGTTATTATATCATACATATGCTTTTATTTCAAATCAATAATATTTTTACAGAATAAAAATAAAATTACATGATTTATTTTCTCACCTTAATTAAGGGTCATCCCTGCAAAATTAGCTTCATGGGCCGATTCTTTTCAAAAAAATATAATCAACTCTTTTATTTAGATATATAGAAAATAACAGTTAATTGAAAAGTTGCTTCTTTGATCAAAATGTGGATTTTGGCATTCGTGAACTCCGTTGATCTGCCTCCCGTCTTCCGGACTAGCGATTGCAGCTAGGGGTGCAAACGAATAGTTTTTTTTTGTCACGTGGCCACGTTGGTCAGCTTTCCGCTGCGCGCACGGGTCGACGAGGGATCATGTCACGCCTCGGATTTAACCCTACACAGCGGAACATAATCCGACGACGTAATCGGGGAAAATAACCCCTAAAATATATCGATTTGGAACAAATGAGACTTAATATCACAATTCTCAAGATTCCTCCTAAAATATCATGGGAATAATACAATCTAAAAACATACACCAATCTATGACATAAAGATCGTCTAATTGTCTTCTCGAGAATCGATCCATCACATTTCTGCTGCGCTAAACCTGATTACCTGAAAAATTGATAAGAGGATTGGGATGAGTACGACGACTCAGTAGACACCCATCATCCGCCAAATCGGATAGCTAAAAGGCCCTATATGGTAATTAAATAGATCCCCAGACCAACACCAATTATATGTAAATATAGGCTAGTCAATACATTAGATATATGACTTAATCCATGTGTTTTACACCACCCACCAAAGCCTATGATCACACCGATCTGCACCTATATGCAGCATAACATGACCTAAAAAGATGGTATGAACATGTGCATAGACACCTGCTAAATGCTCCATATGATGATATCACTATAAATGAGACAAACCATGCATACACCGTGCAACACAATATGATAATTGACAAAATAAAATACATCATTAGACCACCTATACAATACCATGCAAAAATGCACCTATCCTCTAATAAAGGACCACATTCACAAATGTATCTATCCTCTAATAAGAACCACACCTTTTTCTTATTAGCAAGGAATGCGTCGTCTTGCCACCTCAACCAGCTACCACCAGATCTATCATATATAGCGGTACCATATAGTTAATCGAAATCCCATAGTGCACCTAGGCAGTGGTGGCACAGGGACAAACCGCGGTATCCGGGATCGAAGGATGCACCAGACTGTTCTAACCTCCGCTGCCCTCGGGTCACGACTAACTAGTCTGGTGTAGCTGTTTTCATCATAATTTCAATGCATCATGCATCCACCTCAATCATGCCATGCCATGATACACTTATGCAAGATCAAATGATATTAACTATACCATGCAATGAATAAACATACCACCAATGCAAATAGCATGATCAACCACACCTGAACCACCTATGCATGATCTAGAACCATAAAATGACAAGAATTAGTAAGGACTAACATGATAGGAACAGACCCTATCACCTAAATTAATGACAATAACATATCCGAAACAGATGTAATAAACTAAATAAATATTATCTAATCTTATTAACCTATCACCACACCTATATAACAAGTTAACTCAAACCGTATAACAAAAGGGTAGTTAAAAACATACCAACTAAACGAACTAAAATCAACTAACAATCTACTAAATTAATTGTAACGTTAGGCATTTTTTTAGTTTAAGAATATTTTAAAGTTAATTTTTGGGAGTGTTTTATTTTTATTTAAACTCCTTCCTAATTATCCTCCACATTTGCCATTTTTTTTTCTTTCCTCCTTCCTATACCCTAACGCGAAACCGTCGCTGCCTCATCGCTATTTCCCCCCTGGTTATCGCCTTCGCGAGCGGCGCCGTCGGCCTCCTCGTCTCCCTCTCCCTGCGTCGCCGCTTCTTCTCTCTCTCTGCGAGCGTCTCCGCCGAGCGCCCCCATCGCTGACGTCATTGCCGACGTCCGCCTCCTCACCGCCCGCGCGCGCGCGTTTGCCTCGTGCCGCCCCTGTCAACGCCCTCGCGCGGCGCCGCCTTGCCGTCGCCACCGCCCGCGCGGCCGCATCGCCGCGGCACCACCCCGTGGTCAACGCGCCTCGCGCGCGACCTCGCTAGCCGCCGCCGCCCACGCGGCCTCCCGCCCTCTCGCGCCGCCGTGCGCCCCCCCCCCCCCGGCCGTCGTGCGCCCACCTTGCACCCGCCGTGCGCCGCCCCCCTATCAGCCGCCGTAAGCCTTTCTCTCTCCTATCCTATCATCCTCTCTCTTCTATCTATTGCCCATATCATGATATTCATCTCTTCTATTATTTTTCTAAATTTTTCCCTTGATACAACAGATTATTTTTCTTGTGTATACTCTTTTTCCAGCAACCTAAATGGTGTGAATTAACCCTTTTCGACCGGTTCAAGCGGTGCATCGCGTTGTCAACATTCGATATCTTTTTCGGTCGCCAAATTCCGATTTCTCCAGCATCGATTCTGGTAGGCACCCTTGACGTGTCTATTAATTATCATTAAATTTCTATTTAATCCTCCATGACTTGTAGTGATTACTATTGATTTAATTAGTCAGGTTGGCACTGTATATTGTGGTTAGATTGGTTAGCGGTATTAGTTCTTTCGCATGTAATGGAGGTCGTATTAGGGTTATTTTAGGTTGTTTATAGCATGTTAATCATCATGTTCCTGCTTGATTATAGTCCATTTTTTTTGATAACCTACATCTAGGTAGTCCTTGGTTATTCTTTCGAGTTAATATCATTGTATATATAAGGTGATAGGTAACTAAACTAGATATTGTTTAGCTAGCCTAATTAACTACTTGATTTCAGCCATGTTTATGTCTTTAAACCAAAAGATATGGTCTGATTGGGTCTGTTCATATCATGTTTTGATTGAGAGTCTGTGGTGGTATCATACTAGCTCATATGTATTATTGTCATTTTATGGTTCTAGCATCATGAACATATTGGTTAGGTGTAGTTGGTCATGGTATTTACATTGATGGTATATTTGTCATATCATGGTATGGTGTATGTCATTTATCTTTTAAGTGTGATCATGGCATGGCATGATTGAGGTGAATGCATGATGCATTGAAATTCTAATGGAAACAGCTACACCAGACTAGTTAGTCGTGACCCGAGGGCAGCGGAGGTTAGAACAGTCCGGTGCATCCTTCGATCCCGGATACCGCGGTTTGTCCCTGTGCCACCACTGCCTAGGTGCACTATGAGATTTCGTTTAGCTATATGGTACTGCTATATATGATAGATCTGGTGGTAGCTGGTTGAGGTGGCAAGACGACGCATTCCTTGCTAATAAGAAAAAAAGGTGTGATTCTTCTTAGAGGATAGGTGCATTATTTCATGGTATGGTATATGTGGTCTAGTGATGTATTTCATTTTGTCAAGTATCATGTTGTGTTGCATGGTGTATGCATGGTTTGTCTCATTTATAGCATATCATTGTCGACTCTGAAAATTCGACGGGGTCCTCTCCTTTTCAGGGAAGTCCGTGAACCCAGATCGTCACCTCAAGAGGGGATGAGGAAAGAAAGGAATAAAGCTCGGAAAGCAACTCTCACCTCGGTCCCACACTCACATTGATCCCCGAACTTTCATCCCTTGGCGTCGCTCGATCACAAAAGAGACGGTTCGGGTCATGTGGGAGGAAGGTGAGAAGAAATAAACGTGGTCGCCAGGAACCGTGGGTTCCGATTTATAGAATTAAAATGAAAGATGACCGTGTGTACCTTAGCGTGAAGAGTGTGAGTTTAAGCTTCTCCTTCTTCGGCCGGCCGATGAAGAAGAGTCCTCAACGCGGTGGGTGCTTGATATTCTGTGCAACTAGACAAATAAACAAGTGAAATAGACAATTAGAACTAGACAAAGTGGAGTATATGTAAAGAGAATAACATAGAACACACAATTGACTAGAAACTGACCGGATTCGGGTTATCTCTAACCCCTTTTTTTATTTTCGGATTAACAGAGTAAAAGTAATGCAAAAAAATGTAAAAAAATTATAGGATGATGGAGAATCACTAAACAAAGAGATAGGAAAAAGAACAGTAAGATTCTGAGTTGTATAGAGGAAGATATAGCCAAATCTGTTTTGTCGAAAAAGCCGAGTAGCAGTGCAGGATCTGCCAGGCGCGACTTTGCTTCTGCACTCGTCACGATCAGCCCCGACCTTGGAATCAAGTGCCGTCGATTGTAAACTCAAGAAGACTTGGAGAGGAAGAACTTTGATGAAGAGAGCTCAGGCAGCAGACGTCCACACACTGCTGTAGAGGCCGAGGAAGAGAGACTTGGCAGATCACCTGCAGAACAGCCTTCCTCTCTCTTGAACCGACTTTTCTCTCTCTAAAAACTCGAAATTCTCTCTCTAAAAATCACAAAATTGATGCAGGAGAGTTCTAGGACGTCTTGAGATGCCTGGGGAGTCGTTCTCCTCTCTTTGGAACGACCAGAATCAGAGTCCATTTATAGGAGAACAGGCGATCTGATCCGGACTAAAAAATAGGGGGAATGCACCCTGGTCCTGGGCGCATGCGCCCTGGTGCAGGGCGCATGCGCCCCACTGAAGGGCGCATGTGCCCCCCAGGGGGGGCATATCTTATCATCTCCGAAAAATTCGATCTTATCTCTTCCGTCTGTTCAGCAGCAGAGTCCGGGTGAAAGACTGACTCAAGGGTGGGGCGCATGTGCCCTCAAGTGAGGGCACAAGGCCACGTGCCTCACTGGTAGGGCGCATGGTCAGGTGCCCTGGGTCCCGGGCGCATGTTCCCTGGAACCTGGGCGCATGGGACTGGTTTTGCGCGTCCTTCTTCCGGAAGCCATTGCGAACACTCCCGAACTCGGAATTCGACGCCGTTTGTTGCGTTGGAAAGATAACAGGCCGAAGAAGCTCTCTATAGCATCGGATCAGCCATCACACCCTCCAAAACTTCAGAATTTTGTCTGGAAGTTAGGGCAGTGAACAGAAGATCCGATACAGGTCAAAATGACTTCGACGGCAAACCGGAAAGGCACGGAATGCAATGAAACTTGTCCGGAGTGTGAATATGACCATAACCTTCAATGCATGATCATTAGGCATTGGTCATTCAGCCAATTTCCTTGTTCACACGATTTACGTGCGGCTTTCGCTCGGAAATTACGGCTTTTTGCGGAAAACGTCGGAGAACATCCGATTTCGTTCGGTGAAGCTCCGAATCAACTTAAAAGGACCCGGAATCATTAAAAGGTCAATCATACATGTTACCCTATAAAACATGAGTTTTATGCTCTGAATTAGGCGAATTTGGCGTGTCTACAGCTTGCCTCGCCTTGATGTCGGCTTTGTAAGGGAGTGGCATATAATGAAGCGGAGTGATTCGGAGTGAACTGTAATAAAATGCAAGTGAATGTAGATGAATGTAGCGGAATGGAATGGTGATGAACTGAAAAGGTGGCATCAAGGTGTAGATATAGACACGCTTATCTACCCGATCCAGCAAAATGAATCTCTCTGAGTATTCCAGATCGCCTTCATGTTCTATCAAAACCTCATATAATTGACTGGTAAAAGACATGCCCTTGGCACGAGAGATGAAAAGGTAAATGATAAAGGATAAAAGGATGTAGCCAACCCTCAGCGTGGTGAGGAGTCCTCGAATTCGTAGGTTCATCATCAGCCAAAGAACCCGAACTTTGCGGTGTTCTTGTACTGTGATGGGCTAAAGTTTGTAAAAGAGAAGTTGATCTTAAAATGAAAAGAATACCAATCCATCATATTTGGAATCTCAAGTTCATTCAAGTTTCACCGAAATACTCAGTTTAATTCTGAGTGGAAGAACCTCAAGTTCTAAAAGGGTTCGTTTTAAGCAAAACAAAATGCTCGGGTATCGTGAAAACCATGAATCACGCTCTAGCGGAAAATCAAGTATTCGGAAAACGACAAGACAGATTTAAGCCATAGTGAGATTGAAAGATAATGGTGGGACTAACATAGTATGATGGTAAAGAAGAAACAATGGCATGACAATTGCCACGGTGGGATAGAATAAAAGACACGGTGGGATAAAAAGAAATGATAGAATAAAACATGGTGGAACAAAAAAGAAAGGAATAAAACATAAAGGGATAAAAGAAATAATAAAACATGATGAAATAAAAGAAAGATAAAACATAATGAAATAGAATTGGTAATGATGAAGAAAGAAAAGGAGACGGCAGTGAACACATAGAAAATCATGTAGAAAATAGTTGAAGATATAGATTGTCTATTGGAGGTCAAGACACCCGATTAGGAACCATCGTCCCTCCAATGTTCAATTTTGGCTTATCCGTGAGTGTGAAGAAATGACCAAGCCGTCGTAGATTTTGTTGAAGGGGACCTCGGGCCCAGTCATCTTCACTCTCAAGGTCTTCAACATTAATGCACATAATACGTATAAAATGGACCTAGCATAACTAGGTGGCAAATGATAAGAGTGAGGTGAAGTGCAAAATGAAATGATGGTGATGATGGTGTGAGATTGATGAGAAACTGAGGATGAAATCTTCAGGTAAGCTGCATCGACCGCCTGGTTCATCAGCATCTCTGGTCCATCCTTGTCTTGCCTTTTGACGGAATACAACACCATAAGAATGTTCAGCTGGGTGGTGCTTCCTTTTCGCTGCAAGGTTGGCATGACGTTCCTTGGGGAACATTGATCTCACCAATTCACCGTTAGGACTAAAAAATGTTGCTCGCACATTTCTGGTTAGTACCCAATGCACGAAATTGTCATATGAAGCGTATTGTTCATGAAATGATCAATTGAAGGTTTTACTATTAGAACCATCATTTGGATGTCAAAACAAAGTTTTTAATGATGGTTCCTTTAGCAAAAATGTCATTTTTAACATTATAGGTAATTTCTGAATTTTTGAGATTTTTATGATTTTTTTGAATTTTTTGTCCATGTGCCCCCGATCGGGGGCACCTGGCCATGCGCCCAGGGGATGGGGCACCTGGCCATGTGCCCCCAGATGAGGGCACATGCGCCCTGAGGCCATTTTTTTTTTTTTTTTTGCAGAAAAATTGTACCTGACTGCCCTTCTCTTTTTCTTCTTCAGCCCCTGCAAACACTTAATGAAAATGATTAAATTTTTATCATTACTCATCCCTTTGCCTGTATATCGTATGCCTTGACTTTGAGTCAAAGGGAGGAGCCTTCTTAACAAGGTGGAATAAAACAAATGACTTAAATGAATTGGTGGTAAGGGTTGAGAGAACTTACCTGCCGTGGTGTGAATCCTCTCCTCTCCTATATTGAAATGCCTGAAACACTTGACAGAAGGAGATTAGATCTTCACCATGACTCATCCCTTTGCCTATTATGGTCAACTTTGACTTAGGTCAAAGGGAAAAGCCTTCTTAACAAGGTAATTAAAGCAAAAAAATGGATATGCAATACAGAAATGGAAATATGCATGACAGTCAAATAAACATGGATGCAACTAAGGCAATGATCATAACTGAGCAAAATTTTTTTTTTTTTTTGGATTTTCTTGAAAACAATCATTTGGATTTTAAAAAGTACTCATTTTTTTGGAATTTTTTTGAAATATGTGTGATTTTTTTTGAATTTTTGAAATATTCATTTTTTTTGGGTTTTTGAAATATTCAAATTTTTTGGGTTTTTGAAATAAGCATTTTTTTTTGGAGTTTTGAAACATGTATATTTTTT
This sequence comes from Cryptocoryne crispatula var. balansae, assembly GCA_036172225.1. Classification (NCBI taxonomy): domain Eukaryota; kingdom Viridiplantae; phylum Streptophyta; class Magnoliopsida; order Alismatales; family Araceae; genus Cryptocoryne; species Cryptocoryne crispatula. The sequence continues at coordinate 62,250 of JAYDZW010000024.1, forward strand.
TGGTTTTTGAAATATGCATTTTTTTGGGTTTTTGAAATATGCATTTTTTTTGAAATTTTGAAATATGCATTTTTTTGTGGAGAAAATGCTGGTATTTGAGACAGTTCATCGGTCTTTGGAGTTTGTCAAGACTCAAGTGGTAGATGCCACGTGCAAAAATAAAGTTCCCTACCTAGAATCCTTCTAACCTTCTTCCTTTGATCGGCTTGGATTCCACCTGGATTTGGTCGGTTTACCCTACCCAAGGGGTTTAAGGAGGAAGAGTATAGAGGAAGTCCTTGATAGGGTTTGAAGATATTGAGAGGGATTTCTCTACTCTCACTCAAATTACCCATTGGGGTTCGGCCTCTTTGGGTTTTTCTTTCTTTTTTGCTCTTTTCTATGTGGCACATATTTGGACAGGTTTTTTGACCCGTGGGGACATTGCCCATCTTTTACTGCCATTTGCCATGACTATCATTCTGGGTACTCATTCAGACAGGTTGATCATTTTTCTTTTCTAACCTGAGGGGTTCATTGCCCATCTTTTGGCACCCTTTTGTACCCTCTGAGACGGCCTCCTACTAGGGTGGCGAGTGTTTTCGATACTACCCCACTCTAATCTTCTCTCCCTATCTTGGACCGAGTAGAAGAGAATAGGGTAAGGGTACTCCTTCCATTTCTAGATTTCTGCCTTGCCTTTCGCAAGTGTCGGGTTGTCTGGATTCTAGGATCGGGAAGTGTTGTGTGTGTAGGATGGTACCTACCCTTGACTTCTCACGAACAACCTAGGATCGATGACTTGAGATTATACCAGTGGTTTCTCCATTTTTATGGAAAGTACTTTTTGAGGTAAACTCCATTCCAAGGATGATTCAATTTTTCTCCATCTGTATTAGTCAATTACCTGGATACTTTTCAATGATTACAAAAGGCCCTTCCCAGTTAGGTTGCAACTTGGAGCGGGGACCCCCTGGCTTAACGAATATGCGTTTGACTACCATCTCACCAATCTCGAATTTTCTCTCGACCACCCTCTTTTGATAAAACCTTTTGAGTCTATTCTGATAAGTCCGGGCATGCTCGGCGGCGGCTAGCCTTCTTTCATCTAAGAGTTCAAGCTGTGCAAGGAGAGATTCTCTTCTCTCATCAACAGGAATATCCCTGTCGAGCTGAACTCGGAGAGATGGAAGTAATACTTCGTAAGGGACCACTGCTTCCATCCCATAGGCCAAAGCATACGGGGTTTGTCCAGTGGGAGTCCTTACAGAAGTACGATAAGCCCATAGAGCATCTACAAGCTTATCAGGCCAGTCGGCAAATTTGCTAGACTTACAAGATTTCTTAATGATTTTGATTAAGGTTTTGTTGGTGGCTTCTGCTTGACCATTGCCTTGAGGATAGTATGGTGATGAATGATGCAATGAAATGTAATACCTGTTGCAAAGATCACGCAGATGTTGAGAAAGAAATTGTGGCCCGTTGTCGGTGACAATGTCGCTGGGGATCCCGAACCTTGCCAGGATGTTGCGCTTGATGAAGGAGCAAACTGTTGACGCTTTAATCTCCACGAATGCTTCCGCTTCAGCCCACTTTGTGAAGTACTCCGTTGCCGTCAGAATGAATAATTTTGAGCGCATTTCGGAGTTGAGGTCACTCAAGGGGCCAATGATATCAAAAGCCCACATGGCGAAAGGCCATGGGGCATGAATTGGATGAAGGGAAGATGCGGGAGAGTGAATCTTGTCGGCATGGAGTTGACATGAATGACAATGCCGGACAAAGATGGAGCAGTCTTCTTCTAGAGTTGGCCAATAATACCCTTGTCGGATGATTTTCTTAGCAAGGGCTTGGGCATTCACATGACCACCACAAACTCCAGAATGTGCTTCTTTCAGCACCAACTCGGCTTCTTCTTCATCAAGACACCTGAGTAAGATTCCATTTAGGCTTCTCTTATAGAGCACTCCTCCTAGGATTGTATACCTCTGGGATACTCTTCTGATTGCCTTCTTTTCTTTGGTGGTTGATCCAGGTGGATATGACTGATCTTGGCAATACCTCGCAATCTCGTCATACCAAGGTCTCTCACCTTCTTCTAATTCTTCTAACTCAATCAAGGAGATTTCTTCTTTATGTTCTAAGTATTCTTTTCTGTTGAATCTTTCCTTAACCTTCAGAAAACGTCCATCCTCAATTGCTGGAATTGTCCTCTTATAAATGTGGATAGTCCGCACTTGCCTGCCTAGCGGTACAGATAGAGATGAAGCTAGTGAAGCTAAGGCATCGGCGAGGATATTCTGAGAACGAGGGACATGGACAAAGGTGAGTTTGAAGAATAGCTTGATGTAGCAGGTGGTGAGCTCCTGGTAGGGTTTGAGGTTTGGATGGGAAGTTCGGTACTTGGATAGGACCTGGCGTAGGATCAATTGACTATCACCTATCACCCTCAGTTCGGTGGCACCGTGGAAATGAGCGGCCTCCAGCCCGGCTAGCAAGGCTTCATACTCAGCTATGTTGTTGGTTGCTGGAAAGTTAAGCTGAAAAGCCTGTGGAATGGTGACACCTTCAGGTGACAGAAGGACAATACCTATCCCTCTACCATGAGAGTTCGAGCCCCGTCAAAATATAATGTCCAAAGATTGGAAGATCGGATCGACATTAGTTCATCATCCGGGAACTCCGACCGGACCGGGTCAAAGACGGGTATGGGATGATGGGCAAGGTGTTCGGCAATAGCATAACCCTTAATTGCCTTCTCGTGGGACATAAGTGATATCGAATTGGGATAGGAAACTCGCCATCGCCCTAACCGATCGGTCAAGACTGTCTTCTCTAACGAAACTTAATGGGATTGATACGAGCAATGAGCTTGACTTGGTGAGCAAGGAAATAATGTTTGAGTTTCGAACCACCCAAACAAGAGCAGCACAGTCTTTTCTACCACAAGTGTACTTTAGCTCACAAGCATCAAACATCTTAGACAAGTAGTAAGTAGCTCGTTCTTTCCCTTCTTCATCAACTTGTGCAAGGATCGCCCCGAGAGAGTTCTCAAGAACCGAAATGTAGAGGACCAAGGGTTTGTCGGGAATTGGTGGTCTAAGTACGGGGGACTTGCCGTGTATGTTTTCAACCCATCAAACGCCTCCTGGCACTTCGAATCCCATTTAAACTTGGCCCCCGCCTTGGTTAACTCATAGAAAGGTTTACACCTTTGGGAATGTTGTGAGATAAACCGGCGGACAAATTGTAGCCTCCCAATCAATCCTCGAAGCTCTTTCATATTCTTCGGAGGAGGCATACCAATAATTGCCTTGGCCTTGTTTGGGTCGATCTCTATGCCCCTTTTGCTTACTATGAACCCAAGTAGTTTTCCTGATGAAACTCCAAATGTACACTTCTTAGGGTTCATTTTTAGCTTGTATTCTCTAGCTCTTTGCAAGACCTTCCTTAGCACTTCAGAATGATCTTCCCGACTCTTGGACTTGATAACCAAATCATCCACATACACCTCTACAAGGGTGTGCATCATGTCGTGAAAGATAGCCATCATAGCCCTCTGATATGTAGCACCGGCATTCTTTAACCCAAAGGGCATGACAACATAGCAATATGTTCCCCAAGGTGTAGTGAACGAGGTCTTCTCTTGGTCCTCCTCGCCTAACCGGATCCGATTGTATCCAGAATAGCCATCCATGAATGAAAGCATTTCAAATCCACTGTGTTATCAACCAAAACATCGATATGAGGCAAAGGGAAATCATCCTTAGGACACGCTCGGTTCAAGTCCCCGAAATCTATACAAATCCGAATTCGTCCATCCTTCTTCATAACGGGGACTATGTTAGCCACCCATTGCGGATATAGGACAACTTTAATAAATTTTGCTTGGTGTAATTTGTCGACCTCTTCTTTCATTTTGAGTGCAATATCGTGGTGGAACCTCCCGAGCTTTTGTTTAACCGGGTAGTTCCAGGTTTCAAGGTTAATCTATGTTCAACCAATGAATTATCTAATCCCGGCATATCTTCATATGTCCATGCGAACGTGTCTTTATATTCTTCCAAAACTTTGATCAAACGTTGTTCTTCTGAGGGAGTGAGGTTTGCACTGATGAGGATAGTCTTAGGATCTTCCAGGGTTCCTAAATTCAGTTCCTTGGTCGGTTCATTTCCTGTGGCTGATGGTTCTTCAAATCTTCTAAGTCCAGATGCATATGCATCAGCCAAGTCCTCAATTTCATCCTCGGATTCGGGATCTTTCTCTGATACCACCTCATATACTCCCAAAGTATGATCTATGTTATGCTCATCCTCATATCGGATTTCATCTAGTTGGATAGTATTATCTAAAAAGTTTGGCAGCCTTGCACACTCTACGCATTTCTGTGCCAACTGTTGCAGATACCTATTTGGAACTCGCTTACCTCTGACTTTCCTATTTCCTAAACTAACTTGACCTACTGAAGATAAAGCTGGAAAGGTGGTTTTTACAGTGGAGGGAGGATCGAGTAAATCGATTAATGATTCAGAAAAGAGGGATCCCTGATTGGGAGCACCCTCTGGCATGAGTAGAGATGTCTCCTCGATGGAAATGTGAGTTTCAGAGAAGACGTTTTTTTTTTTTTTTGGAAATTTCAAGTAAAAAGATAGAATGAGCCTGAGTGACTCGAGGCTTGCTAGAAACTGACTGAATTAATAGAGAGAAAAACTTAAGAATAAAAGGGAAAAAGGGGCTCGTGGGCCCAATGGTAATAGAAAGTGGACATATGGGTCCAAAACTGATGAAAAAGGTAAACGGGTATGTGGACCTGATTTCAGAAATAAATGGGCATGTGAGCCCATGTTGAGAAAAGCCCTCAGTTCTAAAGTTGATGAGGGACGCAAATGGGCAAGCAGGCCCAATAAGAGTGGAAGGTTGAAGAGGGCACATGGGCCCAAAGTGGGTAAGTGGGCCCTGAAGCCCATCCAAAAGATCTAGAAATAAGGGTACGAGGTTCAAACATGGCATTGTTATATTCGGGCCTCGTGGAATGGTTTTGACTTGGGTGGTATTAACTAGATGATCCAAGATTGGTCTGCCCTTGGGTGGTTCTTGATACTCTTCTCCACTCGAGAACAGACGAGTCAAAGATAAGCACATGTCTTCCAAGTCTTCTTCTTCTTCATCTGGAGCTTTCCTTCTCTTGACAGTCATCATGGAACTCTTGTCGTCTTCAGCCATCATCATGGTCTCCCCTTTGATAAAGAAGGTGTGGAGTCCCATGGCATATCCTGGCTGGAAGATCCTCCTTGGAATGTAACCCTCTTCATATCCCAACCCCTGCCTGCGTGGCCTTTTCACAGTTTCAATTGGCTGAGTGATCCCTTGAAGATCCTTGCCTAAACCTTTTCCAGGCTGATAGCCCAATTTCATCATCATCCGCCATCCCAGTGTCTGGTAGAGAGGCGGTCATGCATCTGACTTCTGGCAATTCTCCCACCGAGATCCGGGGTTGTATTGACGGACCTAGGGGTGATGTAAAAACATCATTCATCTCATCCCTCATAGGCATGCTAGTCACCTTGACCACCGTCCTTTAAAGGGAAACTTTATGCACCGGGTGGTTTGTTGAAGCCACAGCTCCTATTGCCTCCAAATATGGCCTCCCAAGTATAGCCCGAAATGTTGGATCTAATTCTAGAACATGAAAATCTGTTGTGACCGTACATGGTCCAAGTTTGACTTCTAGAGCGACCACCCCACGTGCAGACTTCTTGGAGTTATCATAGGCTGTCACCATGGCACAGGATGGCTTGATTTCTTGCTCAGAAATGCCACACAACTGCAAAGTTTCTGGCGGCATAACGTTGATGGAAGCTCCAGTGTCAACCAAACATGATTTCACTTCAATATTACGAATAACCACGGCCACATGCAAAGCATATCTTCTAAATTCTGGATCTGCTAATTCTTCCTGAGAGAAAGTGAGTGTTGGGTGCTCACTTCTAGGGGCTAACACTGTAGTGATCTTCTCAGGTGGGAGATCTTCATTCACCATGACCCTTTGCAAGTACTGCTGTAGAATCTCCTGATGCACTTTTGATCTTTTGATCAACTCAAGTATAGAAATACGGGCTGGTGTCTTATCCAAATGTTTTAACAGATCATACGCCGTGCCCGGCAACGGTTCTTCCACTTGTTCCTCCTCCACTGGCTCCTGCGGTTGAGTTCCGGCTTGGGGAAAGAGCCGCTGGAACATCCTCCCACTCCGAAGCACCGGGGCTATTTGGCGGTCGGGTAGAGGTGATGGGTTAACTGGGGTGGGAACAGGTGGTGGAGGTGCAGGTATGTTAGGTAATGGGATTGGTGGTTCTAGGATGATTGGGTTAGTTGGTAGAGGGGTAGGAATTGTAGGTGGTAGTGATGGTGATACCGGTGGCCTAATAAGAAGAGGCCGGGGTGCAGGAGTGGTTGATGAGTTTAATAAAGATGTAGGTTGTGGGATTGGTTGTGGTGCTGGTGGTATGATAGGTTGGGGTTTTGGAGTGGTAGAGCTCGTAGGCTGGGGGTTCAGGTTTGGTGATGATTGTGGTAGTCGGATGAGCAGGGGCCGGTGTGTAGCAATGGTTGAAGGAGGTGTAGTTAGAGAGGGGGCTGGCCTAATGATGGGCCGGCGAGAAGAAGTGGCGGCCAGTGGTTGGGTTATTGAACTTTGTGGTAGTTGTGGAGTAGCAGGTGCATGGATTATCTGTCTAGGAGGGTTCCTAGCAGGAGGCCTAGCCGGGTTGACAGCATGGTTGTATTGTGGCTTTCTAGTTGCCAACCTTGAGCACGGCCGGCATCTCCCTGGACAATGGAGTGTACTAGACCAATTCCCGGGTTTGGATGTGTTGGTGCCGATCTTGGAGCGGGAGCATGTAATGGGAGCGGATTCGGACAATCCCCAAGCCGGGTTGTTGTTGAGGTTGAGCCGTTGGACGCTGCCGCAGCTGCTGCCTAGCCTTCATAGCTTGTATGCATTCCCCCATTTGAGCCCAATCAATGCTGCCTTGGTCATTCAGATCGTGGATGTAATCCTTGAATTGAAAGCACACCTCTACAGTGTGACCAGGACACCGGTGGTAAGCACAGTATCGGGACATATCAACATTTGTTGGCCAAACCTCTCTTTCCTTGGGCAATTCCAACTGTTTCTCCGCCATGAGTACATTGAAGATGTCGGTCAAGGAGTAAGGGAGTTGCTGGTAGTTCTCTCTCCTAGGACCTCCCCTTCGTGGTGCTTGATTGGGTGGTGGCGGTGCCCTATTGTAGGTAGGTTGACGAGGTTGCTGGGGTTGTGCTACTGGCTGAGGGGGTTGTTGTGGTTGTCGTGGTTGTTGTGGCCTAACCTGTTGTTGAGGGGGGTAATAGGAAGGTTTCTGTGGTGGGTTTCTGAACTGGTTTTGACGGTTCCCTCCCTGGTTCCCCACAATGTTTATAGCTTCGTTGTTGACCACTCCTTCGGTTGTAGGCCCAACTGGTGCAAAGGGGGTTTTCCTGAGGTTTCTATGTTTAGGATCGAAAGGGTTTATCATTGTGGCATCCTTGAAGTGGGCTTGCAAGTATCGGGCACTGTCATAGAGTTCATTCATTGTGGTAGGACGGTGCATGATCAAGACATTCCTCAAAGCAGGTGTAGTGTTGCCAATGAGCATCTTCACTTGTTCCCCTTCAGAAATCACATCTGTCAATTTTTCTGCCATTCCCCTCCAGCGATCAGCAAACTTTATGAAGTCCTCTTCGGGCTTCATCTTCTCAGCAATCAAGTCTGTAATGGAGCACGCTGGTGCCACCCGGTCTCTATATCTCTGCAAGAATTTGGTCTTGACAATGTCGAAGTCTCCTGCCTCAAAGGAGTCGAGTGAGTAGAACCATTCCAATGCAGACCCTTCTAGTGATCGACGAAACAAGAAGGCAAGAACCCTACGATCATCTTTCCGTAATGAGGATTCATAAAGAAAATCTTTAAGATGAAGAAAGGGGTTGCCGCACCATTGTAGCGGCGATAAACCGGTAGCTCGAAGGTGGCGGGTGTAAGACCGGCGAGAGAAGGGATGGAGATCTCGTGAACCGACTTGGAGTCCAGCGACATCTCAGCTCTTCATAACGTTCATTCATCTGGGTGAGCTGATCCATGATTGCCCTGGTGAGAGCAGGTTCTTGGTTTACTGGTGGGGGTATGTGGTTGGAGACATGGTTCTGAAATTGAGGAACATGATTTGAAGATTGTCCCATGGCTTGGTGGATTGGGGAAACAACATGGTTGAAATAAGATGGTTGGACAAATGAGGGTTGGACCACAGATGGTTGAACTGCAGATGGTTGAATCATAGGTTGTTGAACAACAGGAGGTTGAATCATAGATTGTTGAACAACATGTGATTGAACAAAGGGTGATTGCATGAGTGGTGGTTGAACTAGAGGACGAGGAGATAGGGCAACTTGATTGGTTTCAGCCTGATCTGAAGCAATTTTGCCCTTCACCATGGATTGTATACGGGCATAGGTTTCTGGGTCGGTATAGAGAGACAACTCCCTAAAGAGTTGTTCAACATCACGAGGAGCAGATGGTTGAGGGACCTCTTGCGCTTGTGACTCAAACAATGGATTAACACGGCCATCTGACGGATTTGGTTGACGACCCATCTCATGCTCTCGATGTTCAGCTTGTTCCGCCATTCCAACGTGCCTTCCAGACCTTAGTTGCATTGAACTTCAAGGAACAAACAGGTTGACAAAGTAAACAAAGAACTTTTTTTGGTTTTTTTAGTATCTTGCAAAAAGTTAGAGGTTTGAATTTTTGTTTGACAAACAAGTTATGCAAAGACTTGAAAGCAAGATTACGCAATGATTTTGATTAAACCTTAGGTTTATGAATTTTGTTAAGAATTGTTCTCTCAACAAATGGGTTAGGATCCTAACTCCAATCTCCAATGACCTAGGTTTCACACAATCTCACCACGTGTAGGTAACGTAGGATGCTTCGGGTTTTGGGGAGTGGTACAACCAACCCGATCGTGAAGAGGAATACTCCACGTATGAGGAATTACGGAGGCCTTGATGAAAGCCAACCAAGTCAACTAGGAAGGAATATCCCAGAAGAGAGGTTAGAATCCACCAAGAGGGTGTTTTGGATGGGAGGGGTAAATGGGAGAGTGAGCTCCCGCCTCAAACAAGTGTAAAAGAGGGAGGTAGAGAGAAGGAGCAGAGAATGCAATCAAGTAATAAAGCAAGTAATGAGCAAAGCATAAACTTAAACAAGCAATCAACACAAGACAAGCAATTAGAAACTAGACAAGCAACTAGAAACTAGAATCTAGACTTGTTTCTTATGTGAGCCAAATGGAGATAGTGAAAAGGTGATGGAAAGAAGAGGGTTCAGATCTGATAGCCAAGCAAAAAGGGTGGTCCACGTGGGGACCGATGTGGGAACTGGGGTAAAAAGTAAAGGTGGTTCACGTGGGAACCGGTTTTGGGTAAAAAGGGTGGTTCACGTGGGAACCGGTTTGAATGGTCAAAAGAGGGCCACGTGGGGCCAATTAAAGGTGAATAAAGATCTGATCCAAGTGGGGATAGATCTGGAAAGGGGTTTGGTTCACGTGGGAACCGAAGTAAAGAAAGAGATTGGTTCACGTGGGAACCGGTTTAAGAAGAAAAGGGTGGTTCACGTGGGAACCGGTGTAAATAAAATGCAGAAATTAAATGGTATACTTGGCACTTCAGATCTGATGAAAGATGGGTGAATTCAGAAATTTTGAGATGGCATGATGTTAAGAAAGGTGGGAGGAAGGAAAGGCTCACGTGGGAACCGGTCTAGAACTAGAACTAGTTGCAAAACAAAACACTAAGCACCCACGGTTGAAGACATTGCTTGTCCCACCGTGGTCGCCACAGAAGCTGTCGACTCTGAAAATTCGACGGGGTCCTCTCCTTTTCAGGGAAGTCCGTGAACCCAGATCGTCACCTCAAGAGGGGATGAGGAAAGAAAGGAATAAAGCTCGGAAAGCAACTCTCACCTCGGTCCCACACTCACATTGATCCCCGAACTTTCATCCCTTGGCGTCGCTCGATCACAAAAGAGACGGTTCGGGTCATGTGGGAGGAAGGTGAGAAGAAATAAACGTGGTCGCCAGGAACCGTGGGTTCCGATTTATAGAATTAAAATGAAAGATGACCGTGTGTACCTTAGCGTGAAGAGTGTGAGTTTAAGCTTCTCCTTCTTCGGCCGGCCGATGAAGAAGAGTCCTCAACGCGGTGGGTGCTTGATATTCTGTGCAACTAGACAAATAAACAAGTGAAATAGACAATTAGAACTAGACAAAGTGGAGTATATGTAAAGAGAATAACATAGAACACACAATTGACTAGAAACTGACCGGATTCGGGTTATCTCTAACCCCTTTTTTTATTTTCGGATTAACAGAGTAAAAGTAATGCAAAAAAATGTAAAAAAATGATAGTATGATGGAGAATCACTAAACAAAGAGATAGGAAAAAGAACAGTAAGATTCTGAGTTGTATAGAGGAAGATATAGCCAAATCTGTTTTGTCGAAAAAGCCGAGTAGCAGTGCAGGATCTGCCAGGCGCGACTTTGCTTCTGCACTCGTCACGATCAGCCCCGACCTTGGAATCAAGTGCCGTCGATTGTAAACTCAAGAAGACTTGGAGAGGAAGAACTTTGATGAAGAGATCTCAGGCAGCAGACGTCCACACACTGCTGTAGAGGCCGAGGAAGAGAGACTTGGCAGATCACCTGCAGAACAGCCTTCCTCTCTCTTGAACCGACTTTTCTCTCTCTAAAAACTCGAAATTCTCTCTCTAAAAATCACAAAATTGATGCAGGAGAGTGCTAGGACGTCTTGAGATGCCTGGGGAGTCGTTCTCCTCTCTTTGGAACGACCAGAATCAGAGTCCATTTATAGGAGAACAGGCGATCTGATCCGGACTAAAAAATAGGGGGAATGCGCCCTGGTCCTGGGCGCATGCGCCCTGGTGCAGGGCGCATGCGCCCCACTGAAGGGCGCATGCACCCCCCAGGGGGGGCATATCTTATCATCTCCGAAAAATTCGATCTTATCTCTTCCGTCTGTTCAGCAGCAGAGTCCGGGTGAAAGACTGACTCAAGGGTGGGGCGCATGTGCCCTCAAGTGAGGGCACAAGGCCACGTGCCTCACTGGTAGGGCGCATGGCCAGGTGCCCTGGGTCCCGGGCTCATGTGCCCTGGAACCTGGGCGCATGGGACTGGTTTTGCGCGTCCTTCTTCCGGAAGCCATTGCGAACACTCCCGAACTCGGAATTCGACGCCGTTTGTTGCGTTGGAAAGATAACAGGCCGAAGAAGCTCTCTATAGCATCGGATCAGCCATCACACCCTCCAAAACTTCAGAATTTTGTCTGGAAGTTAGGGCAGTGAACAGAAGATCCGATACAGGTCAAAATGACTTCGACGGCAAACCGGAAAGGCACGGAATGCAATGAAACTTGTCCGGAGTGTGAATATGACCATAACCTTCAATGCATGATCATTAGGCATTGGTCATTCAGCCAATTTCCTTGTTCACACGATTTACGTGCGGCTTTCGCTCGGAAATTACGGCTTTTTGCGGAAAACGTCGGAGAACATCCGATTTCGTTCGGTGAAGCTCCGAATCAACTTAAAAGGACCCGGAATCATTAAAAGGTCAATCATACATGTTACCCTATAAAACATGAGTTTTATGCTCTGAATTAGGCGAATTTGGCGTGTCTACAATCATCTTATGGAGCATATAGTAGGTGACTATGCATATGTTCATACCATCTTTTTACGTCATTTTAAGGTGTTTATAGGTGCTGGTTGGTGTGTCTATAGGTGTTGGTTGGTAGTTTAAAATGCATGGATTAAGTCATATATCTAATATATTGACTAGTATATATTTGTATATAATTGGTGCAGGTTTGGGTATCTATTTAATTACCATATAGGGCCTTTTAGCTATCTGATTTGGCGGATGATGGGGTGTCTACTGAGTCGTCGTACTCATCCCAATCCTCTTATCAATTTTTCAGGTAATCAGGTTTAGCGCAGCAGAACCGTGGTGGATCGATTCTCGAGAAGACAATTAGATGATCTTTGTCATAGATTGGTATATGTTTTATTTGATTGTATTATTAGCATGATATATTAGAAGGAATCTTGGGAATTGTGATATTAGTCTCATTTGTTCCAAATCGATATAATTTTTGGGGTTATTTCCCCAGTTACGTCATCGGATTATGTTCCGCTGTGCAGGATTATATCCGGGGCGTGACATTAATCATGATGAAGATGGTGTAATAATCTCCCTAACAAGAGCCCTATTATGCACAACATAGAACAAGTAGACTAATTAACCATGCTAGTTAATCGCGACATACAACACTAAACCGGCTAATTAACTCAATAATAATCACTACAAGTCATGGAGGATTAAGTAGAAATTTAATGATAATTAATAGACACGTCAAGGATGCCTACCTGATCGACGCTAAGGAACTCGGGAATCGGCGACTGAAAGCGATACCAAATATGACGACGCGGTGCACAATCCGAAATAACTCAAACAGGATATCTCGCTCTATCAGGATTGCTGAAAAAAAAAAGATATAGAATAGAGGGTATGCCATCGGATCAAGGAAAATTGAAAGAGTAAATTTAGAGAAAATAATATCATTATCATATGAGAGAGGGAGAAGAAGAAGATAAGAGAGAGAAGAGGGTCTCACGGCGGATAGGGGTGGCGCACGGATGGTGCACGCGGGTGATGGGTGGCGCGGCGGAGGGCGGCGCACGGCGAGGCTGCCGCGGGCGCTGTTGCTGGCCGGCCGAGAGGCGGCGTTGACCGGGGTGGCGCCGGGCCTCCATGCGCACACACGCGCGTGTGCGGGCGAGGGCGGAGCTGGGCGCGAGCGGAGGTGCTGACATCGGCGGTTGCATGGCGGGGCCGCGGCAACGCAGAGGAGAGCGAAGAGGCGGCGACGTCCAAGGGGGTTGACGTTGGCGTCGCGAGCGGTGAAGGGTGGTGTGCGCGGGAAGCGGCGCGGGTGGGTGGCCGCGCGGCACAGGGCGGACGGCGACCGTGGGTGGCTGGCTGCAGCGGCGGCTGGGGAGGGGCGGCAACGCGCGAGGAGGCACGGTCGCACGCAGGGGGCTTCGAGGTCGTGCGAGGTGGTTGCCGGCGCAGGGCAACGGCGACGGTGGCGTTGTGGTGGCGGGCGGCGTGCACGTGCGCCGCAGACAGCGGCGGCGGCGATGGCCGCACCGCGAGGAGGCGGCCGTGGAGGCGCACGGGCGTGACGGAGAGAAGAGAGAGAGAGAGAGAGAGAGAGAGAGAGAGAGAGAGAGAGAGAGAGAGAGAGAGAGAGAGAGAGAGAGGTCGCGACAGGAAGAAGGAAAACGGCGAGAGGGAGAACCGCAGGAGACGGCGGTTTTTTGCTAGGGCATCCGGATGAGATAAAAACGGAAGGGATAGGAAGAGAGCATAAGAATAACATTAAATATTAATAATTCTAAAAATTTTCTTTGACGTTACAGATCAAGCCCCTGCAACTCGATCTCCACCTGATGAGCCCTCCCCCCGGGATGGCCGGGCGTCTCCTGGCGCCCTCATACCCTCCCGCAAACCCGGCGGGAGGGGGTGCCAACCGAGCTATGCTTGGCCGGTGGTACAAACGAATCAATACACATACACTCGACAAGTAACTCGAAGTTCGGCTCAATAAAAACTCAACTCGACTTGTTTATTATGTTGAATGGATAGAATGTAATATTTTGATTTTTTTATTTTATTATTATAATTTGAATAGTTAAATTAGATTATATATATTAATATTTTAATTAGATCTTTCTCTCCCTTTAAAACTCTGCTTTCCCTCTCCCGATCGGATTCGACTTCCCCTCTCCCAATCGGACTCTATTTCTCCTCTTTGGATCGAACTCTACCTCTCTTCCCCCCTGTCCCAGTCGGACTCTCCCTCCCCCCTCTCTATTTATTTCCCGCGTACAGCAACCCTGCACCCTCGCCTCCCTCTTCTCCTCTCCCGCGAGCGCATACAGCAGTCCCCCCTCCTTCTCCTTCCTTCTCCTTCTCTGCCGTGAGCGTGCGCAGCCGGGCCGCCTTCCTCCTTCCTTCTTCTTCCTCTTCTCTCCTGCCCGCGCACACACCCGGACGCCCCCGGCCGCGCAAGAGCAACCGCCACCGGTCACCCTCTCTCGAGCCGCCGCCGCCCGCACCTTCCCGCGGCTGCCGCCGTGTCACCCCGCCGCGACCGTCGTCGCCCGGTTGCGCCGCCACTAGCGGCGCCTCCTCGCCGCGCCGTCGCCGCCGCGGCCGGCCGCCCGGCGCTAGCTCCACCGCCCGCGCTCGCTGCGCCGTCCCGCCGCCGCGGCCACCGCGCCGTCGCCGCCGTCAACGGCCACTCGCCCGACGCCGCCCTCCCGGCGCCCGACGCCCGCGCGTGCGCCCCCCGTGTGCCACCGGTGCGCCAACCCGCCCCCACCCCTCCGCGGTCTCTCTCTCCTCTCTCATATCTCTCTCCTATCTATCCCTCCCTCTATCGCATATCTCTCTCTCTCTTCTCAATACCCTCTCTTCTATCTATTATCCTTTTCTCTAATCTTTGTTTAATTGTTATTTATTTATCTTGACAGATTGTTAACCGGTTCTTCTTGGGTTTTAATTAATTTGATCGTCGTCAGTCAGGTAGGCATCCCAACTATCTCTTATCACTTTAAATGTATTAATTAAGGCATTAAAATATGATTAGTTAATTTTGGTTAGAAAAGTATATTTAGTTAGTTAGATGGGTTTATTTGTGTGCATGATCTCAATTAGAAGTTAATTTAGGTGTTTATACTTAGATGTTTATTTAATATGATCATTATCATGTTAAGATAGATTGAGTGCATATAATTATGTAAAGAGCATTGTAGGATATTTATGATCTTATATATCTATGTATATTCTGATTTAAGCTATGAACCAACTATAATTGTTAAGAGTTAATTAGTAAGAAATATATAGTTGATTTAGTATGTAATTAACCTAATATTACTAATTGCATATTAAATCATAGTAGATTGCATGATTTTAGAATAGTGCATTGCCTTATTAGTTGTGCATTAGATTGGTTAATCATGACTTAACATGCATGTAGGTGTAGTTGTAATCTTCTTAATTATGTCATTGCATAGGGTTGCATATAGGTGTATTTTATGTCAGTTTACTCTTAGCATGTCTAATTGGATTAATTGGTGTGTGTCTGAGTAATATATGCCTTCAGCTTGTGAGATGTAGTTGATGCAGTGTTCTGCATTTTGTAATGTGATTTGCACTTCACCAGACTATGGTTAGTGGCCCGTGGGCAGCGGATGAAATAGAACGATCGGAGCATCCTTCGATCCCGGATACCGCGGTTCATCCTAAGTACACCCCTGCCTAGGTGTACTATGGGATTTAGCTTACTGTATGTTACATTCTACTATATGGTAAATCTGGTGTTAGTCCTGGAACCTAGCTACAATGACCAAGTGAAGCATGTGTTTTACTCAGACAAATAATTTAGTGTTGACTTCATTATTGCATGTAGATTAGTGATTTATTGCATTTCGATTCATCTTTATGATAAGTCCTTGTGGTAGGTACATATATAGTTATGTTAAATGTGGTTATGTCATGATTAGAACCGTAGTACATTGGTGAATCATGTTATTCTATACAATGGGTAGAAAAGCATCTTATTTAGTTAATTAAATCTTGATAATTAGCTTTACTTATAGTTGTTATAATCTGATTTTGTTTGGGGTTTATATCTTTATTATCAGTAGGACCTGTTTAATATAGTGGGCTAGTTGAGTGTAAGTCCTACTGGGTCTGTGTGACTCACCCCTTCCAATCTTTAATATTTTTCAGGATTACAGGTTTAGCACAGCAGAAGCGTAGTGGTGCTTTGGAATTGGAAGAGTTAATTAATTATTTGTTCAATGTGGGTATTTAAATTGTAATTTCTTAGAGACAATTTGGATAGAATTATTGGAGTTATTTATTGGAATTCGATATTAATCTTGCTTTGCTCCAAACCGATATATTTCAAGGGTTACGGCGCCGGATTATCTTCCGCTGTGCATGTTAAAATCCGGGTCGTGACATAGAATATTGGAATGGCTTAATGATTTGACTATCTGGTGGAGTTAAATTGCGTAATTAGTCATTGTATTGAAAATTGTCTGAGTAATTATATGGTTTGTTTGTGAAATGTTATTGAACAAGTTTGAACAAAAAATAAAACTCGACTCATTAAACGAGTCAAGTTTGAACAGACTCCTACTTGGCTCGATAAACTCGCGAACAAATTAATTAAATATTACATTATATATTTTATTTTTAAAAATTAAATTTTAAATATTAATAATTATATATTGTCATTTAAATATATTAAATAATTCATAAATTGAGTTTCATAAATGAGTTAAATCTAAAGTTTCACAAATAACTTTTCATTAATTTTGAGTTTATAAACTAGTTTGTATATAGCTTAAGTTTGAATATGAATTCAATTTTAGTCTAACTACTATTCGAGTTCGAGCTCGACTCGGCTCAATTAATAAACGAACCAAACTTGAACAAGGGTTCCCCATACTTGCTAAACCTCGAGCTCAAACTCGAACTTGTGTAAAATAAACGAGCTGAGTTTGAACATCATACTACTTGCCTCGGCTCGACTCGTTTGCACACCTAATTGTAGCCTCGGCATTCGTGATCTTCCCTCAAAAGTGGATTTCGGCAATTGAAAAGTTAAACTATTCTACTAAGTTATTACTTTATATAATATTTACATAAATATTTATATTTCAGATTAATAATACATATTTCAAAATATGAATAAAATCATGCTACATAATTTATCTCTTATATTTATTTAAGTGAAATAAGAGGGTATGTATTTTCTTAACAGTTTAACAAGAGAAATTAGTTACGTCTCTTAATTTCTCTTCTATTTCTTGAGTGAACTGAGTTATATTATTCTCCTAAAGTTACTATATATATTATACAATAGTATAATAGGTATTAATTCGTAGTATTGTTGCTTATTACCCGAATAAGAATAAATTTATGCCACGGAATTCATCTCCTCTTTTCATTTTAGTGAAATGAGGAGCGAATACCTATTATCCTACTTATTTTCGGAACAGCCTGATAAGAGTAATCAGTTACACCTCTTAATTTCTCTTCCAATTTTCATTTGAAAGGAGTTATGATATTCTTCTAACTTATTATATTTAACAATATTCTTATACAAGTTCTATATTTCTGATCGATATTACTTATTATAAACGAGATAAATGTTCTGCAATAAAACATTATTGTAAATTAATGGTGTAATGGTACCAGAGAAGAGATTATAACCAAGATAAAAGTAAAAAATATTTCGGAACATAGATGCTCAATCTTCAATGAAAAAAATTTTAAAAAATGCAAAAAATCATAAAATATAACTTAAACCGGAACTTACTAACTTGTTCAAATATCAAATTAGAAGAATTAAAGTTCCTCCTCCTGTATCTGATTCAGTCGGATGTTGAACTGTTTTATAATGGGGTGTTTGGTTGCATGATAATGAAGGTTTTTGTTTTAATTTTTAAAAATTGTAAGAAAACTTGTTAAAAGAGGTGTTTGGTAACCATGATAATTTTATGTTTTAAAAGTGATTTTCTTCTTAAACAAAAAAAGAGGGTCTCACCTCTTTCTTTTTTCTTGTGGTCCCCCACTTTGTTTGGTCATGTGTGGTAGTTACTCTTTTTTGTAATCACATCCCTCCAAACATAATAATTTTATGTCATGAGTTGGTTCACTTTTTATTTTAATACAATTTTTTATTATGAAAGTGTACAAAAAATTATCATGCAACCAAACACCCCATAAACATTCATAATTTAGATTTTAATGTCAAAAAATCAGACCCAAACACCATGACTCGTTAAAGTTCCATTTATTTTGCTGTAAGATTAGATTCATGCTAAGATTTTCCAGAAAACAGAAATTTTTTTAGCCATTTGGTTACAAGTAGTAGTGCTATGGCTTACTTAGATTTTTCTCGGCACAGTCAAAATTAAGAATTTATAATTTTAAAGTAAAAAAATTTTATAAAACATTTTTTTAAAATTTTAATTAACCAATCAAACCAAAATGATCATCAAGTAAATGTGCATACGCCTAATCAAATAATAAACATGATTTTGGATTCAGTAAAAAAATCACTCTATGGAGTACATATTCAGAAACTTTAATTTATGGCATGTTTGGTTAGAGTTTCAAAATTGATACTATATTAATATTGATATTGATATTTTTTAGAAGTTGAAGTATCAATATCAAAATTGATACAAGTTGACACTTGTATTACACAATATGCTTTGTTTCCACTGCCAATTTCAATATTGATACTATTAGTCAAACACTTCTTAGTGATTGTTATGAATATCAATTTTAAAATTGATAGTGATAGAGATGTCTAATAGTGTTACCAAACAGGCCCTGTTTGGTTAGAGTTTTATTTTTAATACTATATTAATATTGATATTAATATTTTCAAATGTTGGAGCATCAATATCAAAAGTAATACAAGTTGACACTTGTATTACATAATATGTTTTATTTGCACTACAAATTTTAAAATTGATACAATTAACCAAACACCTCTTAATGGTTCCTATCAATATCAATTTCAAAATTGATAGTGATAGAGATACCTAATGGCCTGTTTGGTTAGAGTTTCAAATTTGATACTATATCAATATTGATATTGATAATTTTTAAAATTGAAATATCAGTTTCAAGATTGATAGTATCAAATTTCCTATGTGTTTGATAAAATTATATCAATGTTACAATTGATATTAGATGAGCATGTGCGGAGGTGGTGTCTGCGAGAAAGGGGGGCGCTGTGCGGGGGGCTGCGCGGCAGGGCTCCGGCGGGGGAACCGCGCGGAGGGGGGGGCTCCGGCGGGGGCTGCGCGGAGGGGCGGGGGAACCGCGGGGGGCTCGGCGGGGGGCTGAGCGGAGGGGCGGGGGAACCGCGCGGAGGGGGGGGAGGGGGGGAGAAACGGGCGGCGGAGGCGCCGGCGGGGCCAAAGAGAGAGAGGTCTAGGTGTGGATCGACGGCGCTTACCAGCCTTCGAGGAAGGAAGGGCCGCTCTTCGCGGGCCGAGGGGGAGGCTGCCCGTGCTTGCGGCGGCGGCGCGTAGCCTGCGGGGGGTACCCCTGGCCGGGGAGGGTATCCCTGCGGGGGTACCCCGGCGGCGGGTAGGCGTCCTTCGGGTAGCCCTCCGGCGGGTATCCCGGAAGGCGCGGACGGTTGGAGGAAATCGTCGGATCGGAAGCGAAGACGCAGAGATCGCAGCGCGCCGGAAGGAGAGATCGAGAGGTGGGCGGCGACATACCTTGCGGCGGGGGGACGCCGACGGGGGGCTGCTGGTTGTAGTAGCTCATGGTGTGCGCGGGAAGAGATGGGGAGGAGGAGGAGGAGGAGGAGCGCTGTAGTCCAGTTCAGTCTTGGATGGAGCGAGCGGAGGTCTTCTTATTAGGGATCCGGCCTCTCTTATTAGCGAGATATGCACCCCCCTCTTCCGTCGCGCGCCCCTCCTTCCTCTCTTCCTCTTCTTCTTCTCCCCCCCCCCTCTGGCCGCCGCAGGCGGCGCTGCACCCCCTCCCCGCCGCGCTTCTCTCTCCCCTCTCCCGCTCTCTCTCCCTCTCTCCCCCTCCACCGCGAGCGCGGGCTCCCTCTCTCCCCCTCCATCTTCCTCCCGCCGCTCTCCCTCTCTGTTTTCCCTCTCTCTCTGCCTTTCCCTCCCGCGCGCAGCGGGATGCGCCGCGCGAGGCGGCCAGTGCCTCGATCGGAGGAAGCTTCGACGGCACCCAAGGAGGATAATATCAATTTTAATACAGGGGGAGAGGTGTATTAAAACTGATACACTTTTTTACTGTTAATTTCAAAATTGATACTGTTACCCAAACAGCTCTCAAAGTTGAGTATTGATAACAGTTTTAAAATTAATACTGATACAGTTACATAATACTGTTACCAAACAGGGCGTAATAGTGTTACCAAATAGGGCATTATGTAGAATCAAATAGACCCTAAGTGGAAGAATTTAGGCAACACTTCCACGTAAAAGAGGCTGACTGCATGAACTTTCCCCAGAAACTATTTCAAGTTTGTCATTTGTTTGCACGTAAATTATGAGTCAACTGAAAAGTTGACACATTGACTCCTCCAAAATCAGAATTTTGGCATCCCGCAAAATTATCAGGATGCCATTTTTGGCCAGCATGTACTTGCTACATAGTCAAGCCACGTGTAATGTATACATGATAGTTAAGTTAGATATAATTCAAATAAATTAAATTTATTATTAATCACTCATATCAAATTTAACTTTTTAAATTGACAGATAAAAATAGTTAATACAAAGGATTATTTCTAATTCCTACTGATGCTAAAAAATTATTTATTTAGATACAAACATTTACAACATATACCAAATAATTTTAAAGATAGAATAAAAACATGAGTAGACTATACTAATACACATAATAATTATTATAATACAAACAACTTTTACCAACAGCCAAATAATTATTTTTTTAAATATTATCTTAATAAGTACAAAATAGATGATTTAAATTTTATTTTATTTTTAAATTTAATTCCACGTTTCTTTTACTTCTCTTTTACTCCAAACCAATTGCATCCTTAATATTTGATATATTTACTTGCAATGAGTTGGACACGGTGTTCTTGATAATTATATTATATTATATAATTATTTTATAATAAAAAACTAATAAATTATATGCTTAGTTGCCAAGAAAATAGTTTATTTTTTCATTGTGTTATTCTTAACTTGAAAAAGTTAGTAAAAATTTTTAATAAATCATATAATTAAAAAAGTCTTCATATAACTTGTATATTAAAATGATTCGAAAATGTTTTACATAAAACCAAATAGTTAAAAATTTTGTCCAGGGAAATTAATTCTCGGTGTACCAAACAAGATATTTACTTGAAAAGTTAATACGGTGTGAAACATTTTCAACGTTTTCACTCTTGCACCAAACCAAATGGACCAAACAAGATATTTGTTTTCAACGTTTTGTATTTTCATTTGTTTCTCTCTAAAATTTGATGCATGAAATAGTTTTCGGGAAAAAGTGAGGAAAGATTTTATTTGTTTACACGTAAAAGCATAGTGTAAGGAAAACATTTTCCTATGACCAAGGAGAAATACTGATTACGGCGTCCAGAAGAAATAAGGGGAAATCGATTTCTTCTTTTTTTTTTTTTTTTTTTTGACTGACGAGACGGCGCGTGGCGAGGGATTGAGCAACCGCTCGATCCCCACGAGATCCACCCCGCCCCCGCGAGGTGGCCCGGACGGCGGAGTCGGGACTCGAACCCAGCCCCTGCTCCCCCGGGAGCAGGGGCACACGCCAACCGAGCTAAGCTCGGCCGGCGGAAATCGATTTCGAACATCTTGTTTTAAAATATTTTCTTCATTATTATTTGATAAAATAATTAACAACTATTCGAATAACTAAAAATAATGTATCAAAATAATTTAAATTAATAAAATGATAGACTTGTTTTCGAAAAAATAATTTTTAGTATCCAATTAATAAACCACTTTTTAAATTTCACAAAAAAATAATTTCATATAAAATAATTTACTTAAATTTTGTTTTGAATCAATATTTTACTGTAAATAAATTATTTTACTATATAAATATTGATAAATTTATCTATAAATATTATTTTTTTTATTGAGACGCTTTACAAAATATCACATAATTGATAATTTTTTTCTATGAAAATATTTTACTGGCAACCA
Organism: Cryptocoryne crispatula var. balansae; assembly: GCA_036172225.1. Taxonomy (NCBI): domain Eukaryota; kingdom Viridiplantae; phylum Streptophyta; class Magnoliopsida; order Alismatales; family Araceae; genus Cryptocoryne; species Cryptocoryne crispatula. The sequence continues at coordinate 84,154 of JAYDZW010000024.1, forward strand.
AATGTCAACTATTGTTTTCAAATTCTTTGAAGAACTTTTTCGGTGAAAATCTTTTCCATTGATTTTGGTTTTACTTGAAACCAAATGGATATGCTCTCCCACCCGGATGCGTCAAGACTGCACGTTGTATCAAGACTCCATGGTATTTTACGTGTGGGCTGAGAGAATAACAAAGAAAATGAAACTGTCAAAGCAATTACAGTGGAAACGTTTTACGTCTATTTTTGTCAGAGACAGAACTCTTGGAAGAGATTTTAAGATGACTTCGTACAAAAAAAGATAGTGCGTAGAAAAAAATTAAAAGAGACATTAAAAAGAGAAATGTAGATAACAAGTAGAAAAAATAAAATATAGAAATTCTTAAAAATAAAAATATAGAAAGATAGTAAAAAGAGGTAATAGAGAGAGAAGAAGTAAATAATAGATAAAATATAAAAAATTATCAAAAAACTTACTTTTGGTACAACCATTAAACATCGTGTTATAAAATTATAAAATTAGCAAAAAAATCATACCATCGTTATAAACAAAAACATATCCAAATATTAATATTGAACTACAAAGTCAATATGTGAGTGGACAAATTTAATTAGCAAGAACACATGTTATAGTTATAATCTATTTACAAAAATAATGAATTAGTCAAGTAAAAGTGAGATGAATACTAAACTTGTTAAGTGAGATTTTAGATTTCAAATTTTAGCGTTATTAAATACCGTGTAAGAGAACATCAAAGCATAGTAGATTTATATGTGCTTAGAAATCATGACAAAGACAAATTTATAAAAGTAACCCCAAGTGAATTAGATGAAATAGAACAAAGACTTGTTATTCTTTAAATAGGACAAAAAAGATTAAATATAGAAATATATATTAGGGCTAGTGGTTCTTAAACCCATAAAAATGATAAAAATTATGAAACATACGAGTCTTGTAGACATAGAAATTGATATGAAAATGAACATGATGAATTAAGAAAAAAACTTCAAGATAGATTCGAATTTAGAGGTAGAAGAAAGAATAATAGAAACTTTTATAGATACAATGAAAATAGAATATGTATCCAGAAATGATATATTTTTAGATATAGGCTGCATTATAAATGTATAAAAAGTCATAACAAAATGTGCAAAGGTTACATATGAGGCCAAGATAAAAGATATGACATGCCGATTACAAAGAAATTCATCCAAATAACCTTTAAAGGTATGGTAGATGAACGGTGGAAAGGACTAATTGATAATAAAGAAACAATTAAAAAAGTAGTACAACAATAGAAAGAATTATAAATAACTATGAAAATGTCATAAGAAAACAATTTATGAGAGAAATTTGGCAAATTCAAAAGACCTAGAAAAAGTAAAAGAAAAAAAATAAAATATCATACATTTGTTGATAAATCTTTGACTCTACAGTATATGTAACCTAGAACTAAACCATTATATTTTTGTAAAGATATTATTATAAATTATATGAAAAGAATAGCTTGATCAATGTTTAGTAGGGGTGTAAACGGGTCGGATTTGGTAGTGGGATCATAGAATCCAATTCTAATTTTGATAAAGGTTAAGGTGTTCTAATTCCGATTTCAATAATTTCAGAATCATTATGTTTCGATTTTGATCCAATTTTGATTATAAATATTATATTTATTCAAAAACAAGTTAATAATTTACATATAATTAATAAAATTTGACATAAATTTTTTAAAATATTATTTTTATATTTTTATTAATTTATATATTATATTTTGTGATTTATTTGACTTTATTTTATTATTTTTACTTATATATATTTATTTTTTATCATAATCGAATAAATGGAAATAGAATCACCTAATTATGATTTTGATTCTGATAAGCTATTCTGATAATTTATAGGGTACAAAAGTAATTTTTGAACCCGTTAATCTTTATCGGAATCCAATCAAAATTTTGAAATATGATATTCCATTTACACCCTTAATGTTTAGATTTATATTTTTTAGAAACACTAGAACCATGGTAAGTTTATCATGAATAGATTATCAACAATACTTAATAGGATTTATTAAAAATCAAATCTGAATTAGTGAAACTGGTTCTTCAACAAACATTGAAGTTGTAAAGAAAAGAATGGATACTTTAAAAGTTAGAATTTGATTTACTATACGAAAATTTTATGATTATTGTCAAGAAAAAAATTTATTAAGAAAAAAAATAGATTGAGATATCTAGAAGAGGTTATGCTATGATTATCTAGCACATCCTATTAATGATGTGAATATCTTAAAAAGAAAAATTTTTAAATAAAAGATATAAAATTAGATATATTAGAAAACCTTAAAACCTAAATATAAAAAACATATAAAATAAAATTATAAAAAAATAATTAATGTAATCATTTTATATGTAAAAAATGATATTATTCAAATCAATGTCCTCAGGAAAAGTTGGATGCCGAACATAGCTCGGTTGGCATCTCCCCCTGCTCTTGTGAGCAGGGGGCTAGGATCGAGGACTGCCTTAGGCGCTCGGTCCTCCCCATGGGGGGGAGGATTATCCAGGTGGGGATCGAGCCAGCGGGGGCTCGATCTCTCGCTGCGTGCATGAGTGGCATGCCTTCGGCCAATTGGGCCACCGTGTACAGAAAAAAAAGTCCTCAAGAAAAGTTAATTATAACAAATTTAAAAAATTATAGATAATCTATACTTAATAGGATCTCTGAATTAGAAAGTAATCTTAGTTACTATGAAATAACATTTGAATCAGAGACTAATAATGAAATAATTCGTAAAGACAAAGAATTAGCTATCTATGAAAAGACATGAGAAGAATAATGATCATATTCTTAAGACATTATAATAGAAAGAAAAATATATGCTCAAATAAGAAAGAAAGATTCGAGAATGGAATTTTCTAAGAAGAAAACACATAATATATTATGTAATAACTAAGAGAGAATTATCAATAGATGTAAAATATATAAATAACATAATTAACATTCCACTAATTACACGAAGTGATACACAACAAAAAATTAAAAGGATAAATGAATTAAAAAAATTAAGATGAATTATTTAATGAACCATTCAAATTATGATCAGAGCCATATTCATAGAAGAAATAGACCCACCAATTGAACTAGTCTTTTTGGATAATAGAATCCCAAATAGACATGATGCAATACTTGGAATAGTCCAAGGAAATTTAAGTTATCAAATATTAATAATCAAAATTAATCTAAAATTTGGTATATCTTTAAAAGAAAATATAAATCAATTACTAGTCTAAATACAAGATTTTAAAAAGAAAGAATTTATGGAATCAAAAAGTATTCCCTACTCCATAACTTATATGGTAATCTATGGTATAAGTAATACAAATCACAATGTTATATATGGAAATTTAGACTTTTTAGATCTACCATAGTTATTTCAAAAATAGGAAGAATTCGTGAACCAAATATGAAAGAAATAGAAATCTCAAACTTCTATGATATAGACATAATAAAAAAATCATTATGTGTAGATGATAAACCTCAAAGATCATTAACTATAAACAATTGAACACAAGGAGGTGATCCAGAGGCCTCAACCTCTTAAAACAAGTATAACTAGTACAAGTTTTGATCTGCCATACCAACAAAAAGATGCTTATACACTCAAGACAAAATATAATAGAATAAAATGAATTATTACATATATATATTAATAGATACATGAGAAACTAAAAATTTTATAATAGAAAGAATTATAACTAATTTTTAAAAATAAATTTAATTATTCTCTTTACCTCAATCAGGGATTTAGAGTACTATCTCATAAGCATTTACCCTCACTTACCAAAAGTATACAATTCCTTGTTGTTCGCTTATTTGTCCTCACTAAGTTTTCTCTTTTACCTGATTCATTAATTATATTATATCGTCAAATTGGTGATTCATAAGTCAATAGTCAAAACACAAGATACATCTGGTAATACATTTTTGATAAATCATGTTAAAATTTCAATCGTACAACTATGATGATAGAAAATTATGGTAGATAGTTAGGTAAGATACCATTCAAAATTTTTAATTTGGTTAGTTCAATGAACCTATTCCACTAATAGGCACCTATATATATATCTCAATGTTCCAATACTAATGACTAATGAGATTTTTCATTCTCATCTTATAAGAAGACATCGCATCCATTAGTTTATTTGGATCCTTCATGTCTCGTCACAAAATGTTTAGGACTATAAGCATTTAGATCACATACTTATAGATGATTGATGTCATTATTATGATATCATTATGATCCAATCATCATTGTAAGTGATTTAAAACTTCATTACGATATAAGCATCTAAAAAGAGTCAGTAACGAAGAAGTGCCATTAATATTAAATAAAATATTTCAAAAAGTTTAAAATCATATTAAATATGAATAGCTTATAGGGCATACACTCATCTCAATCTATCACTTGCACTAAAGCCAATCACCCAACTATTTGATATTTATCAACTCGAGGTGATACTTAAACACACTTTAAGCAAACACTTCAGTTTATGAATCTATAATGCTATTAAGAGAAGATAGTCAATGTTTAAATCTATCTTTATAAGCTCTATCCTCTCTAATCAAATGATATTGTTGATATTACATGTGTTTAAACTTCTGATGAGACATCGACTTCATTGCATATGCAATAGTCATTGCTTTCATAAAACAATGTGACACTATTAGAGATAGAAGTTGCAATCTCATATCTGAGATGAACTTCTTCATCCATACCACTTTCTAAGCAAATTTGAAACATATATGTATTTTACATTAGTTGTAGAATTCGTAGTGCTCTCTTGCATGGAACACTTCCAGCTCACTGCACCACCATTTATAGTAAACATGTACCCTTAAGTTGCCTTGCTATCAGACTTATTTAACTAAAAACTTGAGTTTGTAAAATAAAAAAGCTTCAAGTTATCTTCTCCATATGCTGGAAATACATCTTTAATACTTCTCAAGTACTTATGAAAATATTTCTTAAATATCTAGTGACTCACACCTAGATGCACTTGTTGAGTGTTTGTAATGCTTAGAACATATGCCACATCAGACCACCTTATACATAGAATAGCATACATGATAGATCTTATGTCTAAGACATAGGGCCTCCACTCATGTATGCTCTCTTTTATAAAGTTTTTTTAAAATACATCTCCTTAGAGAGATTAACTCCATGTCTTATACATAAGAAACCTATCTTGAAGTTTTCCATGTTAGGTTAAGCCAAGTATGTTTTTAAATCTATCTCTGTCGATCATAATGCACAAAATATAGAATGTTTCACCCAAATCATTCATGGAAGAATGATTTGATACACATGCCTCACTGATGATAACATACTTTTGTCATTCCTAATGAGAGTATGTCATTTGATAGAAATGTATACATTTCTAGAAATATCTCATTTAATAAATTAGGTAAATTGTTATTACTAGCTCTTATTAGATACTTACATCATAATGAAGTTCTTAATCACATGCAATGATGATTGAATTATGATGAGATCATAATAATGAGATCGATCATCTAGAGGTATGTTATTTAAATGTTTCTAGTCATAAGATCTTTGAGATAGGGTATCAAAGATTTGAATAGATTAGTGTATGTGATTCATTTTTATGTGATGAGGGTGATCAACCTCATTAGACAATAGTATGGAGATATTGAGATATACATACATATGATCATTAGTTCAATAAGTTTGCTGAACTGATATAATTAGAAACCATAAATGGTATCTTATCGAACTGTTAATTAGGGTTATCTGTCATTATGGTCGCAAAGTTGGACCTTTAACATGAGTCGCCAAAGATGACTTGTTGGGTATCTTGTGCTTAGACCATTGACTTATACAACACTAATTAGATGGCATAGTATAACTATGGATTGGATACATCGTCCACTCTCAGTAAGTGAAAGTGAATGCCCTATGAGATAGTGCTCTAAATCCTTGGTCAAGATAGAGAGAATAATTTAAAAAAGAGCTTTTCAATTGATCTGATTGTGAGTACATGATCCCATAGAGTCGGTATATTAAGAAATTGACAATTGATGTTATACTTCTATCCGACTGGAACATTGAATGGATGAGAGTTTATGTGCATACGCTAACTAATGATAGAGAGAGACTGAATAGAGATAGGATTATTCTCTTAGCCATTTGGGATCATATGATGTTACTTGTACCTTTCATTATTGGTAGGCTAATTAATCATATCGAGAAAATAGATTTAATATAATTAATTAAATTTTTTATATTTTAATTAGGCTTCAATCAAATAGGCTATTGGACTTAGTGGGTCATGATAGAAATGTATGCCATACAAGCCAATCATATGTGATATGATTTTACATTTCTTATAATATCTTATTCAGTATAAATGACATAATCTTCATTACTTGCACTATCTAGATGTGTCTATCATAATGAAGTCCTAGGTTGCATGCAATGATGATTGAATCATGATGAGATCATAATAATAAAATTAATCATCTAGAAGCATGTACTCTAAATGTTCTTAGTTGTAGGATCCTCGAGACAAGACGTCAAGGATCCGGTAAGACTAATGTATATGATATCTTCTCATATGAAGAGAATGACCGATCTCATTGGTCATCAGTGTGGGGACACTGAGATACATGTACAGGTGCTCATTAAAGAAATGAGTTCATTGAATTAACCAGTATAGAATCCCTGAATGGTATCTTACCGAACTATCGATCAGGGTATTCTATCATCACGGTTGCACAGTTAGATCTTTGACTGAGTCGCCAAAGGTGTCTTGCTGGGTGTACCATGTACTTTGACAATTGACTTATGGATCACTTAGTATTGTGGTCCTATATAGTTAATGGATTGGGTATATGGGAAACTCGGTGGAGGTAATTGAGCGGACAATAGGGAATCATCCACTCTCGGTAGGAGAGAGATAATATCCTATGGATAGTACTCTAAATCCTTGGCCAAGGTAGATAGGATAATTAGAAAAGGGTTTTCCAATTGATCCAATTACGAGTACAAGATTCCATAGTGTCAGTATATTTTGGAGTTGATAGTCAATGCCGTACTCCTATCCGACCGAGACACTAGATGGACGAAGATTTATATCCGTGTGGTAACCGATGATGGAAAGGCTCTTTGGAGAGGAGTTTATCCCCGAAGCCGTTTGGGATCATAAGATGTGGCTTGTACCCTTCATAATCGGTAGGCTGTTAAATCTATTATGAGATAATATATTTAATTTAAAAGAAGTTGTTCTTTTAATTAGGCCTCAACCAAATGAGCTATCGAGCCTAGTAGGTCACACACATAAGGGCTAATCCATAAGTTTGTGGGCAAGGGTGTAAATATAGAGAAAGGAGGGGTTTCTATGGAAAAACTCCAAATTATTTATATAATAGCGAATTAAGCTTGAGCCCAACAAGCCAAGGCTGCAAAATTCATCCCTATCTCTCTTCTTCATGTTTTTCCATGTTGGAGGCCATCAAGAGTCGATCGAACTTCATCCAGGGCGAGTCAGAAGGTCCGACGCGAAGGAGAACCTGACTATGTAGGCGGCTCGTGTGGATATGACTAGAGGCCGCACACTTGAGCGGCTTGGAGAGTGTGAGAATGCTCGATCTTCTCAGATCTTTAGGGATTATTTAAATCATGCAAAGGTACGTGTTCAAAATTGTTTCGAATACCGATTTTGGCAACGTTGTTCGGTTTCGATCGAGACCAAGACTATGCTATACGAGAAATCAAAAACTTTTCCACTGCACCAATATGATTGGATCGATTCCAAACAGTGGTATCAGAGCTAGGTTGATGTCTCGTTCGATTCTGACGTCATTTCGACGTCGTTTCATATATTTCATGTTTTCCCAAATTTGTACAAATGTCCATCTTGATGATGCAACCAAAAATTGTATGAGATACATTTTTGAGATTGGTTGCTTCTGGATGAATCTCGTGACAAAGGGCTTTCCAATGCTGCAAACCATTCGAATTTTGGACCATCGGAGAGTCCGATAGAGTGTTTGAAAGATGGTGATTTCGTTTTACGGAATTCATCGGTTCGATTTGGGGATTTCTTGAGATCCTCTTCCATGGAGACATTTGATGTCTTATGGGTGACTTAGAAGATAGGTAATATGATTACCAAGAGTTTTTCATTGTTCTTTGGCTTTGAACGACATCGTCAGAGGTCGATTGAGAGTTTTTCCGACTAGAAGAAGTTCTAGGGCCGACGGCATTTCTTTCCTATTTTCCTGTTGATTGGTATTTTTTCATGGTTTTGAATTCCTTGTTCGATTTGGAATCGGACCACTATTTTTGGCTATTTTTCCGAGACTGAAATGTCCAGATTTTGGAAGGTCCTAAAAATCCTCTTCCGCGGTTGTTCATGCTTTATCGGGCGGGGAAGACGACGGTCGCGACCCGATAACGGGATCCGAACGCCGGTCAACCATGTGCTTCGAACGTGGTTTGACTGTGGCCATTGCCCGCGCACAACGTGCGCGTCATTTAAAAAAGAAAATTGAACGCGCGGGCACACAACACTCGCAGGTGCACGCGGGCGCACCCACACGCGGCACGCGGGACGGCACCGTGCGCCGGCGCCTGCGGTGCACGGGCGGTGCACCCGACGCAGAGGATGGGCGGTGCAATGCGCCAATGCCAATTTTAATTGATTTAAAATTATTTTAAATAAAAATAAAATTTTAAAATACCATAAAAATTTTAAAGAATTTGTTAAAAATTCTAAAATATTATATAATAGATTATCAAAGTGTTTGATGATCTTTTATGTGGTTTTGAGCTCTATTGTCATAGATTCATTCGTTGTTAAGTTTTTAAATTTATTTTAATGACTTAACTTGAGAAATTAATGTCTAAATTAATTCGGTAAAATATGATTTTTATAATGATGATTAGGACATTTATTTGGTACTTTGTATAATTTTGGGAATACATATATTGTCCAAATTGTTTAGAGTTGCTTGTTTATGTCATATAAATTGTTTATTTGTTATTTCAAGTTATTTACTTCATGAATAATTCGACAAGCATGAAATTGAGAATTTCAAAACTTATGATGTATATTTTTATGATATAATAGTTATATCATTTAATTACCACGTATTCGCACTATGTTCATGTGATGGTATGTATGTGTGAATGCTTGGATGATCATGGACTAAGTGTGTGTCATGTGATAATGCTTATTTGATGTTGGCTTGTAATTAAGGGTCTACGTGCCTAATCTTCTCTCTTATCAATTCTGATTGTATATTCTACCTCCCTCTAAAAATGTACTCCCCTTGATTAAGATCAAAGTTTCTAATTTGATTAATGTACATTTATGGGTCTGTGTACTCTTAGTACTCTTGTAATGACAAGAAGACCGATTGAGATGGAGGAGAGAGCGAGATGCAAGGAGAAGAGTTCTTCAAGGCATAATAGCTTGTCAACATCGGCATAGGATGCTGAATCCCTTAATGCATACCGATCTGGCTCCGGTCATACATTAATGTGATGAAAGTCAATGATTATCTATTTAAATTTTGCTTATTTGATATGTATGTGTGTGTGCTAGATACCTTAGATATATGGTATTCAAAGGTATTCATATATATATATATATATGTAGCACATACTATGATGAGACTAAAACAAAAACCCCTCCTCGTTTAAATTAGGTTGATAAGCGTGGGACATTAAGAATGACCCATGTAGCCTTCCGTTGTTATGGTCTCGATGAGCCAATCTTAGATTGGGTGAGTTTGTTGTGTTTCCCATAAGGCTCACTCAGCAAGGGATTGGTGATCGTGGCCAAGGCTTAAAGTCGAACTTTGGGGTGGACCATTGGCATGGCTTTGTTGTGTTTCCCATAAGGGCTGTGTTGAGAATCCATACCCATAATGTAACAAGCAGATCTGACCTAACTAGAGTATATGACTTGTTGTGTTTCCCATAAGGTCATAACACTAGAGGCTAAATGACTAAGAGTTACGACTGGCAAAAGTTGCCTACCTATTAAGTATGGGATGACTTGTTGTGTTTTCCACAAGGTCATCACCATAAGGTTAATAGGGTCTTAGTCCCCACTAGGATATCATCGTGTTATCCCGTCTTTGCATAAAGAGGGCTATGCAAATTCATCGAAATTAGTGGGAGAATAAATTAGGATAAAAGACCATATCTTAATTTACATTGAATGTGTACAATATTTTCTAAATAGAATCATATCTCTGTTATATAATTAGATTCTTAACCACCCGTTATCTTGCATACTTAAAGTCATTAGGCTCATTTATATTAACTTTCTTGACTGGTTTAGAATCATGAGAAGTGTTCTCATGGTTGACCATGCAACTAACCTACTTGGGAAGTGGGTGCCTACTAATCATCTAATGTAGTAAGAGAAGATGAGATCTTCATTTCATTAGAAAGATGTATTATTTGCCTTACACTAAATTTTAGTCTCTATATGAAGTTTAGAGGCAACATGGACAGATTGATATGAGATTTATCATGGCTCATAGTGATGAGCAAATTTAAGGCAAGATTAAAATAAAAATACATTTTCAATACTTCTTGTTGTTGAGACTAATGAAAAGAAGTGATATCATTATATGAGAAAATAAAGGCATAGATAAAAGTCAAGAAGTTGGTCGAGGATATTATGCCCAAATAAGACATAGGATTGCTCTTCTACTATCATGATGATGATTGGTGGAAAGTATATTGAATATATATATATATATATATATATATATATATATATATTGCAAAGGAGGAGCTTGAGAAGCTTCTGGCATCTCAGTCATTGACTTACTTGTCATACACATACACATCAAGTATAAGATACTATTTGTGTATATTATATTATAAGATACTAAACATATGTCTTATGGTATTAGATACCAGATGTGTGTATCTTGTATGAGATATTAGATATACATATCTTCTATAAGATGTTATATATGCATTTATTGGTATGAGATACTAAATGTGCATCTTATATTTACAAAGGTTGCAGATAATGACAAATAAATGAAAGCTTGACGTATAAAGATTAACCTACATATACAAATGGTGCAAGAGTTGTATCATTGATAGTGGGAGGTACAAATCTTTAATAGCCTTTTGGGGTGTCCTTATGATGAAGATTGTTGGTTTTATCTTTCTATATAAACATTATCGATATTTTCTACTTGAATAAATATTGATTTATTTTGAGTTATGGAAATAATAATTGTTCTAAGATTATGAATGGCAAAATGTTTGCTAGTGGGAGCTTAGTAAATAATTTACTCATATGAGATATGGAAGATCTCATGGTATGTGTGAATGTTCCTCCTAGGAGGAAATGGGTTGATATAGATCAATCTATTTTTTAACTTAATATAGACGTGGTCATATCAATGAGAAAGACTTAAGGAGTTCCATATAGATGAAAACATGAAGGCAAATGATTTTGAATCATTAACCAAATATGAGTCTTATCTCATTAAAAATGATTAACTCTCCATTTACTGGAAATGGAGGGTGGACCAAGGAGTTATTAGAACTCATACATTTTGATGTGTGTTGGTCTGTGTCTATTAAGGCTAAAGATGAACATTCTTACTTCATCTTTAGTAGATAATTTCTCTAGGCATAGATATGTGTGCTTGTGAAGTACAAATATGAGGCTTTGAGAAATTGTCTAAGGTTATAAATGAAATAAATAATAAATTGAAAGAGTATTAGAGCTTTTTGATTAGATCAAAGAGTGAAATACTCAAATACTAGATTCACACATCATTTGAAGGATAATTCAACTTTGTCTTAATGGACATCTCCCTATAATCCTTAGCTTACTTGAGTAGTAGAAACAAGGGTGATTGTGTTTTGTGTGACATAACACAAATAATGACAACCTTTGCAAAATGTTCCTTGTCTATTTAGGGCTAAGCACTCATTATTGGTACTTTCTAAATTTATTCTGATTATTCCATATATGATATGGAAAAAGGGGTTAACGCTTGATCTTAAGCTAGTTAAGATTTCGGAATGTCTGACCATGATGAAGATGTACAACTCATAATAATTAGAATATAAGATAGGAAGTGTAGACTTGTGGGATATCCTAAGGAAACTTCAGGATATTTAAATATACCACTTTATGAGATAAAAGGTATGTGTTGCTCAGCTTATTGTATTCTTAGAGGAAGAGTTCCTCCTTAAAGAAAACAGTAGGAGCAAGGAATTTTTGGAAGGGGTTCTAGACCCACAACACAATGAGACTTCTATTGAGGTACTAATTGATAATAGCACACATCATAGGTCTTCAATTGTGCACATTCAATCTTGTAGATATGTGAGACATATCTTTGATGGAAGAATATAGGCACAATAAAGTGAGGATACTGATCCAAAGACCTATGAAAGGCAATATGAGATATTGATTCTAAAATAGAAAGAGACAATAAAATCTACAATAATATCCATCTATTTTAGCCAAGTTCAAATTTTGGTAGATCCACCTGAGGGTAAAGTACCCATTAGGTGTAAAGAAAAATGATAAGATGGATTGGAGTGAATTTGAAGGTAAAACCTTCAAGACATAGATGATTTGAAAAGGCTTCATCTAAGTTAAGGAGTTGACTATGATGATATCTTTTAACTATTGCCATAATTTAATCTATTTAGATTTTATTGGTGTACACTTTGACTATGAGATAAGTCAATAAGGATGTTAAAATAATATTTCTCTAATGGTGAAATTTAAGGGGAGGTGTATATGATACAACCTCTGTTGTATATGATACAACTTGAGGGATGAAAGTCCCAAAACATCCGAAGAAAGTGTACATGTTGTTAATGTCTATTCATGGACAAAAACAACATTCTCAACATTGGAATATAAGATTTGATAAGATTGAATCTTATGACTTCATTTGGAATGAAGAAGAAACTTGAGTGCATAAAAATGCTAGTGGGAGTGCTATTATATTCTAGACATTTTATATTGATGGCGTACTACTCATTATGAATGATGTAGGTATGTTATCATCTGTGAAGTCTAACTATAAAATGAATCCTCCATTATTATTCTGGGAGAAGCTTCCTAAGGATTTAGGTCTATGGAGATAGATCTAAAAGGGATGCTTGGCTTGACCCATTTGTTGTATATAGACTCAAAGAGTTTGACATGAAAACTCCTATATAGGTGTCTTGCTTATAAGATATGGAGTTTATCTCTTTTAAAGAGAAATATAATACATGAATATAGTCTCTTGTACCCTAGTCATAGGGTCTATCATGTATACTATGTACATAGTCTAATGTGATGAGTACTCTAAGTGTTATGAGTAATCATCAGATAAATCCAAGTGAGAGTCACTGGATAGTGGAGAAGTATATCCTTAAGTACTTGAGAAGGACCAAGGATGCATTTCGAGTATGGAGGATAGGACTGGAAGTTTGAATTAGACTTAAACTTCAAGTTACATATGACTGGTAGCTAGGGTACATATTTACTTAGATGGTGGTGCACTGAACTGGAAAAGTTCTATGCTATAGACACTGTAGATTATACAAATTATAATTGCTACCGATTGCTCATGAAGTAGTCTAGATGAAGGAGTTCATCTTAAATTAGGGAGTTATCTCTAATATCTCTGATAATGTACCATTATTTTGTGAAAATGATGAATCACTACTTTAGTCGTAAAGCCTTTGTCTCATCAGAAGTTTAAACACTTCTGTGACAATACTACAAAATGGCTGCAACTCAAGGAGATATAATTAAAGATAGAGTATCTTAAACTATAAACATTGCAGATCCACTAACTAAGACCCTAAGTCAAAGTGTGTTTGAGGGTCACCTTGGGCTGATGGAGATCAGACATGTGGGTGATTGGCTTTAGTGCAAGTGGGAGATTGATAGAAATGTATGCCCTACAAGCCAATCATATGTGATATGATTTTACATTTCTTATAATATCCTATTCAGTATAAATGACATAATCTTCATTACTTGCACTATCTAGATGTGTCTATCGTAATGAAGTCCGAGGTTGCATGCAATGATGATTAAATCATGATGAGATCATGATAATGAGATTAATCATCTAGAAGCATGTACTCTAAATGTTCCTAGTTGTAGGATCCTCAGACAAGACATTAAGGATCCGGTATATGATATCTTCTCACATGATGAGAATGACCGATCTCATTAGTCATCAGTGTGGGGACACTGAGATACAATAGGGAATCGTCCACTCTTGGTAGGAGAGAGAAAATGTCATATGGATAGTACTCTAAATCTTTGGCCAAGGTAGATAGGATAATTAAAAAAGAGTTTTTTAATTGATCCAATTATGAGTACAAGATTCCATAGTGTCGGTATATTTAGGAGTTGACAGTTAATGCCGTATGTAGACACGCCAAATTTGCCTAATTCATAGCATAAAACTCATGTTTTATAGGGTAACATGTATGATTGATCTTATAATGATGCCGGGTCTTTTAATGTTGATTTGTAGCTTTGCTGAATGAAATCAGATGTTTCCCGGAGCTTTCCTCACAAAGCCATAATTTTCAAGCGAAAGCCACACGTAAATCGTGTAAACATGGAAATTGGCTGAATGACTAATACCTAATGATCATACATTGAAGGTTATGGTCAGGTTCACACTCCGGACAAGTTTTGTTTCATGCCGTGTCTTTCCGATTGGCTGTCGGAGTCATTCCGACCAGTATCGAATCTTCTGTTCACTGTCCTAATTTCCAGATAAAATTCTGAAGTTTTGGAGAATGTGATGAGTAATCCGTTGCTAAATGAGCTTCTTTGGCCTGTTATCTTTCCAACGCAACAAACGGCGTTGAATTCCGAGTTCGGGAGTGTCCGTAATGGCTTCCGGAAGGAAGACGCGCAGAAACAGTCCCATGCACACTGGTTCCTGGGCACATGTGCCTTGGACCTAGGGCACGTGGCCATGCGCCCTTCCCCTGAGGCATGTGGCCATGTGCCTCCGATCGGGGGCATGAGGTAACTAGTTTTCAACCAGGACTCTACCTCTGACTGGATTATATCGAATTTTTCGGCCAGATCAGATCGATTTGTATGGAGGATAGCATGCACCCAAGACCAGGGTGCAAGGTCCCCTATTTTTTAGGATGGATCGCGATGTTTTTCTCCTATATATATACTCCAATTCCAGTCATTCCAGAGGCTGGTTCATGACCCCCCAGGCATCCCAAGACGTCAAAGCTCTCTCCTGCATCAATTTTGTGATTTTTAGAGAGAGAATTTTGAGTTTTTAAAGAGAGAAAAGTCGGTTCAGGAGAGAGGAAGGCTGGTCCGCAGGTGATCTGCCAGGTTTCTCTTCTTCGGCTTCTACAGCAGCGTGTAGACGTCTTCTTCCCAAGCACTAAACATCAAAGTTCTTCCTCTCCAAGTCTTCTTCCGTTTTCAATTAATGGCACACGATTCTGAGGTCGGGGCTGGTCGTGGCAGGCGTAGAAGCAAAATCGCGCCTAGCAGATCCGGGATTGCTGCTCGGCTTTTTCGACAACCCAGATTTGGCCATATCTCTCTCTATTCATATCAGAATCTTTATGTTCATCTTCATATCTCTTTGTTTTGTGATTCTTCATCCTCCTATTATTTTTTTATATTTTTTTATTTTTATTCTGTTAATCTGAAAATAAAAAAAGAAAGGTTAGAGATAACCCGAATCCGGTCAGTTTCCCTTCAGTTGTGTGGTTTATGTCATTTTATTTACATATACTACACTTTATTTAGTTCTAATTGTATTTTTCATCTATTTTTTGTCTAGTTGCAAAGGAAGTCAAGCACCCATGCGTTGATGACTCTTCTTCATCGGCCGGCCGAAGAAGGAGAGGTTTTGACCCGCACTCTACATGCTAAGGTACACACGGTCATTTTCATTGCATAAATCGGAACCTGCGGTTCTTGGTGACCACATGTCTTAATTTTATTCTTCTCATCCTCCTCCCACATGACCCGAACCATCTCTTTGGTGATCGAGTGACGCCAAGGGATGAAAGTTCGGGGATCAATGTTAGTGTGAGACTGAGGTGAGAGTTGATTTCCGTGTTTTCTTCCTTTCTTTCTCATCCCCTCTTGAGGTGACGATCTGGATTCACAGACTTCCCTAAAAAGGAGAGCCCCATTGAATTTTGGGAGTCAATAGCTTTGTGGCGACCATTGTGGGACTAGTAATGTCTTTAACCGTAGGTGCTTAGTGTTTCTTTGCAACTAGTTTTAGTTCTAAACCAGTTCCCGCGTGAGCCTTTCCTTCTTTCCACCCTTCTTAATCTAATTCCATCTCAAAATTTCTGGATTCACCAATCTTTCATCAGATCTGAAGTGCCAAGTACCTCATTTAATTTCTATCATTTTATTTCAGCCGATTCCCGCGTGAACCCACCTTTGCTTTAAAACTGGTTCCCGCGTGAACCAACTCTCTTCTACAAACCGGTTCCCACGTGAACCAACATTTATTTTCAATCATTCAAGTCAGATTTTTCTCTCTTTTGCTGCAGGTTATCACCCTAAAATTGGTCACTGCGTGACCCTCTTTTATTTCCACTTGCCATTTAAACCGGTTCTCACGTGAACCACCCTTTTTTTTTTCAAACTGGTTCCCACGTGAACCAATCTCTTTCTTTACTTCGGTTACCACATGAACCAAACCACTTATTTTCAGATCTAACCCCACTTGGATTAGATCCTTATTCCTCTTTAAACCGGTTCCCACGTGGCCCTCTATGATCATTCAAACCGGTTCCCATGTGAACTACCCTTTTTACCCAAAACCGGTTCCCGCATGAACCACCTTCACTTTTTACCCCGGTTCCCATGTGAACCAGCTTATTCTTACATCGGTGCCCGCATGGACCACCCCTTTTGCTTGGCTATCAGTTCTGAACCCTCTTCTTTCTATTACTTTTCACTGCCTCCATTTGGCTCCTATGAGAAACAAGGTCTGGATTATAGTTTCTAGTTGCTTGTCTAGTTTCTACTTACTTGTGTTGTGTGATTGCTTGTTTATTTAAGTTTATGTTTTTCTCATTACTTGCTTTATTCTTGATTGCATTCTCTGCTCCTTCTTTCTACCTCCTTCTTTTATACTTTTTTTGAGGCGGGAGCTCACTCTCCCATTTACCCCTCCCATCCAAAACACCCTTTTGGTGGATTCTGATCACTCTTCTGGGATATTCCTTCCTAGTTGACTTGGTTGGATTTCATCAAGGCCTCCGTAATTCCTAATATGTGAAGTATTCCTCTTCACGATCAGGTTGGTTGTACCACTCCCTAAAACTTGAAGCATCTTATGTTACCTACACGTGGTGAGATTGTGTGAAACCTAGGTCATTGGAGATTGGAGTTAGGATCCTAACTCATTTGTTGAGAGAAAAATTCTTAACAAATCCATAAATCTAAGGTTTAATCAAAATCATTGAGTAATCTTGTTTTCAAGTCTTTGCATCACTTATTTGTCAAAAAAAAATTCAAAACTCTAACATTTTTGCAAGATACTAAAAACTAGAAAAAGTTCTTTGTTTGTTTTGCCAACTCGTTTGTTTTACCCTCTTCTTGAAGTTGAAGGGTGACAATACAATTAAGGTCTGGAAGGCATGTTGGAATGGCGGAGCACGTTGAATGTCGAGAGCACGAGATGGGTCACCAACCAATTCCGTCAGACGGTCATGTTAATCCCTTGTTTGAGTCAGAAGAGCAAGAGGTCCCTCAACCATCTGCTCCCCATGATGTTGAACAACTCTTTAGGGAGTTATCTCTTTAAGCTGACCTAGAAACCTACTCCCGTATACAATCCATGGTGAAGGGCAAAATCGCCTCTGATCAGGCTGAAGCCAACCACGTTGCCTCATCTCCTTGTTCTATGGTCTATGGTTCGACCACCACTCACTCAATCATCTTTTGTTCAACCACCTATTGTTCAGCAATCTGTGATTCAACCACCACTAGCGCAACCATCTGTAGTTCAACCATCTGTAGTTCAACCATCTATGGTTCAACCATCATTTGTCCAGCCACCTTATTTCAACCATGTTTCTCCCTTGGCCCACCAAGTCATAGGACAATCTTTAGAGAATTTGCGAAATCATGCTCCTCAATTCCAGAATCACGCACCCCCACCAATAAACCAAGAACCTGCTCTCACCCAGACGATTATGGATCAACTCGCTCAAATGAATGAACGTTATGAAAAGCTGAGATGTCGCTTGGACTCCAAGTCAATTCCTGAGGTTTCTATTCCTTCTTCGCCAGTTCTTCACCTGCCACCTTTTGAACTACCAGTTTATCGCCACTACAATGGTACTGGCAATCCTTTTCTCCACCTAAAAGATTTTCTCTATGAGTTCCTGTTCTGGAAAAATGATCGTAGAGTTCTTGCTTTCTTGTTCCGCCGATCACTAGAAGGGTATGCATTGGAATGGTTCTACTCTCTCGACCCCTTTGAGGCAGGAGATTTTGATATTGTAAAGACCAAATTTTTGCAAAGATACAGAGACAGGGTGGCACCATCATGCTCTATTACAGATTTGATTACTGAGAAGATGAAGCTCGAGGAGGACTTCATAAAGTTTTCTGATCGCTAGAGGGGAATGGCAGAGAAACTAACAGATGTTATTTCTGAAGGGGAACAAGTGAAAATGCTCATCAGAAACACTACACTAGCTCTGAGGAATGTCTTGATTATGCACCATCCTGCCACCATGAATGAACTTTATAATAGTGCCCGAAACTTGCAAGCCCACTTCAAAGATGCCACAATGATAAATCCATTTGATCCCAAACCTAGAAACATCAGGAAGACCCCCTCTGCGCCAGCTGGGCCTACAACCGAGGGAGTTGTCAACAACGAAGTTGTAAACATTGTGAGAAACCAGGGAGGGAACCATCAAAATCAGTTTAGGAACCCACCACAGAATCTTTCCTACTACCCCCCTCAACAACAGGTTAGGCCACAACAACCACCTCAACCAGTAGCGCAACCCCAGCAACCCCGTCAACCTACCTACAATAGGGCACCGTCACCACTCAATCAGGCACCACAAAGGGAAGGTCTTAGGAGAGAGAATTACCAACAACTCCCTTACTCCTTGACCGACATCTTCAATGTACTCATGGTAGAGAAACAATTGGAATTGCCCAAGGAAAGAGAGGTTTGGCAAGCAAATGTAGATATGTCCCGATACTGTGCTTACCACCGGTACCCTGGTCACACCGTAGAAGTCTGTTTTCATTTCAAAGATTACATCTACGATTTGAATGACCAAGGTAGAATTGATTGGGCTCAAATGAGGGAATGTATACAGGCAATGAAGGCTAGGTAGCAGTAGCGGCAGCGTCCATTGGCTCAACCTCAACAACAACCCAGTTTGGGAATTGTTCAGAATCCGCTCCCATTACATGCTCCCACTCCAGCACTAGCACCAGCACATCCGAACCCAGGAATTGGTCTAGTACACTCCATTGTCCAGGAAGATGCCAGTCGTGCTATGCCAGTCAACCCAGCTAGGCCTCCTGTTAGGAACCCCACTAGATAGAAAATTTGTGCACCATCTACTCCACAACCACCACCAAGCTCAATAACCCAACCACTGGCCGCCACTTCTTCCCGCTGACTTATCATTAGGCCAGCCCCCTCCTTAATTACACCTCCCCCAACCAATGCTACACACCGACCCTTGCTCATCTGGCCACTACAATCACCACCAAACCTGAACCCCCAACCTATGAGCTCTGTCACTCCAAAACCCCAACCTATTATACCACCAAACCCACAACCTACCACCATTCCTGCACCCTGGCCTCTTCTTATCAGGCCACCAACTTCATCATCACCTTCAAACCCTCCCCCTCTACCCACAAACCCAATCATCCTAGAACCACCAATCCCATTGCCTACCATACCTGCACCTACACCACCTGTTCCACCACATCCTACCCCAATTAACCCACCACCTCTACCCGACCGCCAAATAGCCTCGGTGCTTTGGAGTAGGAGGATGTTCCAGTGGCTCTTTCCCCAAGCCGGGACTCAACCGCAGGATCCAGTGGAGGAAGAACAAGTGGAAGAACCTTTGTCGAGCATAGCCTATGATTTGTTGAAACATTTGGATAAGACATCGGCCCGTATCTCCATACTTGAGTTGATTAAAAGATCGAAGGTGCACCAGGAGATTTTACAACAGTATTTGCAGAGGGTCATCGTGAATGAAGATCTCCCATCTGAGAAGATCACTATAGTGTTAGCCCCTAGAAGTGAGCACCCAACACTCACTTTCTCTCTAAAGGAATTAGCAGACCCTGAGGTCAAGAGATACGCCTTATGTGTGGATGTTATCATCTGTAATATTGAAGTGAAATCATGTTTGGTTGACACTGGAGCTTCCATCAACGTTATGCCGGCAGAAACTTTGCAATTGTGCGGCATTTCTGAACAAAAAATCAAGCCATCTTGTGCCATGGTGATAGCCTATGACAACTCCAAGAAGTTTGCACGTGGGTTGGTCACTCTAGAGGTTAAACTTGGACCATGTGTTGTCACAACTGACTTTCATATCCTGAAACTGGATCCAACATTTTGGGCTATACTTGGGAGGCCTTATCTGGAAGCAATAGGACCTTTGACTTCAACAAACCATCAGTGCATAAAGTTCTCCTTTAAAGGACAAGTTGTCAAGGTGATTTGCATGCCTCTAAGGGATGAGATGAATCATGCTATTTTTACATCACCCATAGGTTTATCAATACAACCTTAGATCTCAGTAGGAGAATTGCCAGAAGTTAGAGGCATGATTGCCTCTCTACCAGACACACTGGGATGGCAGATGATGATAAAATTGGGTTATCAGCCTGGAAAAGGTTTAGGCAAGGATCTTCAAGGGATCACTCAGCCGATTCAATCTATGAAAATGCCACGTAGGCAGGGGTTGGGATACGGAGAGGATTCCATCCCAAGGAGGGTTTTTCAGCCAGGATATGTCATGGGACTCCACACATTCTTTATCAAAGGGGAGACCATGATGATGGCTGAAGATGACAAGAGTTCCATGATAGCTGTCAAGAGAAGGAAGGCTCCAGATGAAGAAGATGACTTATAAGATCTATGCTTATCTTTGACTCGTTTGTTCTCAAGTGGGGAAGAGCACCAAGAACTACTCAAGGGCAGATCAATCTTGGATCATCCTATTGAGCAAACTACCAACCAAGTCAAAACCATTCCACGAGGCCTAAATACAACAATCCCATGTTTAAACCTCGTGCTATTACTTCTAGATCTTTTGGATGGGCTTCTGAGCCCACTTTCTCACTATGGGCCCATATGCCCTCTTCAGCCTTCTATTCTCACTAGGCCTGCTTGCCCATTTACTTCCCTCATCAGCTACAGGACTAAGGGCTCTTTCCAGCATGAGCTCACATGCCCATCCATTTCCAGAACCGGGTCCGCGTACCCGTTCACTTTTCTCATTAGTTTTGGGCTCATGTGCCCATTTTCTGTTACCATTGAGCCCACGAGCCCCTTTTTCCCCTTTATTCTTAAGTTTTTCTCTCTGTTAATTCCATCAGTTTCTAGCAAGTCTCGAGTCACTCAGGCTCAGTCTATCTTCTTACTTGAAAATTCAAAAAAAACATATTCTTAGAAACTCATTGATTGATTTACTTGATCCTCCCTCCATTGTAAATACCACCTTTCCAGCTTTGTCTTCAGTAGGTCAGGTTAGGTTAGGAAATAGGAAAGTCAGAGGTAAATGAGTTCCAAGTAGGTATCTACAACAATTGGCACATAAATGCATAGTGTGCATGGCTGCCAAACTTTTTAGAGAATACCATCCAACTAGATGAAATCCGATATGAGGATGAGCATAACATAGATCATACTTTGGGAGCACTATTTTCTTGCTCACCAAGTCAACCTCATTACTCATATCAATCCCATCAAGTTTTTATTAGAGAAGATAGTTTTGACTGATCGGTTAGGCTGATGGCAGAGTTTCTTATCCTAATTTGATATCACCTATGTTTCGCAGAAGGCAATCAAGGGATATGCTATTGCTGAACACCTTTCCCATCATTTCATACCCGTCTTTGACCCAGTCCAGTCGGTGTTCCCGGATGACGAACTAATGCCAGTTCGATCTTCCAATCTTTGGACATTATATTTTGACGGGGATCTGAACTCTCATGGTAGAGGGATAGGTATTGTCCTTCTGTCACCTGAAGGTGTCACCATTCCACAGGCTTTTTAGCTTGACTTTCCAACAACCAACAACATAGCTGAGTATGAAGCCTTGCTGGCCGAGCTGAAGGCTGCTCACTTCCATGGTGCCACCTAACTGAGGGTAATAGGTGATCCAAACCTCAAACCCTATACCAGGAGCTCACCATCTATTACATCAAGCTATTCTTCAAACTCACCTTTGTCGATGTCCCTCATGCTCAGAATATCCTTGTCGATGCCTTAGCTTCACTAGCTTCATCTTTATATGTCCCGCAAGGCAGGCAAGTGCGAACTATCCACATCTGTAAGAGGTCAATTCCAGCAATTGAGGATGGACATTTTATAAAGGTTAAAGAGAGGTTCAACAGAAAGGAATACTTGAAACACAAAGAAGAAATCTCCTTAATTGAGTTGGAAGAATTAGAAGAAGGTGAGAGACCTTGGTATGATGAGATTGCGAGGTATTGCCAAGATCAGTCATACCTGCCTGGATCAACCACCAAGGAAAAGAAGGCAATCAGAAGAGTATCTTAGAGGTATACAATCTTAGGAGGAGTGCTCTACAAGAGAAGCCTAAGTGGGAACTTACTCAGGTGTCTTGATAAAGAGGAAGCTGAGTTGGTGCTAAAGGAAGCACATTCTGGAGTTTGTGGTGGTCATGTGAATGCTCAAGCCCTTGCTAAGAAAATCATCCGACAAAGGTATTATTGGCCAACTCTAGAAGAAGACTGCTCTATCTTTGTCCAGTACTGTCATTCATGTCAACTCTATGCAGACAATATTCATTCTCCCGCATCTTCCCTTCATCCAATTCATGCCCCATGGCCTTTCGCCATGTGGGCTTTTGATATCATTGGCCCCTTGAGTGACCTCAACTCCGAAATGCAGTCAAAATCATTCATTCTGACGGCAACGGAGTACTTCACAAAGTGGGCTGAAGCGGAAGCATTCGTGGAGATTAAAGTATCAACAGTCTACTCCTTTATCAAGCGCAACATCATTGCAATGTTCAGGATCTCCAGCGACATCGTCACTGATAATGGGTCACAATTTCTCTCTCAAGATTTGTGTGATCTTTGCAACAGGTATCGCATTTCATTGCATCATTCATCACCATACTATCCTCAAGGCAATGGTCAAGCAGAAGCCACCAATAAGACCTTAATCAAGATCATCAAGAAATCTTGTAAGTCTAGCAAGTTTGCCGACTGGCCTGATAAGCTTGTAGATGCACTATGGGCTTATCATACTTCTGTAAGGACTCCCACTGGACAAACCTCGTATGCTTTGGCATATGGGATGGAAGTAGTGGTCCCTTACGAAGTATTACTTCCATCTCTTCGAGTTCAACTCAACAGGGGTATTCCTGTTGATGAGAGACGAGAATCTCTCCTTGCACAGCTTGAACTCTTAGATGAAAGAAGGCTAGCCGCTGCCGAGCATGCTTGGACTTATCAGAACAGACTTAAAAGGTTTTATCAAAAGAGGGTGGTCGAGAGAAAATTCGAGATCGGTGAGATGGTCATTAAAAGAATTTTCGTTAAGCCGGGGGTCCCCGCTCCAAATTGCAGCTTAACTGGGAAGGGCCTTTTGTATCACTAAAAAATATCCAGGTAATGCATATGAATTGACTAATGCAGATAAAGAAAAATTGAATCATGCTTGTAATGGAGTTTACCTTAAAAAGTACTTTCCATAAAAATGGAGAAACCACTGGTATAATCTCAAGTCATTGATCCTAGGCTATTCGTGAGAGGTCAAGGGTAGGTACCATCTTGCACACACAACACCTCCCGATCCTAGAATCTAGACAACCTGACACTTGCGAAAGGAAAGGCAGAAATCTAGAAACGGAAGGAGTACCCCGACCTTATTCTCTTCTACTCGGTCCAAGATAGGGAGAGAAGATTAGAGAGGGCTAGTATTGAAAACACTCGTCACCCTAGTCGGAGGCCATCTCGGAGGGTGCAAAAGGGTGCCAAAAGATGGGCAATGAACCCCTCAGGTTAGAAAAAAAATGATGATCAACTTGTCTGAATAAGTACCCAGAATAATAGTCAAGGGAAAAGGCATTAAAAGATGGGCAATGTTCCCACGGGTCAAAAACCTGTCCAAATATGTGCCACATAGAAGAGCAAAAAATAGGAAAGACTCAAAGAGGCCAAACCCCAACGGGCAATTTGAGTGTGAGTAGAGAAATCCCTCTCAACATCTCCAAACCCTATCAAGGACTTCCTTTATACTCTTCCTCCTTAAACCCCTAAGGTAGGGTAAACCGACCGAATCCAGGTGGAACCCAAGCCGATCAAAAGAAGAAGGTTAGAAGGATTCTAGGTAGGAAACTTTATTTTTGCATGTGGTATCTGATAGAAATGTATGCCCTACAAGCCAATCATATATGATAGGATTCGACATTTCTAGGAATATCTCATTCAATTAAATAGGCAAAACTTCGTTACTAGCTTTTATTAGAAGCGTATATCGTAATGAAGTCCTTGATCACATGCAATGATGATTGAATCATGATGAGATCATGATAATGAGATCTATCATCTAGAGGTATGTGATCTAAATGTTCCTAGTCATAGGATCCTTGAGACAGGACATCAAGAATCCGGATAGACTAGTGTGTGTGATGTCTTCTCATATGATGAGAATGACCGATCTCATTGGTCATCAGTGTGGGGACACCGAGATACATACACAGTGCTCATTAGTGGAATGAGTTCACCGAATCGACCAATTTAGAAAAACCTGATCGGTATCTTACCGAACTGTCTATCAAGTTATTCTTACATCTCAATAGCACGGTTGGATCTTTGACTTGAGTCGCCAAAGATGTCTTGCCAGGCGTACTATGTACTTTGACTATTGACTGATGGATCACTTAGTATTGTGGTCCTATATAGTTAATGGATTGGGTATATGGGAAACCTGGTGGAGGCAATTGAGCGGACAATAGGGGATCGTTCACTCTAGGTAGGAGAGAGAGAATGTCCTATGGATAGTACTCTAAATCCTTGGCCAAGGTAGATAGGATAATTGGAAAAGGAGTTTTCCAGTTGATCCATTCCTGAGTACAAGATTTCATAGTGTCGGAATATTAAAGGGGTTGACAGTCAGTGCCGAACCCCTGACCGACCGGGACATTGTATGAACGAGGATTTAAATCCGTGTGGTAATTGATGATGGAAAGGCTCAATGGATGTTATTTAACTCCCCAAAGTCATTTGGGATCATAGGATGTGGCTTGTACCCTTTATGATCAGAAAGCCGTAAAAACTGTTATCGGATAACGGTTTTGATTTAATTTAAAGGAATTGTTCTTTTAAATTAATTAAGGCTTCAACCAAATTGACTATTGGACCTAGTGGGTCACACACAATAGATCTGGTCAATAAGATGAGGGCATGGACGCAATTTTATAGAAGTTTTGGGTTTTTGTGAAAAATTCCATCTTCTATATATAAATGGCTTATGAAGCCAAACCCTAACAAGACATAGGGCTGGAGCACGTCCCAAGCCTCCTCTCTCCCTCCTCTCTCCTCTAGAAGGCGATCTCCCATGGTCAAGCTTGGATCTGGAAGGTTTCTGAAGGCCCGAAGGAAGAGAGAACTCGTCTATTGAAGCAGATCGTGTGGATACCGCTAGAGACCGGACACTTGAACGGTTTTCAGCAAGGAGGAACGTCCTCTCTTCATCCATGGTGAGGGATTTGAGAAATCCCATGGGGTACTCTCGTTCTACTTCATATTCGGTTCCCGGTTTTACTCGTTCGGCATCGATCAAGGCAAAGATCGTGGTTTTATGGAATCAAAATTTTTCCGCTGTCATGTATTGATTCCTTACAGTGGTATCAGAGCCCGGTTGAAGCCTTGGTCGAAGTTGAATCGAAATTGGCTTGATTTCATGTGATTTTTTGCTTTCCCGAAACTGCATACAGAGCTGTTTTGATTTGATCACCACAGTTTGTATGAGATACTAAAATGTGTGTGGTTAGATTCATTGAATTCTCGTGGATGAGATATTTCCAATGCCGCAAACCTCATGAATTTTGGCCATCCTGAGAGTCCGGAATGAGTTCGGAAAGTTGCTAAGATGATCATATCCGAAAATCCGGCCGAAATTGGGGGAGTTGATGAACTTACCTATTTGGACTCAAATACCTCTGTCTAATGACGTAGGAAGATAGGAAATTAAGTTTCCTAGAGTTTCCATAAGTTATTGGACGCTCAACGGCCCTTGGAGGTGTCGGATTTGAGAGGGATTTGCGTTTTGGTTTAATTGCGGCCGTGGCAACTTCCTCCTGAAACTGCGCGTTGGATAGAATTTTTCATGAGATGAAACTTCTATAGATAGAATCCTTATTGTTCAAGGATTCCAACGCATTTTTTTTCGGATTTTTTGGACACCGTTTGACCCCCCAAATCAGGCCCGAAAGTCGGCGCTTTTCTAGGGTTTTCGGGTGCTACAGTGTCGCCCAGCCCTTATCGGGCGGAGAAGACGAGTCCGGATTGGATCCGGACTCAACCGCGGAAGGGGGTACGTGGCGGAACGTCAGCCGCCCCGGACGGGGTACGCGGCCGCGCCGCGTGAGCCCGGGGGCGCGCGGCGGCGCACGCGGCGCACGGCGCGCGACGGCCGGCAGCTCGGCGCACCCGGGAGGGGTACGTGGCCGGCGTTGACTGGCCGGCGCAATGCGCCGCCAGGAAATTAATTCGAAAATGTATTTTAAATTGTTTAAAATTCATTTTTGATCCGAAAAATTGCCAGAAAATTCCAGAAAAATTCTGAAAAATTGTAGAATTTATTTAATAAGTTATTAAAGTGTTTAATGACTTATTAAATAAAGTTTTACTATTTTGTCATTGAATTCTACTATTTTGATTTTAAAATTGTTTTAAGATCAAAATTAATGAAATTAATGATAATATAAGTTCTGAGAAATTATTTAATAGGTTTGTAAAATGTTTATGAACCTGTTAAATAGTTTTTGGACTTTGGTTGCCATAGAATCATTTTATAAATGATTTTAAAATTGTTTTAAAATCTTTATTGATTAAATTAGTGTTCAAATAAATTATGAAAAATGTGATTTTGAAGAATTATGATTTGGACATTAATTTAATGCTCTTAGAAGTTTTGGAAAAGCATGAATCATCTGAATATTTTATATTGCTTGTCTTATGCATGTAAATTGTTTATATGTGCATTTCATGTTATTTATTTTATGAAAATTCGACAAGCATGAAATTTGGAATTTCAAAATTACAGTATATAATTTTATGATGGTATATATGATATATCTCATATAATTATCACGTATGCGCTCTATGTTCATGTGATGAATGTTGGTGAGTGTATGGAGGTGATCATGGACTTAAATATGCTTTGCTTTTGATTGCTTGGTTAATTAAGTTGGTTATGCTATTAAATGGGGCCTGCGTGTGCCTCCTCTCTCTCTATACAATCTGATTGTACATTCTACCTCCCCCATTTGTGTACTCCCCTTGGTTGAAACCAAGGTTTCTTATTATGAGTTGTACATTTGTGGGTCTGTGTACCCTTTAGCTGCTTGTAATGGTTAAAAGCCGGCTCGTGATAGAATGGAGAGCGGGACCACTTGGAGAAGCACCCTTCTGAAGTGGGAGCATGCCAACTCAAGCTTCTGAAGCAAGGATTTGCATATATAGGGGTGCCTTAGGTGTATGCTTAGGGTTAAGTCCATGATCACCTATGTTTTAATGCATATTTGATATGTGGTGTGTGCTACAGATTATACCTTAAATATATGATATTCCAAAGGTATATTAATATTTATATGTAGCACCTATGTTGATGAGACTAAAATAAAATCCCTCCTCGTTCTAATTAGGTCGATAAACGTGAGACATTAAGAATGACTCACGTAGCCTTCCGTTGTTATGGTCTTGATGAGCCAATCTTAGATTGGATGGGTTTGTTGTGCTACCACAAGGCCTATTCAGCAAGGGATTGGAGATCATGGCCAAGGCATTAGCCGAACTTTGGGGTGGACCATTTGCATGGCTTTGTTGTGCTACCACAAGTACGTGTGAAGAATCCATTCTCATAACGTACCAAGCGGGTTTGACCTAACTAGAGTATATGGTTTGTTGTGCAACCAGCAGATCTTAACTCTAGAGGCTAAATGACTAAGAGTTGCAAGAGTTGCAACGGGCAATAGTTGCCTACCTATTAAGTATGGGATGATTTGTTGTGCTACCACAAGGTCATCACCATAAAGTTAGTAGGGTCTTGGTCCCCACTAGGATGTTATCGCCATATCCCGTCTTTGCATAATGAGGGTTATGCAAATTCGTCGAAAGTTAGTGGGAGTATAAATTAGGATGAAAGACCATATCTTAATTTTAATGAATGTCTGTAATGTTAAAATAATTATATCTCTGTTGTAGAATATTATAAACCACCATTTATCTAGCATGCTAGATGCTAATTATTTTAATGGCTCACACTTCTTATATCGGTTTAGAACTAAGAGAATAGTTCTCATAGTTGACCTATTGACTATCCTACTTGAGAAGTAAGTATCTCCTACACTATCTAATGATGTGAGAGAAGATAAGATCTTATCTCATTGAAAAGATGTATTAATTACCTTATATCAGATGTTAGCCTCTATCAGATAAAATTAGTAGTGGCAACATGGATAGATGGATTTGATATCCATCATGGCTCATGGTGATGAGCTAATTAAAGGCAAAGAAGAATAATACATCTTGAATACTTCTTATTGGTAAGACCAATAGAAAGAAGTAAGATCATTAGATAGAGATAGATGGTGATAGTTAAAAGTCAAAGAAGTGAGTCAAGATATTATAACCCAAATTTGACATAGCATTCCTCTACTATCATGATGATGGTAAGTAGAAGAAGAAGTGCAAAGTGTATTGCACATAATGCAAAGGTGGAGCTTGAGAAGCTCCATGTATCTATGTCATTAATATTTACTTGTCTTATATACACATTTGATAGTATAAGATACTATGTATGTGTATTCTAGTATAAGATACTAGGGGTGCATATAATAGTATGAGATACCAAATATGCATCATATATCTACAAAGAGTTGTAGATAATAGCAAGTAAATGAAGGTTTAAAGAAGATTGTTGACCTACATATGAAATGGTACAAAATGTTGCATCATTACTAGTGGGAGAAGCAAATTTTCTATAGCCTTCTAGAGTTGTCTTAATTATCCTTCTATAAGAATATTGTTTTCATTTCCTAGTTGAATAAATGGAGATTTATTCTATGGTATGAAAATGATAACTGGTAAAGTGTTTACTAGTAGGAGCATAATAAAGAGTTTATTTATATAAGATATGTATGCTCTTATAATATGTGTGAAAAATCCTCATTAGGCGAAGTAGATTGATATTGATCAATCTATTGTTTAATAGTACGGTCATATTTATAAGAGAAGACTTAAGGAGTACTATTCGGATAGTAACATATAGGTAAATGATTTAGAATCATTAACTATATGTAAGTCTTATCTTATTAAGCAAAATGACCAACTCTTCATTTGTTAGACATGGAGAGAGGGCTAAAGAGTTTATAGAACTCATGCATCTAGATGCATGTTAGCCCATATCTATTAAAGATAGAGGATAATATTTCAACTTCATTAATTTTCAAAGATGACTTCTCTAGGTATGGACATATGTACTTTATGAAGTACAAATCCAAAACCTTTGAGAAATTATTTGAGATTAAGAATGAAGAAGAAATATCAATGAAAAGAGTATTAGAACTCTTTGATGTGATCAAAGAGGGGATACTTAAGTAATAATTCACACATAAAGGAAGGATAGTATAATCTAATTTTGATGGACACCTCTTATACATTTTAGGTTAATTGAGCAGCTAAAATGAGAAGCCATATTGTGTAGGACATGATATGGACATTGACAACCTTTGCAAAATTCTTCTTTGTCTGTTTAGGGGTTAGCACTCAATATAGACATTTGATCTTAAATCGGTACCTTTCAAGTCTATTCCAATTATTCCATATTAGATATGGAAAGGGATTAAAGCTTGACCTTAAGCAAGTTAAGGTTTCAGAATGTCTGGCTTGGTAAAGAAGTATAACCCTATCAAGTTGGAATATAAGACTACAAAGTGTTGGCTTGTGGGATATCCTAAGGAAACTTAAGGATATTAATGCCTCCCATAGGGAGAAGGGTATGAGTTGCTCATCTCTCCATATTTCTAGAGGAAGAGTCCCTCATTTAGAAAGACAAGTGGGAGCAAGGTATAAATGGAAGGTGTTCCGGTCCACAATCCATGGACACTTTTATTAAGGTACTAGTTTATATTTACACAAGGGCAATTCATAGATCTTTTCTTATGTCCAATCAACCTAAGAGATATGTGAGACATATCTTTGATGGAAGAAATGAGACATAAGATAAAAGGATAATGATCCTAAGATCTATATTGAAGCAATATGAGATATTGATTCAAAATGGGAGGAAACAATAAAATCCGATATAAACTCTATCTATTCTAATCAAGTTCAGAACTTGATTGATCCACCTAAGGATTTAGTATCTATAGGGTATAAATGGATCACTAAAGAATAGATTGAAGTATGTTAGAAGGTAGAGACCTTCAAAGTAAGGATAGTTAAAAGGGATATCATTTATGTCAAATAGTTGACTATGATAAGACCTTTTACCTATGCCATGGAATTAATCCATTCGGATTTGATTGTTACACACTATGACTATAGGATATGTCAAATGGATGTTAAGATAGTGTTTCTCTATGTTATTTTGAGAAACAGGTGTATATGATACAACCTTTGGGAATCAAGTTCCAAAACATCCAAATATTGTGTGCATAAGGTCCATTTATGGACTCAAGTAAAACTTCCCATAGATGGTAGATAAGGTTTAATGAGATTAAATCTTATGACTTCATTGAGAATGAAGATATGCCTTGTGTTTTCATATAAGATAAGTGGGAGTGCTATTATCTTCTTGACATGATATATGTATGACATACTACTCATTAAGAATGAAGTACGTATGTTATCATTAGTGAGCCTAGTTATCAATTGATCCTCCAAACTTAATATGGGTTTTAAGATCTATGGAGATAGATCTAAAAGGTTTCTTGGCCTTACCCAATTCATGTGCATAATAACCACAGTCAAAGAGTTTGACATGATAAACTCCAAGATAGGTTTCTTACCTATGAAGTGTGGAGTTAATTTCTTTAAAGAGATGTATCTGTAGACTTCTTGAGAGATAAAGAGATCACATTAGTATAGCCCTTATGCTTTTGCAATAGGACCTATCACATTTGTGATGCTACGCACATGAATTCATTAATGCTCTAAGTGTTATGAGCATTCATCAAGTAAATCCTTGTGAGAGTCACAGGATAATTTAGAGATGTGTCATTGAGTACTTGAGAAGCACTATGGATATATTTCTAATGTATGGAGGATAAGACTTGAAGTCTTGAAGTTTTATGAACACAAGCTTCTAATCAGATAAGTCTGATAATAAGTCAAGCTAATGGTGGTGCAGTGAGCTGGAAGAGTTCCATGCATGAGAACACTGCTAATTCTACAACTAATCTAACGTAGATTGAATAATGACTGTATATTGCTTGAGAAGCTGAGTAGATGAAGTTGTTCATCTAGCTTTTGGGATTGTCCCAACTTTCTCTGAAAGTGTATTGTTTTGAGAAAACAATGGGGTAGAGCCAAAGTCTCATTAGAAGTTTCAAACTTCTATGGCAATACCAAAGAATCAGAGAGAATGCAGTTGATAGAGATATAATTAAAGATAGAGTATCTTCCGTTAATAACATTACAGATCCACTAATCAAGCAGATACTCAAAGAGTGTTTGAGCTTCACCTTGAGCTGATAGAGATCAGCCAGCTGGGTGATTGGCTTTAGTGCAAGTGGGAGATTGATAGAAATGTATGCCCTACAAGCCAATCATATATGATAGGATTCGACATTTCTAGGAATATCTCATTCAATTAAATAGGCAAAACTTCGTTACTAGCTTTTATTAGAAGCGTATATCGTAATGAAGTCCTTGATCACATGCAATGATGATTGAATCATGATGAGATCATGATAATGAGATCTATCATCTAGAGGTATGTGATCTAAATGTTCCTAGTCATAGGATCCTTGAGACGGGACATCAAGAATCCGGATAGACTAGTGTGTGTGATGTCTTCTCATATGATGAGAATGACCGATCTCATTGGTCATCAGTGTGGGGACACTGAGATACATACACAGGTGCTCATTAGTGGAATGAGTTCACTGAACTGACCAATTTAGGAAAACCTGATCGGTATCTTACCGAACTGTCTATCAGGTTATTCTTACATCTCAATAGCACGGTTGGATCTTTGACCTGAGTCGCCAAAGATGTCTTGCCAGGCGTACTATGTACTTTGACTATTGACTGATGGATCACTTAGTATTGTGGTCCTATATAGTTAATGGATTGGGTATATGGGAAACCTGGTGGAGGCAATTGAGCGGACAATAGGGGATCGTTCACTCTAGGTAGGAGAGAGAGAATGTCCTATGGATAGTACTCTAAATCCTTGGCCAAGGTAGATAGGATAATTGGAAAAGGAGTTTTCCAGTTGATCCATTCCTGAGTACAAGATTTCATAGTGTCGGAATATTAAAGGGGTTGACAGTCAATGCCGAACCCCTGACCGACCGGGACATTGTATGAACGAGGATTTAAATCCGTGTGGTAATTGATGATGGAAAGGCTCAATGGATGTTATTTAACTCCCCAAAGTCATTTGGGATCATAGGATGTGGCTTGTACCCTTTATGATCAGAAAGCCGTAAAAACTGTTATCGGATAACAGTTTTGATTTAATTTAAAGGAATTGTTCTTTTAAATTAATTAAGGCTTCAACCAAATTGACTATTGGACCTAGTGGGTCACACACAATAGATCTGGTCAATAAGATGAGGGCATGGACGCAATTTTATAGAAGTTTTGGGTTTTTGTGAAAAATTCCATCTTCTATATATAAATGGCTTATGAAGCCAAACCCTAACAAGACATAGGGCTGGAGCACGTCCCAAGCCTCCTCTCTCCCTCCTCTCTCCTCTAGAAGGCGATCTCCCATGGTCAAGCTTGGATCTGGAAGGTTTCTGGAGGCCCGAAGGAAGAGAGAACTCGTCTATTGAAGTAGATCGTGTGGATACCGCTAGAGACCGGACACTTGAACGGTTTTCAGCAAGGAGGAACGTCCTCTCTTCATCCATGGTGAGGGATTTGAGAAATCCCATGGGGTACTCTCGTTCTACTTCATATTCGGTTCCCGGTTTTACTCGTTCGGCATCGATCAAGGCAAAGATCGTGGTTTTATGGAATCAAAATTTTTCCGCTGTCATGTATTGATTCCTTACAGTATCTACCACTTGAGTCTTGACAAACCCCAAAGACCGATGAACTGTCTCAAATACCAGTATTTTCTCCACCAAAAAATTGAATATTTCAAACAAAAATCATAAAAATTTACATATTTCAAAATCCAAAAAAATTTGCATATTTTCTAAAAATCCAAAAAAGAGAATTTTCCAAAAATCGAATATTTCAAAAAAATAAAAAATCAAATATTTTGAAAATTCAAAAAATTGATTTTTTTTCAAAAAAAATCCAAAAAAATGCATTATTAACTTAGTCATGCTCATTGCCTTAGTTGCATCCATGTTTATTTTTCTGTCATGCATATTTCTATTGCTGCATTGCATGTTCATTTTTGGCTTTAATTACCTTGTTCAGAAGGCTCTTCCCTTTGACCTAAGTCAAAGTTGACCATAATAAGCAAAGAGATGAGTCGTGGCGAAGATCTAATCCCCTTTTTATCAAGTGTTTTAGCCATTTCAAGGTAAGAGGAGAAGATTCTCACCACGGCACGTAAGTTCTCTCAATCCTTACCCCCATTTCATATAAGTCATTTATTTTATTCCACCTTGTTAAGAAAGCTCTTCCTTTTAACTCAAAATCAAGACAAACGATATACAGGCAAAGGGATGAGTCATAATGAAAATTTAATCATCTTTGGTAAGTGTTTTCAGGAGCTGAAGAGGCAAAATGGGAAGGGCCATCAGGCAATCTTTTAAGTCCAACAGGTAAATTGGTGAGATCGGTGTTCTGGAAGGAACGTCATGCCATCCCTGCGACGAAAAGAAAGGGAGCACCACCTAGGCAAGTATTATCATGGTGCTGATAAATCAGGCGGTCGATGCAAGTTGATAGACCATGCCTGAAGACTTCACTCAGTTTCACATCAATCTCACATCATCACCTGCATTCCATTTTGCACTTCACATCACCTTTACCATTTGTCATTTAGCTATGTAAGGTTCATTTAATATGTATTTTATGCATTGATGTTGAAGACCTTGAGGGTGAAGATGATTGGGCCCGAGATCCCCTTCATCAAAATCTACGACGGCTTGGTCATTTCTTCACACTCACGGATAAGTCAAAAATTTAACATTGGAGGGACGATAGTTCCTAATCAGGTGTCTTAACTTCCAATAGAAAATCTATATCTTCAACTATTTTCTACATAATTTTATATGTTTTCATATCCATCTCTTTTTCATTCTTCATCATTACCAATGTTGTCCCACCATGTCTTTTATTTTATCCCACCATGTCTTTTATTTTTATCCCACCGTGTCTTTTATTCTAT
The DNA here is from genome assembly GCA_036172225.1 of Cryptocoryne crispatula var. balansae. NCBI lineage: Eukaryota > Viridiplantae > Streptophyta > Magnoliopsida > Alismatales > Araceae > Cryptocoryne > Cryptocoryne crispatula. The sequence continues at coordinate 119,194 of JAYDZW010000024.1, forward strand.
CATGTCTGTCACACCATTGTTTCTTCTTTCTCATCATTCTATGTTAGTCCCACCATTATCTTTCAATCCCACTATGGCTTAAGTCTATTTTGTCGTTGTCCGAATAACCGGTTTTTTGCTAGAGCATGATTCACGGGTTTTACGATACCCGAGCAATTTTGTTATGCTTAAACGAACCCTTTTAGAATTTGAGGTTATTCCACTCAGAATTAAACTTAGTATTTTGGTGAAACTTAAATGAACTTGAGATTCCAAATATGATGGATTGGTATTCTTTTCATTTTAAAATCAATTTCTCTTTCAAACTTTAAGCCCATCAAAGTACAAGAACACCACAAAGTTCGGGTTGCTGGCTGATGATGAACCTAAAAATTCGAGGACCCCTCACCATACTGAGGGTTGGCTACTCCTTTATCCTTCTATTTTTCATCTCTTGTGCCAATGGCATGTCTTTTAGCAATCGATTATATGAGGTTTTGATGGAACATGAAAGTGATTTAGAATATTCAATGAGATTCATTTTGCTGGATCGGGTAGATAAGCGTGTCTATATCTACACCTTAATTCTGCTACATTCATCTATGCTCGCTTGCAGTTCACTACGAATCACTCCGCTTCATTACATGCCATTCCCTTACAAAGTCGACATCAAGGCGAGGCAAGCTGTAGACACGCCAAATTTGCCTAATTCAGAGCATAAAACTCATGTTTTATAGGGTAACATGTGTGATTGATCTTATAATGATGTTGAGTCTTTTAATGTTGATTTGTAGCTTTATCGAATGAAATCAGACGTTTCCCGGAGATTTCCACACAAAGTCGTAATTTCCGAGTAAAGCCACACAAAAATCGTGTAAATACAGAAATTGGCTAAATAACCAATGTCTAATGATCATACATTGAAGGTTATGGTCATATTCACACTCCGGACAAGTTTTGTTTCATGCTGTGTCTTTCCGGTTGGCCGTCGGAGTCATTTTGACCAGTATCGGATCTTTTGTTCACTATCCTAACTTCCATATAAAATTCTGAAGTTTTGGGGAATGTGATGGCTTATCCATTGCTATAGAAAGCTTCTTCAGCTTGTTATCTTTCCAACGCAACAAATGATGTTGAATTTCGAGTTTGGGAGTGTCCGCAATGGCTTCCGGAAGGAAGACGTGCAGAATTAGTCCCATGTGCCCTAGACCTAGGGCACGTGGCCATGCGCCCTGCCCCTGAGGCACATGGCCATGTGCCCCCGATCGGGGGCATGAGGTAACCAGTTTTCAACCAGGACTCTACCTCTGACCAAATCGGATCAAATTTTTCGGCCGGATCGGATCGATTTTGTAGGGAGGATAGCATGTGCCCCCCTAGAGGGGGCGCATGCACCCAGGACCAGGGCGCAAGGTCCCCTATTAGTTAGGATGGATCGTGACGTTTTTCTCCTATATATAGACTCCGATTCCAGTCATTCCAAAGGCTGGTTCATGACCCCCTAGGCATCCTAAGATGTCCAAGCTTCCTCCTGCATTAATTTTGTGATTTTTAGAGAGAGAATTTTGAGTTTTTAGAGAAAGAAAAGTCGGTTCAGGAGAGAGGAAGGCTGGTCCGCAGGTGATCTGCCAGGTCTCTTTTCTTCGGCTTCTACAGCAGCGTGTGGACGTCTTCTGCCCGAGCTCCCGACATTAAAGTTCTTCCCCTTCGAGTCTTCTTCCATTTTTAATTAACAGCACGTGATTCTGAGGTTGGGGATGGTCGTGGTAGGCACAGAAGCAAAGTCGCACTGGCAGATCCTAGACTGCTGCTTGGCTTTTTCAACAACCCAGATTTGGCCATATCTCTCTCTATTCTTATCAGAATCTTTATGTTCTTCTTCCTATCTCTTTGTTTCGTGATTCTCCATCCTTCTATTATTTTTTTACATTTTTTGTATTATTTTTAGTCTATTAATCTGAAAATAAAAAAGAGGGGTTAGAGATAACCCGAATCCGGTCAGTTTCCTTTCAGTTGCGTGTTTTATGTCATTTTCTTTACATATACTACACTTTATTTAGTTCTAATTGTCTTTTTCATCTATTTGCTTGTCTAGTTGGAAAGGAAATCAAGCACCCACGCGTTGATGGCTCTTCTTCATCGGCCGGCCGAAGAAGGAGAAGCTTTGATCTGCACTCTACACGCTAAGGTACACACGGTCATTTTCATTGCATAAATCGGAACCCGCGGTTCTTGGCAATCACATGTCTTAATTTTCTTCTTCTCATCCTCCTCCCACATGATCCGAACTATCTCTTTGGTGATTGAGTGATGCCAAGGGATGAAAATTCGGGGATCAATGTGAGTGTGAGACCAAGGTGAGAGTTGTTTTCCGTATTTTCTTCCTTTCTTTCTCATCTCCCTCTTGAGGTGACGATCTGGATTCACTGACTTCCCTAAAAAGGAGAGCCCCGTCGAATTTTCAGAGTCGACACCGTACTCCTATCCGACCGGGACATTGGTTGGACGAAGATTTATATCCATGTGGTAACCGATGATGGAAAGGTTCTTTGGAGAGGAGTTTATCCCCAAAGCCATTTGGGATCATAGGATGCGGCTTGTACCCTTCATGATCGGTAGGCCATTAAATCTATTATGAGATAATAGATTTAATTTAAAAGAAGTTGTTCTTTTAATTTGGCCTTAACCAAATGAGCTATTGGGCCTTGTAGGTCACACACTTAAGGGCTAATCCATATGTTTGAGGGCAAGGGTGTAAATATAGAGAAAGGAGGGCTTTTGTAGAAAAACTCTAAATTCTTTATATAATAGCGAATTAAGCATGAGCCTCACAAGCCAAGGCTGCAAAATTTGTCCCTATCTCTCTCCTTCATGTTTTTCCATGCTGGATGCTGTCGAGAGTCGATCGGACTTCATCCGGGGGCGAGTCGGAAGGTTCGACGCGAAGGAGAACCAGACTATGGAGGCAGCTCGTGTGGATATGACTAGAGGCCGCACACTTGAGTGGCTTGGAGAGCGTGAGAATGCTCGATCTTCTCAGATCTTTAGGGATTATTTGAATCATGCAAAGGTTCGAAATTGTTTCGAATACCGATTTTGGCAACATCGTTCGGTTTCGATCGAGACCAAGAGTATGATATACGAGGAATCAAAATTTTTTCGCTACGCCAATATGATTGGATCGATTCCCAACAGGTCACATATATAAGGAATTACCCATAAGTACAAGGGCATGGGTGTAATTATAGAGATTTTAAATTTTTATAAACAAATCCAAATTTTTTATAAGTTTTAATGGTTCCAACCAAACCCTATCAAAACAAGGATGAGAACCACATCCTCAACCTCTTCCCTTCCCTACCTCTTCTCTTTGGAAGATATTCATTAGTGATGGAGCTCCATTTAAGAAGAGTTCCTAAGCTCGGTGTAAAGGGAGAACTTACTATGGATGAAGTTCGTGTGGTTACCGCTAAAGAATGAACACTTGAAGAGTTTTAAGAATGTAAGAAGTTCTTTCTTTTCCTCTCCAAGGAAATAGATGAATCCCTATAGGTATATTCGAACTTGTTTAATCAGTTTTCGATTTTCATTATTTGATCTGATCAGACAAGATCAATATGAATCAAAGGAATTGCCACTTCTGCTACACAAAATTTTATAAGATAAGTTTTTAAAATGGAATCAATGTCATGTTCAAGTCTTGGTCGAAATTGATGTTGATTTGACATTATTTTATGTATTTCATGTTTTTCTAAACTTGTGCAAATGTTTATATTTTTTAGGCCTCCATGATTCATATAAGATATGGATTTGAGATTAATTGGCATTGGTAGAATCTTTTAACATTGGTCTTTCCAACGCAATAAACCATTTTAATTTTGGACCTCTGTAGAGTCTGGAAAAGGTCTCAAAACATGGTGATTCTGTGATGCCCGAATAATCACATGGATTTAGAGATTTTGTAAAATCTTTATCGAAGGAGAGAATTGAAGCCTTGGGAATGCTTTAGATAATGGGTAATACATTTACCTAACCTTTACTCATGATTTTCTACTTTGAATGGCAGCAGACGAAGAGGAATTGTAATTTTTCTAGTGGTAAGAGCCCTAGCAGTAGAGGTGCATTCCCCTCATGATTGATGTCTTTTGGTGAGGATTTATAGGATAAGACTAGCAAATTTGGAATCCTTATTGGACAAAGATTCTAAATAGTATTTTTGGGATTTTTACTACACTTGTAAAGTTCATAATTAGTATTAAGATGCGACAATATCCTTATCTTATTCCAACGATGTTGCCCCTATTCTTTCCCAATTTCTTGTCTATTGGGATTTTTCTAGAAGATAAAATTGACTGATTTAGAATTCCCATTCAATGAGGATTCTAACTATTTGGTAAATTTTTTAATCTCTAGATAAGGAGATATGGATCCCAAAGGTTGTGCTTTAAACACCTCTCCATGGCATCCTTATCGGGTGAGGAAGACAAAGAAATAAGGTCCAATTTGGACCAAGACGCTATAGTAATTGGTAGATCGCATGTGGCACAGGTGTGGGTGCACTGCTCAGGCATGGCTAGAGGTTGGCACATGAGGGGGCACACACAAGTGCACTCTAGAGCGGTGTTGTGCACCAGTGTGCGGGGCTCAATGTGCCTATATTTTTTATTAAATTTTTTATATTTTTTAAAATCATTCTAAAATTTAAAAAGTACCATAAAATTTTAGAAATATTTTAAAAAGTTCTAAAATTATTATTTGATAGGTTTTAAATTGTTTAATGACTTGTTAAATGATATTAAAATCTTTTAAAATAGATTCACTTGTAGTTATGTTTTAAAATTATTTTAAAGGCTTAATTAATTAGTGTTTTAATTGATTCTATAAATTTTATTTTTTAAAATAACAATTAGGACATTAATTTTTGACTTTGCATAGTATTGAAAATGCATAAATATTCTAAATAGTTTAGATGCACTTATTTAATTTATATAAATTATTTATATGTTGTTTTCATTCATTTAATGAAAAATTCAACAACCATAAAATTTAATTTAAAAAACCATAAGTTATATTTTTGTTATATAAATGTTGTATTGTATTAATATCATGTATTTGCACAATCTACATGTGATTTTTGATGGCGAGAACATATGATGTTTGGAGATCATGGACTTAGATTTAATTATTATGTTATGATATTTGATTATGTGGATACATTTAATTGGGGTCTATATGCCTCATTCTCTCTCTTTTCAATTCTGATTGTAAATTCTACTCCCTCTATTAATGTACTCTTCTTAGTTAAAACCAATGTTTCTATATACCCTTAAGTTACTTGTAATAGTTTAGAACCTAGTTCATAGTGGAGAGAGTGGGACCACTTGGAGAAGCATTCTTCTGAAAGTTGAGACACACCTACATTGGCATCTGATGCTAGCTCTTTTAGTTGCACACCATCCTGGCTCTAGTGTTGCAATCCATGATCATCCATTTAATTGCTTGCATATATGATATGTGGATGTGTTATGTGATATATCTTAGATAAATTATATTTCAAACATATTATATATATGTAGCATATATTGATGAAACTAAGAAAAAGTCCCTCCTTGTATTAATTAGGTTGATAAAGGAGAGACATTTAGAATGTCTCATGTAGCCTTCTGTTGTTATGGTCTTGACAAACCAATCTTAGGTTGGATGGATTTATTGTGCTACCACAAGGCCCATTCAACAAGGTATTATTGATTATGGCCAAGGTATTTGCTGAACTTTGGAGTGTACCGTTTGCATGACTTTGTTGTGCTACCACAAGTGCTATGTGAAGAATCCATTATCATAACATAACAAGCAAAATCGATCTAGTATATGATTTGTTGTGCCATTACAAGGCTATGATTTTAGAGGCTAAATGACTAAGAGATGCAACTAGCAATGGTTGCCTATCTATTAAGTATTTTCTACCACAAGATCATCACCATAAGGTTAATAAGGTTTTAGTCTCCACTAGGATTTCATCATGATATGTCATCTTTGTATAATAAAAGTTATTCAATTCACCGAAAATTAGTGGGAGCATAAATTAGAATGAAAGACCATATCTTAATGTTTGCAATGTCATGTTAATGATATTATGTCTCTATTGTTGAATAAGATGATGAACCATCTAGTAAGACATACTAGATGCCAAGTAGCTTAATGGCTCACACTTCTTAGACCATTTTAGAACCAAGAGAATTGTTCTTAAGGTTGATCAAGTAACCAACCTACTTTAGAAGTAGGTACCTTCTAGACTATCTAATGATGTGAGAAAAGATAAGATCTTATCTCATATTATAATATAGAGAAGATGCTTTGTTTGCCTTATACTAGATGCTAGCCTCTATAATATATAAATTTCATAGGCAACATGTATAGTTGGATATGAGATCCATCATGGCTCATGGTGGTGAGCTAATTAAAGGCAAGTTATAACAACAATACATCTTAAGTACTTATTATTGGTGAGACCAATGGAAAGATGTAAGATCTTTGGATAAATATAAAAGGACATAGTTAAAAGTCAAAGAACACAATTAAGATAATAAATCCCAAATGAGGTATAGGATAATTCTTCTACTATCATTATGATGGTAGCTGGGAGAGAAAGTGCAAAGTGTATTGTATATAAAGCAAATGTGGAACTTGAAAAACTTTATACATCTAAGTCATTGAAATTTACTTATCTTAATTATACACTTAATAGTATTATATACTATCTATATATACTATAGTATTAGATACTAGATATGCATCTTATGATATAAGTTTTTAGATGTGCATATCTTCTATAAGATACTAAATGTGCATATATTTTACAAGATACTATAGATGCATCTATTGATATGAGATACTCGATATGCATCTTATGTTTGCAAAGAGTTGTAGATGATGACAAGTAAATGAAGACAAAAGTTGCATATGAAATAGAGCAAAAGTTGCATCATTACTAATATGAGATAAAAATCTTTAGTAGTCTTTTGGAGATATTCTAATAATTAAGATTGCTATTATATCTTTCTACAAGAACATTATCTATATTTTTCTGCTTGAAAAATGATGATTTCTTCTAAGATATGGAAATGATAGATGTTCTAAGACATTGAATGACGAAGTGTTTGCCAGTGGGAGCTTAATAAATTACTTAATCATACTATTTATATTAGCTCCCATGATATGTGTAAATACTTCTCTTAAATGAAAATGGGTTGATATAGATAAATTTATTTTAGTTTAATGTAAATATGAATAATGAGCTAATGAGTTGTTATAACTCATACATCTAGGTGTATATTAGCCTATATCTATTAAAGCTAAAAAAGAATATTTCTACTTTATTATTTTTCAAAGATGATGTCTCTAGATATGGATATATATACTTAATGAAGTACAAATTTGAGACCTTTGAGAAATTATTGCAAATTAAGAATGAAGTCAAGATACTAATGGAAAGAGTATTATAACTCTTTGATAATATCAAGGATGGGAGTACTTAAGTACATAATTCACACATAATTTAATAGATAATCGAATCTAATTTCAATGGACACCTCTTTACACATCTTAGCTCAATTGAGTAGCTAAAATGAGAAGTTGTATTGTGTAAGTCATAATACAGACCATGATAACCTTTGAAAAATCTTCTTTGTTTATTTAGGACTAAACACTCAATATAACCATTTTATCTTAAATTGGTACCTTCTAAGTCTATTTTAATCATTCCATATAGGATAAGGAAAGGGGTTAAAGCTTGACCTTAAGCAAGTTAAGGTAAGGTTCAAAATGTCCCGCCCTGATGAAGATGTATAACCTTGACTAGTTATCATATAAGACTATAAAGTATCGACTTGTGGGATATTCTAAGAAAACTTATGAATGTTTAAATATACCCCCTTACGTAGAAAGTCATATGTTGCTCAGCTCACCATATTTCTAGAGGAAAAGTTCCTTCTTAATGAAAGATAATGTGAGTAATATATATGGAAGATATTGTAGTCCCACAACTCACGGGTATTACTAAGGTACTAGTTAATAATTACACATGAAATTCATAGGTCTTAACTTGTGTCTCAATCTAAGAGATATGTGAGATATATCTTTGATGGACAAAATGAGACATAAGATAGCAAGAATATTGATCCTAAGATTTATAAATAAGCAATATTCAAAAAGGAGAAGTGATGATACAATCTTATTTAAACTCTATCTAGTCTAATCAAGTTTAGAACTTGATAGATTCACCTCAATATATAGTATTCATAACATATAAATGGATTTCTAAAACATAATAAACGTGGATTAGAAGGTAGATACCTTCAAAGAAAAGGATGGTTGAAAAGGCTATCATTAAGTCAAATAGTTGACTATGATGAGAACATTTTACTCATGCCACGGTTTAATCCATTCGGATTTTGATTATTACACACTATGACTATAAGATATGTAAATTGAATGTTAAGATAGTATTCCATTCTATGAAAATTTGAGGAATAGGTGTATATGATACAACCCTCTCCAAGGCCCATTAACTTGGTTAAACCCCGATCAGGAAATACCAGATAATAGATGAAAAATCTCAAGGCCCATCAACTCGGTTCGCTCCCAAACGGGCGATGCCGGGGGACAAAAAATCTCCAAGGCCCATTAATCCGATAGATCATCGATCAGAAAATACCAAATAATGGATGAAAAATCTCTAAGGCCCACTAATCCGGTTAATCCCCGATCGGGAAATACCGGGTAATAGATGAAAATTCTTATGGTCCATTAATCCGGTTAATCCCTGATTGAAAAATATTGGATAATGGATGAAAAAAATCTCAAGACCCATCAACTCGGTTCGCTCCCAAACGGGCGATGTCGAGAGACAAAAAATCTCGAAGGCTCATTAACCTGGTTAATCCTGATTGGGAAATGTCGGGTAATGGATGAAAAATCCCAAGACCCATCCATTTTGTTCGCTCCCAAACGGGTGATGCCGGGGGACAAAAATCTCCAAGGCTCATTAATCTGGTTAATCCCTGATCGGGAAATACCAGATAATTGATGAAAATTCTCAAGGCTCATTAACCTGGTTAATCCCTGATCAGGAAATACCAGGTAACGGATGAAAAATCTCCACGGCCCATTAACTTGGTTAATCCCTAATAAGGAAAGACCAGATAATGGATGAAAATTCCCAAGGCCCATTAATCCGGTTAATCTCCGATCGAGAAATATTAGGTAATGGATGAAGATTACCAATGCCCATTAATTTAGTTCACCCCCATGCAAGAAATACCGATTAATGGATGAGCAAGACCATTTAAGGCCCATTGATTAGCTCAACCTCGAACTAGTGAAATGCCGAGTAATGAATGAAGATCGGCCTAAGAAATTCAAAGAACATGAAAAATCAAGCAACACAAAGCCGAGTCAATGAAACCCGAAAGAACTAAAAGATCAAACAAGTTGGACCCGACTGGGCCTGAGAAGCATGAAAGAAAAGGGAGAGGGGGAAAGGATCAGGCAAGCCAAGCTCGATAAAGCCCTATAAGCTTAAAGAGAAACCAAGTGATGAAAACCAAGCAAGCAGGCCCAACAAAGCCCAAAAAATTCAAGAAAAGGATGAATATTATGTCAATTAAGCTCAGAAAGCCCAACAAGTTCCTGAGAAGAAGAAGAAGTCATGACAATGACAATAAGGCTCAATAAATTAGTTAAGCCCCGAATCAAAAAATACTGAGCGATGAATGAAAGCCTGCTCAGAAAAAAATGATGAAGCCTATTAAGTCGACCAAGCCTCATTTTTGGGAAATGTCATCTAATGGGTATCAAATCATCGAATTATGAAGCCCCGTTAAGTCAGTCAAGTCCCACTTCAGGAAAACACCACTTAGTGGATGATCAAGATCCGTTAGGTCGATCAAGCCCCATTTCAAGGAAATGTCGCCTAATGGATATCAAATCAATCAAATCATGAAGCCCTATTAAGTCAGTCAAGTCCCACTTCAAAAAATGCTACTTAACAGATGATGAAGACCCATTAGGTTGACCAAGCCCCATTTTGGAGAAATGTCGTCTAATGGGTATCAAACCATCAAATTGTGAAGCCCCGTTAAGTCGGTCAAGTCTCACTTTGAGAAAATGCCACTTATTGGATGATCAAGACCTGTTAGGTTGACCAAGCCCTGTTTCAGGGAAATGTCGCCTAATGAATATCAAATCAATCAAATCATAAAGCCCTGTTAAGTAGGTCAAGTCCCACTTCGAAAAATACCACTTAACAGATGATGAAAACCCGTTAGGTCAACCAAGCCCCATTTTGGGGAAATGTCGTCTAATGGTATCAAACCATCAAATTATGAAGCCCTGTTAAGTCGGTCAAGTCCCACTTCGGGAAAACGTCACTTAATGGATGATCAAGACCCGTTAGGTCGACCAAGCCCTGTTTCGGGGAAATGTCGCCAAGTGGATATCAAATCAATCAAATCATAAAGCCATGTTAAGTTAGTCAAGTCCCACTTCGAAAAATGCCACTTAATGTATGATGAAGACCTATTAGGTCGACCAAGCCCCATTTTGAGGAATTATTATCTAATGGGTATCAAACCATCAAATTATGAAGCCCCGTTAAGTCGGTCAAGTCCCACTTCAGGAAAACGCCACTTAATGGATGATGAAACCCTATTAGGCCAGTCAAGCCCCCCTTCCACTCTGGGGAAATACTGCCTAATGGATGTAGAGTTTCTCGAATCATTGAAGGCCCATTAAGTTGGTCAAATCCTATCATGGGAAAATGCCACTTAATGAATGATTGAAGGCCCATTTGGTCGGCCAAGCCCTACTTCAAGCAAGTGCCACCTAATGGGCATCGAGCCCAACAAAATCAGGTGAAGACTCATTATGTGGTCAATTCCGACTTGGATGACACCCTTAATATGAATGAAGATTAGCTGATCTAGTTCCTAGGAGTCAAAGCCCCGATCTCTATAGATAAAATCCATGCAAGGAAAGTTGCTAGTTGGCCCTAAAGCTCATTCAAAGAAATATATGTATGAAAAGAGCAAATGTCAAGGAAGTTGACATACATATTCACTCAATCAAGAAAAAGAAAGATTGAACATACGATCATTTTTCAACATCCAAATTTGTCTTGTAGATATGTTATTATGGCAGTTAATCAAGGGTTACTGAGCCGTCGCTCGGTGTAAATAACACCGAATCCATTCGTGGATTGGTGGAGAGAGGTCCGATCAAATTTATAGAACTCACTGCAACCTCGTCAAATATGTATGTCAAAAGAAAAAAATCAGACTGGAAACATCGTCACCATCATTGTCGAGAGTAAAAGGTTGTTCGCGCCGCAACAGAAACCATACCCCCCATATTTCTATATTTTTATATATACTTTTTAAACGATGAGAAATCACGAGGTTCACACAAGTCTAAATCTAAAAATGTATAGAACGAATTCGAATATGAACACATATTCCAATTCGGATTTGGGCCAAACCTATCAGATCTGAGTTTGGATCTTAATGAACCCAACCCAGATGTGTCCCATTGACAGGTCTAAGAAACCAGCCCACCAATCTCGATACTTCCTTTTGTGTTTAAACTCTTCTTCATCCAGCTTATTGGTTCAAAGGAAGCTTATCTACCAACATGGGTAACCAATATAACAACATTAACCATATAATAAATCTTTGATGTTTTAACTCTAATAGCCAATATCCATTATAGCCGTGGGTATTATTTTCAATCCATTAAATATATAAGTGGGCCCAATAATTACTTATGAATTTGAAAGATCATATTAAAATACAAATGTCTAAAAAATACAAATGTCTACACATTTGCACAAGCTTCTAGTGACATAATGGAACACTCTATGTGATATCTGATGTTTTAAAAAAAAGATTATATATATCACCCTCTCCTTTCCTCTTTTCTCTTCATTTTTTCTACCCTACTTTTTCTCCAGTTTTACCTCTCATTTTTCCCATTTTTTTCTCTACTGGAACCTCTTCACTTTACCTTAGCCGCCCCTTTCTTCCCCCGATGCTACAATGTCTACTATGGTGCTGCCACTTTTTCTCCCCCTCGTGAGCATTTCCTCCCTACTTCATCACGTCAGCCGCCGTCTTCTTCTCCTCCTCGCATGCCGCCGCATGGGGCATGCAGCCTCATCACCACGATGCCATAACTTGCTCGCCATGTAGCTGACTAGCACAGTCACCCATGCACGTGCGCCTCACCCGCTCCTTGACCCCGTGTGTAGCCGCAACTCCTTCCCCCTCGACCGCCCGTGCTACCTTGCGGCCACGCAGCTGCGGCCCCTAGCCCTGCGCACCCCCTTGCTGCAGCCCGAACCTCCTCATTGCCGCACTATCTGGCACCGTTCACCTGCCGTTCACTGGCGCCCCCTCGGACCCCGCCTCCCCTCTATGCGCTGCCCCCTTCCTCTTGCTTTTGCCAGCGTCAGTGCGCCTCTATGCACACTGCAGCCCCGCCCCGTCAAGGTTGCTACAGTAAGTAATATTTGTCCATTTTATTTTACTTTTCACTCTCTCACAACAATTCTTTCGTATCCTATCAATGTTATATATATATTTACCCTTATATACTTACAGCTAGCGTTGATTGAGAGAGAAAATTCTTATTAGTTGATTCAAGCCTTATGTTAACTCCGAATTGATCTGTTGACGCTAGTTCAGTAGGCATTCTGGATGCGTCTATTATCACTAAATTTATATTGAAAAATTCTATCATAACTTGTAGATAATCATTAAATTCGTAGATGTGTGATTTTAGAATGATAGTGTTATCTTTAGTTATGTTTACCTTGGTTAATCTTAGCATGTGTTTACAAGTAAATTAGTGTAGTTAACGTAGTTAATTACATGATTTATCCCTTCTATGTTACATATCAAACCTGAGTGAATAATTTGTTAACCCCTTAGATTATTGTTAGATCCATTAGTTCCTTTATTTAGATAATGTTTAAAATTGTGAGTTAACCGAATTATATAGAATTTGGATCATTTATTAATTCTGAATTTTTCATGTAGCATCGTCAATATTCATGTTGTGGTTGTTCTAGAGTTCTAAGTTATGTTGGCATATCATGTATGAGTATGTATAGCATTGCATTACTTAACCATGATAGATAGAACACTATTAATTAACATGGATGTCTTGTATCATGTCTATGTGGGGTCTTTTGTTAGATTGTAGAATACATGGTCTATTAGTTTGTTGACTTGGCAATCATGGTGGCGTGGTCTTTATCTTAAATGTGATAGTTGTCATTGCAAAGCAGGTTGCATATTGTATGAGATGGATCATGTCATTAAATGGGATGTGTCGTAATGCATGTGTTCATAAAAAGCAAAATATGAGATCGAGCTAGACTGGACTAGTAGTCTTGTGTCTGTGGGTAGCGGAGCTTAGAATTGTCTGATGCATCCTTTGATCTCAGATCTCGCGGGTTATCCTAAGTGTCATCCCTATCTAGGTGCACTACGAGATTTAGCTTAACTATATAACTACTGCTATATATGGTAGATCTAGTTCTAAATCGTTGAGATCACAAGAAGGCGCATTCCTTGCGAAAAAATATATAAATATGAATGTTTTATATAGAGAATAGGTGCATTGCGGTATGGTATTTGAGTTAACAATCATGTTATGTTCATTAGCTGATTCAAGTATATTTTTGTATGGTATGAATGGCATGTCTCAATAGTTGGTGTTGCAATGCATGACTCATTCATAGTATTTTATCTTGGTGAGAAGTTCTAATTGGTCTAGGCTTTGATAGGTGCTAGTTGTATGCTTTAAAATATATGGAATGTTAGATTATTCATATATTATTTAGTCTTATATTTGAATAAAATAGGTGTATGTTGGGTATTTATAAATTATCATGGTAGGATCTTATTGACTATCCAATCAGGTGGATAATGAGATATTTACGGAGTTGTTATACTCACCTCAATCTTTTTAATATTTTTAAGTATTAAACTTAGTGCAACAGAAACATAGTGATATGCACTCCGAGAAGAATTTCGAATAATCAATGTGCATTTTAAACTGATATATGATTGTTTAGATTGTAAAAATTTGGCACATAAATATATAGATAGAAATGTTTAGAAATATGATCTGAGACCTTTAATGTCTTCATACTTTCCAAAACAATATATTTCAGGAATTATTTTCTGATTATGTCGTCAGACTGTAATACGCTGATCAGTTTAAAATCCAGGACAATCTAGTTTATGGTATTTTCATAATCGTTTATGAACTTAAAATTTCCGTATGTAAAAGAAATTTGATATCAAAAATACAGACACTTAGACATTCTATTATTTCCTAAATGCATATCTATGTTACTAGCTGGTGGTTCCTTTCAGTTGATAAAATAACTTGTCACGTTGGGCATACCATAACCGTCTTAAGGTAGTTCAATTATCAATCATTGTTTCTTATATAGAATTAAAATATAGGTTGCACGACAAGTCGACGATGTTTGCAATGATGTTGTAGTAAATGTAACGCATTTTAAAAATTCTAGGGTGATCACTTGTGTTCCCATCACTTTTAACAGATACAATTTGTTAACTGTTTAATTTTTATGTAATGCTATTTATATTCCAATTAAACTAATGATGACATCCATAAAAAATTACGTTTGTTCATCATAGAATAAAGAAAAAAAAACCCTCAAAACTAAAAAATATAAGATTTTGAAAATAACGAAACATAGTAAACTTTTAATCAGAACAAAGTCTTAATAAAAATTACTAAAACAAATGCAATGGCTCTACCAGCAGTACTAAATGTAATTGGTGTTTCACATTTAAAAATTATGTTTATTCATATATTATTAATTATTTTACTTATTTCTGATTGATAAAAAAAGTCCCAAACAATTTTAACTACTAAAGTGGACATTAATCGGGTCAACCTGAAAACCCAAATTGAACCCACCCGAAATTCTGCCATGTCAACATGCACCCAAAAATTTTTTGAAAGTCAGAATACTATGCATTATATGAATAAATTAATATCCCTTCTCATAACTAATGTGCACCAAACGTGCTTTTTTTGAACATTTGCACATCACCTTTTTATCCCACATCGGTGATTTCATAAGATTTGAAAGTTCAAGAAAACTTAAAGTGGCCATGTGCTATGCAACCAAACCATCATTCTAACCTTAGCGCAAGCACGCATATTGGGTTTACTTATAACTCAATTTAAGATCTTCTTAATAAAGATTAATAAAAATAAAATTGTTCATTAAATATTTTATTATCGTCTATTTCAAGACAGATAACTATCTTATGTTTTAAAACAATTTAAACCGAACTAAATCGATTTAAGTTAATTCAGTTTGATTCACGTTGAAGAGATCATATGGTTGGGTACAATTTAAAAAAAAATCTCAAACTAGATCAAACCGAATCATACTCACCCCTATTAATTACTATAATTAAAACCACATGCACACGAAGTTAAAAAATAGTACCTAAAGGCTTCAATTAAAAGTCTTTTTACATAAATTGCTATTGAAATCATAAAATTTGAAATTACATCATATGCCGTGAAGGAGGACGAAAAGACGTTGCTTGTCAAAGGTGGAGTGAAAGAGCGAGGTGGATAACTCAAATGCAAATATGCTGTGGGATCGCAAGCAAGAGATCTATGAGAGCTGAGGCGGCAACGTATCCTCGCAGCCGCCGAAGGTAGTGCGAGAACTGCTTCAAGTCAACCATAATGGAAGAATAGCCGGAGACCACCTCATCTGTATGGAGGGCAAGGATTGGGCGCCTAAACTAGACGTTGCGTAGAGGTCCAAAGACAAATTGCAGTTTATCAATAATAACAAACCAGATAAATATATTAATCAATCACATTCAGATTTCATTTGGATCCATTCTCAGTATAACAACCACCGATATACATTAAACTAAATATCAATCCCATCAAACGAGCAAAATTTTCTGATAAGGCATTGTCCTAATGACAACCAGTGAACTTGTAAATGCTTCATACAATAAAATTGACTAAATTTTCATTATCGCCTCAATTATACATTTTTAACAATACATATATAAAAAAGTAATAACAGATCATCGGATTGAAGAACGAAAACAAATCAAAAAAAAGGAAAAGATGAGAAATCGCCACGGTGGATAGCAAATTTGCCATCACTAATAATCAATCGATGGATTTACAGACTTCTGTAATTTGTCTGTCCCCTTCGATCGAAAGACTCCACAGAAGGAAAAGAGATTTTGGCACAAAATCATCGATGATATTAACAAGAGCCGGAAAATCATTCCATCTCAACGCATTTCACTACCTTATATGGAATCGCCCCATCGGATTTCTTCGCACAGTAGCGACAAAAAATCAGAAACGAAAAAGTTTAAGTAAAACAAAATCGGTATTCATTAGTACAAAAACGCAGACGACAAGAAGATGAGGAAATGCACGCTAGGTCCGCTGCAACACAATTGCTTTCACACTTTGTCCATTTTCAAAATCGGTTTAACAGTAGGTTCGTTTCTTTAAAATTTTACCATCTGCACTCCATTTCGGAAGGTGATCTTAAGATAACGGTTACTTTCTCTTAGAAAGAGACATTTCTACCCTTGTTTTATTAAGAGATTAATATTGTCTAATCTATTTTTAATTTCAACATATAAATATTTTAAAAATAATAATATTTTACCAACGGAGACATACGGTTATATTTAGATTTTGATATAAGTCAAATATAATAATATTTTATTGATAGTAATAAAGGTGAAATCATATATAATAAATTATTTTAAAAATCTAATAATATTTTTGAGACATAATGAATATATTAATAATTTACATTTTATTTAATATAATCGTCATACATAATAAATTTTTTTAGATAGATTAGTAATATGTTGTAGTTATAAATCATACGTGATTAACATAAGATAATAAATAGATAAATATATAAATAATTTATATTTAAATTAAATATTTATAAAAATCAAATGTAGTAGTTTTTTGTTATAATAATATTAAAAAATTTAATTATAAATCAAATATAATCAGCAAGACGTAATAACATATAGTTTTTATAAATAAAATATTATAATTTATATTCTAAATATGTTAATATTTTGTACTTATGTCAAAATATTATATTATGTAAACTTATAAATAATATATTATAATATTTAATATCTGAAGAACTTTATCATATTATTTAATTGATATAAGGGTAATTTTGACATTTTAACATATTTGTGAACTGGGAGTATAATAGAAGGGAAAATTTGGACAAACGGACTGCAGGTGAAGAAAAAGCTGTCCCCGGATCCGGGATAAAACTCATTTTCTTAAACGGACTGCAGATCAATTTTCCCAAAGAAGATTTTAGTACAAAATCGTCGATGACAAAAACAAGAGCCGGGAAAAGCAATCTATCCCAAGGCATTTCACTACCCTGTATGGAACCGCCTCATCGGATTTCTTCGCACAGTAGTGACAAAAATCAGAAGCGAAAAAGTTTGCGAGTAAAACAAAATCGGTATTGATTAGTACTAAAGCGCAGATGAAAAAAAGATTTTGGTACAAAATCGTCGATGATGAAAACTAGAGCCGGGAAAGCAATCTATCTCAAGGCAATTCACTACCTTGTATGGAACAGCCTCATCGGATTTCGTCGCACAGTAGCGACAAAAAACAGAAGTGAAAAAGCAGACGAAAAGAAGATTTTGGCACAAAATCGTCGATGATAAAAACAAGAGCCGGGACAAGCAATCTATCTCAAGGCATTTCACTACCCTGTATGGAACTGCCTCATCAGATTTCTTCGCACCGTAGCGACAAAGATCATAAGCGAAAAAGTTAGTAAAACAAAATCGGCATTGATTAGTACGAAAACGCGGATGAAAAGAAGATTTCGGTAGAAAACCATCGATGATAAAAACAAGAGCCGGGAAAAGCAATCTATCTCAAGGCATTTCACTACCTTCGATGGAACCGCCTCATCGGATTCCTTCGCACAGTAGAACAAAATCGGTTTTGATTAGTACGAAAACGTAGGAAATCTAGCAGATCATCGCTAAGGACGACCCAATTTCAAGTCAAAGGAGAAGACGCAGAGAGCGATCAGAAGGCATCGGGATGAGATATTGCATCAGAAATATCAATCAGTGGATTGACAGACCACGATTATTTAAATCATCACCTCGCCCCTTGGACTGAAGTACCCGAACTCAGTATAGAATCGCCGACGATGAAAACAATATCTTAAAATTGATGTTCGTCCGCAAACGGTAGACAGCAATAGAAGAGCAATGAACGGCATACTGCAAAAGGAAGGGGGATGGCTCAGAACTTCTTAGAGGGTTGCGCTCGCCGTCACCGATGGGCATTCTACCCACTCTACGGCACGCGATATGAGAACATCACTGCCACAGCAAACGATTACATGCCGAGGGAAAGAGAACGCCAGAGTGCCCGCCGTCGCCCTACGGGTACGAACAAAGTCATGTAAAGCGGGATGGGTGGTTGACAGAAGGGGTTTTTATAGACGGAAGTATTAGGGCAACCAGACCGTGACGGGCCGGACTTGAGCCGCCTATCTTTTTTTTAGATGAACGAGTTGTACGCTTCCTCTACTCTAATAAAAAAAATCAAATGAAGAGTGTTTGATAATAAATTTTATTATTATAAAAAAAAAATTATATTATATAATTTTAAAAAATTTTAAAAAATTATATTAAAATAAAACATATGTTAATCAATAATATAAATGTTTTATATTTTATAAAAATATAATAACAAAAAAGAATAAATATTATACATTAGTAAATAAGATGAGAGATCATGAGATAAAAAGAAGCTAGCACTGTCTATATTTGTACAAAAAAAATTATTTAAAAATATAAAAGTTTAATTATCATCAAATATTTCTTTTAACAAATTTTTTATAAAATATGAAATTATAATAAAAACACAATTTATGGTACAACCAAACAACCCCATAATCCATCTCCAAAGAATATGGGTGTAGACAAACCATTGAACTCACACAATTAACTCGAAATTTGGCTTCAATTTAAACATGCTCAAAATATATAAAGTTTGATTTTAAAATAAATAAATAGAATATTTATCAATGAAAAAAAATTAAAGGTCATGGTTTTTGTCACGACCTGAAAAAATGTAGCGAATTTTTTTTTCCAAGACATGATAGCAGGATAAAACCCACGAATAAATAAGATTCAGCAACAAAAGCACAATCTAAAATAAACCACACCTGCTTCCACAATAACATAACATTCCGGCACTCGGAACCAAACATTCCAAAATGGGAAAACATAAACTAACATGTAGGAGTACTTGGCTTAACTTAAACCACCACAGAGTCAAGATACTCCAACAAAATGAGACATAACATGTTATGGTGACACCACAAAGTCACCTATCCAAATCCACAAAAACGGGAGGGCATCAACCCTACAACCAAACTCCGCCACAAAAAAACAAAGCTAACCCCAATCCATACAAAAATAAGCCAAGTTCAAGTCATCTCGCCATCTACAAGAGTCACTCGTTCCCTAAGTTGTATAATCCGGTTCACCCACTGGGTTCTCTTCGGGTCCCACTTCAAGACTCTCCTCATCCAAACCTGTAAAATGATAAAATAATCCACGGGGTGAGTCATAATGACTCAGTAGACACCCCATCATCCACCAAATTAGATAGCTAAAGACCCTAACATGATGTGTATACAATTACCCAACCTGCACTTGTTACGTACAATATAGAACTAAAATATATATATATATATATATATATATATAAGAAATTTGGCATTCCACAAATTTATGACATACATCCATAACCTACCACAACCAGGACCAAAGGGGGCTTCTCACCAATATATAGTGTGATGAAGAGGTTATGCAATACAACACCAACTAAAAGACGTACCATGCAAATCATACAAAACATGCTTAAATGAACTAATGAGCACAACATAGATATTAACCACAATACTACTGTACAATGCATCTATCCACTAAATGAAATATTAACATTTTTATTTTTTACAAGGAAAGTGTCGTCTTGCGATCTCGGCGAGCTATGCTTGATCTACCATATATAGCAGTAATTGTATAGCTAAGCTAAATCCCATAGTGCATCTAGGCAGGGGTGGCACTTTGGATAACTCGCGGGATCTGAGAGCGAAGGATGCACCAAACGGTTCTAAGCCACTGCCCACGGACACGACTACTAGTTTAGTCTAGCTCGATCTCATTTAATATTTTTAATGCACATATGTATTACAACACACCACATACAATGCCATGGTCAATCTCATAAATATGCAACCTATTTTGCAATGACAAACTATCACATTTAACATGAAGACATGCCACCATGATAGCCAATAAACAAACTAATGAATCATGCATTTCCAAAATCTAAGCAAAGAGACACAAATATATAATACTAGACACCCATGCTGCTAGATCTATCATGGTTAAGCAAAATGGCATTCTATACATACTTATAGATGATGTGCCAACATGACTTAGACTCCTAAAACAACCCCAACATGAAAGATTGATGGTGTTATGTGAAAAATTCAGATTTAAATATTTGATCCAAACTCTATATAATTCGATTAACTCACAACTTTAAACATGATTTAAATCAATGAACTATTTGATCTAATAATAATCTAAGGGTTAACAAATTAATTGCTAAGGTTTGCCACGTAACATAGAAGGAATAAATCGTGTAACTAACTATGTTAACATCATTAATTGCTTGGTAAATATATGCTAAGATTAACCAAAGTAAAGACAACTAAAGATAACACTACCATTCTAAAATCACACATCTATGAATTTAATCATTATTTACAAGTCATGATAAACTTTTTAATATAAATTTAGTGGTAATAGACACGTCTGGGATGCCTATTGGAATGGCGTCAACAAATTGATTCATAGTTAAAACAAAGCTTGGACCGGCTAAACAAGGATTTTCTCTCTTAATCAACGCTAGCTGCAAGCATACAAGGGTAGATAGATATATAGCATAGATAGAATACAAGAGAAAATGATGTGAGGGAGTGAAAAGAAAAAAAAGAGAAAAAAATAAAATATCACCCATAACACTGTAGCAATTGGAGGGAGGTGCGGCCACAGTGTGGCTTGGCACACAAGGGCGCATAGGAGCTGGCGCATGCGATGGGGGCCACTGTCCGGGGCTGGGGGCCGCGGCTGAGCGGCTGAGCACACCGGAGGGGGCGGAGACAGCTGCGGTCGTAGCTGTGCGCGAGGGCGCGCGTGCGAGGGGAAGGCATTGAGGTGTTGGTCAGCGCGAGGGAACGCTCGCGGAGGGGGGGGAGGTCAACGACGCTTCGGCACCGCAAGGGGGAGGGGGGCTTCGCGCGGCGGAACCCGAGGGGGGAGCGGCGGTGGGGCGGTGTGCGCGGGAGATGGAGTGCAAATCCGGGAGGTGCTTTGGGCTGCGGCCGCGGCTGCAGCTGTGGGTGCGGGAGGGAGGCACCGTGGGGGAGAAATCAGAGTGCCACTGTAGCAACCAGAAAGGTGAAGAGAGCGGCGGCTAGGGCACACTAAAAGAGGTTCCAATGGGATAAAATTGGAGAAAAGTAAAAGTAAAAATGGAGAAAAAGGTAGGGTGAAAAAGATGAGGGTAAAAGAAGAAAAAGGGAGAATGATATTAATATATAATATCTTTTCTATTTTTTTAAAACACCAAATATTACAGTCTTACCCTAGATCAAAATGTGTAAGAAGAAATAAATGTTTGATTGCACAATAAATTTTTATACAATTTCATGATAAAAATTATATTAAAATAAAATGTGAGTTAACTCATGATATAAAATTAGGGGTGCAAGCGAACCAATACACTCCACAAGTAACTCAAAGCTCGGCTTGACAAAAACTCGACTCGGCTCATTTATTATGTTAAATGAACAAGATTGAAGAAAAAAATAAAGCTCTACTTATTAAATGAGTCGAGCTTGAACAAACTTCTGCTTGGCTCGATAAGTTTGCGAGTAGCTCGATTAAATGTTGTATTATATATTTATTTTTAAAAATTAAATTATGAGTATTAATAATTATATATTGTCACTTAAATATATTAAATAATTCAAAAATTGAATTTAAACTTAGATTGATTTTGATAAATGAGCTAAATATAGAGTTTCACAAATAACTTTTCATTGATTTTGAGTTTCATAAATGAATGAGTTTATATATAGCTTAAACTTGAATGTGAATTGAATTTTAGTCTAGTTACTACTTGAGTTCGAGCTCGACTCAGCTCAATTAATAAATGAACCAAGTTTGAACAAGGGTTCAACATACTCGTTAAAACTTGAGCTCAAACTTGAACTCGTGTAAAATAAATGAGCGGCTCGACTCGGCTCGTTTGCACCCCTACATAAAATTGTCATGTTTGGGAGAGATGTAATAACAACAAGAAGTATGTGTCCTATATGACCACACTAGGTGGGGCATTATAAGATAAAAAGTGAAACTCACTTTTTAGTCTAAGAAGAAAATTTCTTTTAAAACAAAAATTGTAATAGTCACTAAACACCTTTTTCTAACAAGTTTTATTACAAAATATATAAGATTATGATAAAATCTTATTTATCATGCAACCAAACACCCTATAAGATGGACCCTAGGTGCACTTCCCTGTGTTGACATAGATGGAACAGGAGATCAAGGTAGAGCCATGGCAGATCCACAATCAACTACAACACAGAGGTCACGCCCAGGTCATAGGCACCTAAGAGGCCCAATCGGCTGAAGCTAGGGTGTCAAATGGATGGCCTTATTTTTAAGCTAGTTAGTAGGCCTGCTATAAGAAGGACATAGGCTTCTTTTGCAAATCCATTGGTGTCACACCCTGAATTTCTCGACACGTGTAGTGGAATTGATGTGGGTACGAGATTGAAAAAATAACCCCTATATGCGTCGATTTGGGAAAAGTAAAAAAAAAAAACAAGTCCCAATTCATAAATCAAAGGATTCTAACAAAAATATATCATAATTTAATATAAATAATTCACAAACTATTCTATTAATCTTCTACTTCACTAATTCTAATCTACTATACTTCTACTGTGCTAAACCTGATTACTTGAAAAAATGTTAATAGATTTGGAATCAGTAACACGGACAAGTAAGACTTATATCCGACTTTCCTATTATATTAATCAACCTAAATGATAATAATAAATAGTAAAACCTACACATTAGATTATAACATAATTAGCAACTAATTATCATGATTTAATTATCTAATTGGGATCCTTTTAGAACCATCTAACAATTTAATTCAACTTTAAATACATCAACTAATTTATGACTTAATCAACTAAACTATTCTGCATGTCCATACCAACTTGACGTATATGTGCTAATTGTACATGCCTTAACTCTATTTAAATCCATTTGTCTGAGTGAATTATAAGCTCAACTTGGACATTGCAGCTATGTCACAGGACTCACTCCAACTCTAAATATATATAAGAAGTACCATATAGTAAGTAGATCTCATAGAATGTCTAGGCAGGGGCGTACTTAGGATAAACCGCGGTATCCGGGATCGAAGGATCCACCGGATTGCACTAAATCATCCGTTGCCCATGGGGACTCGAACTATAAGCTGGGGGAGTAATAGTTCTGTTACAGAATGCATTGAAGCACCAACAATATCTCACAAGTAAAAGCAAATAATTATTGAGATAATTCCAAATGCAACAACCAGATATACAATTTAACTAAACCAGATAAACAAATTACCAAGTCATGCAACAATTGCCTTAATTTACAATTTTCTACAATAGACCCAATCAGAAACAATATGCATCATAATTAGACATGTTAACTTCAAATTAATCATAATTTAATATCAATTCATCCAATGATGCACATTACAAATTTATGCAAATAATAATATTAGTTAATTATGCTCCAAAATTATCAAGCCAAATCAAATTTTTGT
The DNA here is from genome assembly GCA_036172225.1 of Cryptocoryne crispatula var. balansae. Taxonomy (NCBI): domain Eukaryota; kingdom Viridiplantae; phylum Streptophyta; class Magnoliopsida; order Alismatales; family Araceae; genus Cryptocoryne; species Cryptocoryne crispatula. The sequence continues at coordinate 143,263 of JAYDZW010000024.1, forward strand.
TAGAAATCATCCTACAAAATTTGGTGCAGTGAAAGCGATGATTCCCATAGGTTCATTTAGATCATGTCTCAATTGAAACTAAACAATGAAAACCAAAAACCGATCAATACGGGTTCAAATATACCTGATTCGGATTCATCTAATCCTACTGAGACAAAGGTAATGAACTTCTCAAGCTCTTCAAACCGTTCAACTATCCGATCTTTAGAAGTATCCACATGAACTTCATCCATAGTAGGTTCTCCCTTCGCGTTGGCCTCGAGAATTGTTCTTGAACAGAGATCCATTGTCCATGGATGCCTTCTAAAGAGAGAAGGTAAGGAAGAGGCTGAGGATGTGATTTTCACCCTTGGCTTGATAGGGTTTGGTTGAAACTATTGATAATTATAAAGAAATTGAAAATTTTTATAAAAACCCAAAATCTTCATAAATTATGCCCTTGCCCTGTACTTATGGATAAGTCCTTATGTGTGTGACTCATTAGGGCCAATAGCTAATTTGGTTGAGGCCTAAATAAAATAGAACAATTTTATTTAATTTATTTAAATTTGTTATCCGATAACAGATTACTTGGCCTACCGACATGAAGGGCACAAGACACATTGTATGATCCCAAATGGCTATGGGGATAATCTTATCTCCATTGAGTCTTTACATCATCAGTTATCGCATGGATATAATAAACCCTCATCCATCCAATGTCCCAGTCAGAAAGGAGTATGACATCGACTGTCAACTCCTTAGTATACCGACTCTATAGGATCATGTACTAGAAATTAGATCAATTGATAAACTCCTTTTTTCAATTATTCTCTCTACCTTGGTCAGGGATTTGGAGTACTATCCCATCGGATATTCACTCTCACTTATAGAGAGTGGGCGATCCCTTGTTGTTTGCTCAATTGCCTCCATCAGGTTTTCTTTGTACCGAATCTATCGCTATACTGGACCACCTAAACGGTGATCCAGTCAATGGTCAAAGTACAAGTTCTGCCTAACAAGACATCTTTGATGACTCAGGTCAAAGATCTAACCATGCAATCTTGATGATAAAAATTCCTGATTGACAGTTCGGTAAGATACCATTTAAGGTTTCTAATTCAGTTAGTTCAGTGAAGTCATTTGACTAATGAGCACCTGTATGTGTATCTCAGTGTCCTCACATTAATGACCAATGAGATTGGTCATTCTCAACACATGAGAAGACATCACATACACTAGTCTATCCAGATCTTTGATGGCCCATCTCAAGAATCCTATGACTTCGAACATTTAGATAACATACCTCAGGATGATCAATCTCATTATCATGATCTCATCATGATTTAATCATCATTAAATGTGATCAATAACTTCATTATGATATTCACATCTAATAGAGCTTGTAATGAAGATTTACTTGGTTAATTGAATGAGAAATTTCTAGAAATGTCGAATCATATCATATATGATTGGCTTGTAGGGCATACATTTTAATCAATCTCCCACTTGCACTAAAACTAATTACCCATCTGACTGATCTCTATTAGCTCAAGGTGTAGCTCAAACACTTTTTGAGTAATTGCTTTAGTTAGTAGATTCGTAATGTTATTCGCAAATACTCTATTTTTAATTATATCTCTATAAGTTGTAATCTCTCTTATTCTATGGTATTGTCACAAAAGTTTTAAAATTCTGATGAGACATCAGCTCTACCCTATTGTTTTCTCAAAACAATAGTACATTTTTAAAAAATGAGACAATCACAAATCTTATGTGTAAGGAATTATCTAACAAAATTTTGTATAGTAAAAGCGACGATTCCTATGGGTTTCTTTATAATCTGTCTCAATCGGAACCGAACGACAAAAACAAAAAACAAGTCAAAACGGATTTGATTATACCTGATAGGGATTCATCTAATCCCTTGGAGATAAAGAGGATGAGCTTATGAAGCTCTACAAACTGTTCAAATGTCCGATCTCCAGCGATATGTACACGAACTTCTTCTACAACAGGTTCTCCCTTCGCGTCGGTCTTGAGAATTGTTCCTGAACGGAGCTCCATCGCCCATAGATGCCTTTTAGAGAAAGAAGGTAGGGAAGAGGTTGAGGACGCGGTTTCCACCCTTGGCTTGATAGGGTTTGACTGAAACTATTGGTATTTAGAGAGAATTTAGAATTTTTCATAAAAACTCAAAATCTTCATAAATTATGCCCTTGCCCCTGTACTTATGGACAAGTCCTTTTGTATGTAACCCATTGGGCCCAATAGTCTATTTGGTTGATGCCTAAATAAAATAGAACAAATCTATTTAATTTAATTAAATTTTTTATCTGATAATATATGAATCAACCTACCAATCATGAAGGGTACAATCCACATCCTATGATCCCAAATAGCTATGGGGATAATCTTATCTCCATTGAGCCTTTCCATCATTAGTTACCACATGGATATAAAGTTTTGTCTATTCAATATCCTAGTCGGAAAGGAGTACGACATCGACCATCAACTCCTTAGTATACCAACTTTATAGAATCTTGTACTCAGAATTAGATCAATTGGAAAACTATAATTTTCAATTATCCCTTCTACCTTGGCTAGAAATTTAGAGTACTATCATGTAGGACATTCACTCTCACTTACCAAGAGTGAACAATCCCTTGTTGTCTGCTCAATTGCCTCCATCAGGTTTTTCTTGTACCTGATCTATCGCTATACTGGATCATCTATATAATGATCCATAAGTGAACGTTCAAAGTACAAGTTCCACCCAACAAGGCATCTTTGACAACTCAGGTCAAAGGTCTAACCATGCAACCTTGATGATATAAAACCGTGAATGACAGTTCGGTAAGATATCATTCAGGGTTTCTAATTGGTCAGTTCAGTGAACTCATTCAACTAATGAGCAACTGTATGTGTATCTTAGTCTCTTCAAACTAATGACTAATGAGATAGGCCATTCTCATCATATGAGAAGACATTAAACACACTAGTCTATCTAGATCCGTGATGTCCCATCTCAAGGATCCTATGAGTAGGAACATTTAGATCACATACCTCTAGATGATAAATCTCATTATCATGATTTAATCATCATTGTATGTGATCAAGAGCTTCATTATGATATTCTCATCTAATAAGAGCTAGTAATGAAAATTTGCCTAATTATTTGAACGAGATATTTCTAAAAATGCCGAATCATATTATATATGATTGGCTTGTAGGGCATATATTTCTATTAATCTCCTACTTGTGCTAAAACCAATCACTCATTTGTCTAATCTCTATCAGCTCGAGGTGAAGCTCAAATACTTTTTGAGTAACTACTTTAGTTAGTGTATTTGCAATGTTAATAGCGGTAGATACTCTATCTTTAATTATATATATAAGTTATGATCTCTTTAATTATATGTCATTTCCATAGAAGTTTTAAACTTCTGATGAGACATCGGCTCTATCCCATTGTTTTCTCAAAAAAATGGTACGCTTTTAGAGAAAATTGAGACAATCTCATATCTTATATGAACATCTTCATCTATACTGCTTCTCTAGCAGTGTTCAACCACTATGTAAACTTGTTTACATATGTTGTAGAATTTATAGTGTTCTTGTAAGGAATCGTTCCAATTAGATTGGCACAGCAGAAAAATTCTGATTCCTCATATATCAATGTCTTGGTCTCGATCGGAACCGAATAACGTTGCCAAAATCGATATTCGAAACAATTTCGAACACGGACTTTTGTATGATTCAAACAATATCTATAAATTGGAGAAGATTGAGCGTTCTCACGCTCTCCAAGCCGCTCAAGTGTGCGGCCTCTAGTCGTATCGACACGAACCGCCTCCAAAGTCGGGTTCTCCTCCACACCGGCGTCGACCACTCATCCCGAATAGAACTCCACCATCGAATGATGGCTGCTAGGGTGGAAGACGGTGAAGGAGGGTGGCTGGGGTATAGAGAGCTCCCTTGGCTTGATAGGTTTGTGCTCTCATTGCTATTATTTATAGAACTCGAAGTTTTTCACAAAACCCTTCCTTGTTCTATAAATTAACCCAAGATCCCTAACTTATGGATTAGTCCTTATGTGTGTGACCTCCTAGGCCCAAGAGCCCATTTGGTTAAGGCCTAATTAAAAGAATAACTTTTTTAAAATTAAATCTATTATCCCATAATAGATTTAACGACCTATAATCATGAAGGGTACAAGCCACATCCTATGATCCCAAACGACTTCAAGGATGAACTCCTCACCAAAGAGCATTTCCATCATCGATTATCACACAGATATAAATCTTTGTCCATTCAATGTCCCAGATAGATAGGAGTACGGCATTGACCGTTAACTCCTAAATAAAATGACATTATGGTATCTTGTACTCGTACTGGATCAATTGAAAAACTCTTTTCCAATTATCCTATCTACCTTGACCAAGGATTTAGAGTACTATGCATAGGACATTCTCTCTCTTCTACCGAAAGTGGATGATCCCCTATTGTCTACTCAATTGTCTCCATCGGGTTTCTCATATATCCAATCCATTAACTATACATGACCACAATACTAAGTGATCCATAAGTCAATAGTCAAAGTATATGGTACACCCAGCAAGACATCTTTGGCGACTAAAATCAAAAATCCAACTGTGCAATCGTGATGATAGAATACCCTGATTGATAGTTCGGTAAGATACTGTTCAGGGATTCTATACTGGTCAGTTAAGTGAACTCATTCCTCTAATGAGCACTTGTACTTGTAACTTAATGTCCCCACACTAATGACCAATGAGATCGGTTATCCTCATCATATGAGAAGATATCTTATACACTAGACTTACTGTATCCTTGATGTCCTGTCTCGAGGATCCTACGACTAGGAACATTTAGAGTACATGCTTCTAGATGATTGATTTCATTATCATGTTCTCATCATGATTCAATCATCATTACATGCGATATAGGACTTCATTACGATAGACACATTTAGATAGTGCAAGTAATGAAGAAAATGCCATTAATATTGAATAAGTTATTACAGAAAATGAAAAATCATATCACATATGATTGGCTTGTAAGGCATACATTTCTATCAATCTTTTACTTACACTAAAGCCAATCACTCACATGTCTGACCTTCATCAGCCCAAGGTGACCCTCAAACACACTTTGAGTCAGGGCCTTAGTTAGTGGATATGCAATGTTTATAGCTTAAGATACTCTATCTTTAATCATTTCTTATTAAGTTGCAGCCACTTTGATTGAGTAGTATTGCCACAAAAATGCTTAAACTTCTGATGAGACAAAGTCTTTACTACATAAGTAATGATCTATCTTTTTTACAAAATAATGGTACATTATCAGAGATATTAGAGACAACTCCCTAATATTTAATGAACTTCTTCATCTAGACTACTTCATAAACAGTCGGCAACAATTATAATTTGTAAACTCCACAGTATTTGTAGCATGAAACTTTTCCAGCTCACTGCACCACCATCCAGGTAAACATGTACCCTAAAGTTATATAACTACCAGTCATAGAACTAGAAGCTTAAGTCTAACTCAAAATTTTCAGTCCTATCTTTCATACTAGAAATGCATCATTGATACAAATCAAGTACTTAAGGATATACTTCTCAACTATCTAATGACTTTCACTTGGATTTGCTTGATGATTACTCTTAACACTTAGAGTACTCATCACGTCAGGCTATATACATAGTATACATGATAAACCCTATGACTAATTCATAAGAGACTATACTCATGTATTTCATCTCTCTTTTAAAGAGATGAAACGCCATATCTCATAGGAAAGACACCTATATAGAGTTTCCATGTCAAACCCTTTGACTATGATGTCTATGTACAACAAATGGGTCAAGCTAATCATCCCTATAGATCTATCTCCATAGACCTAAATCCTTATGAAGCTTCTCCCATAATATTTATGGAGGATTTATTTTATAGATAGGCTTCACGAATGATAACATATCTACTTCATTCATATTAAGTAGTACACTATTTAAAAATGTCTAGATTACAATGGCACTCCCACTAGCATTTTTATACACTAATGGTTCTTCTTCATTCCAAATGAAGTCATAAGATTCAATCTTATCAAATCTTATATTCCAATGTTGAGAATGTTGTTTTAGTCTATGAATAAACATTAACAACATGTACACTTTCTTCGGATGTTTTGGGACTCATATCTCTCAAGTTGTATCATATACAATAGATGTTGTATCATATACACCTCCCCTTAAATTTCACCAGTGGGGAAATATTACCTTAACATCTTTATTGACATATCTCATAGTCAAAGTGTGCACTAATAAAATCTTAATAGATTGAATTATGGCAATGGTTAAAAGATGTCATTATAGTCAACTACTTAACTTAGATGATGTCTTTTCTATTATCATTATATTCCGAACTTGGCTGAATAGATGGATATTATTTTAGATTTTATTTTCTCCTCCTATTTTGGAATTAATATCTTATATTGTCTTTTATGGGTTTTTGGATCAACATCCTCACTTTATTGTGATTATTTTCCTCCATCAAAGATATGTCTCACATATCTACAATGTTGAATTAGCACAATTGAAAACCTACGATGTGTGCTATTTATCAATTAGTACCTTAATAGAAGTGTCTTTGATTGTGGGTCTGGAACCCCTTCTAGATATTTCTTGCACCCACTGTTTCCCTCAAGGAGGAGCTCCTCCTCTAAGAATACAGTAAGTTGAGCAACACATACCCTTTATCTCTTAAAGTGGTGTATTTAAATATTCTTAAGTTTTCTTAGGAAATCCCACAAGTTTTGCACTTCCTATCTTAGATTCTAATTATTATGGGTTATAAATCATCATGGTCAGATATTCCCAAATCTTCACTAACTTAAGATAAAGAGTTAACTCCATTTTTTTATATCATATATGGAATAATCAAAATAAATTTAGAAGATACCAATATAGAGTGATTATATTAAGTGTTTAGCCCTAAATAGATAAGAAATATTTTGTAAAGGTTGTCATTACTTGTGTCATGTCACACATAACACAATCACCCTTGTTTCTACTACTCAAGTAAGCTAAGGGTTATAGAGAAATGTCCATTAAAACGAAGTTGAATTATTCTTCAAATGATGTATGAATCTAGTATTTGATTACTTCACCTCTTGATCTAATCAAAGAGCTCTAATACTCTTTTCATTTATTCTTTACTTCATTTTTGAACCTTAAACAATTTACCAAAGCCTCATATTTGCACTTCATAAGCACACATATCTATGCCTAGAAAAATTATCTATTAAAGATGAAGTAAGAATGTCCATTTTTAGCTTTAATAGACACAAACCAACATACATCCAAATGTACGAGTTCTAATAACTCCTTGGTCCACCCTCCATTTCTAGTAAATGAAGAGTTAGTCATTTTTCAATGAGATAAGAATCATATTTGGTAAATGATTCAAAATCATTTTCCTTCATGTTTCCATCTATATAGAACTCCTTAAGTCTTTTCTCATTGATATGACTATGTCTATATTAAGCTAAAGAAATAGATTGATCTATATCAACCCACTTCCTCCTAAGAGGAGCATTCACATATACTATGAGAGCTTCCGTATCTCATATGAGTAAATTATTCACTAAGCTCCCACTTGCAAATATTTTGCCATTCATAATCTTAGAACAATTATCACTTCCATAACTCAAAATAAATCAATATTTATTCAAGTAGGAAATATCTATAATGTTCATATAGAAGGATAAAACCAACAATCTTCAAAATTAGGACTCCCCCAAAAGGCTATTAAAGATTTGTGCCTCTCACTATCAATGATACAACTCTTGCATCATTTGTATATGTAGGTTAATCTTTATATATCAAGCCTTCATTTACTTGTCATTATCAGCAACTTTTGCTGATATAAGATGCATATCCAGTACCTCATACTAAGAGATGCATGTATAACATCTTATAGAAGATATGTATATTTAATATACATACAAGATATACACATCTGGTATTTAATACTATAAGACATATGTTTAGTATCTTATACTATGATATGCCCAAATCGTATCTTATACTTGATGTGTATATGTGTCTGACAAGTAAGTCAATAACTAAGATGCCAGAAGCTTCTTAAGCTCCTCCTTTACTATATATTCAATATACTTTGCATCATTTCCACTAAGCATCATCATGATAGTCGAAGAGAAATCCTATCTCTTATTTAGACTTAATATTCTTAACCATCTTCTTGACTTTTAACTATGCCTTCATTTTTTCAACTAATGATCTCACTTCTTTTCATTGGTCTCACCAACAAGAAGTATTGAAGATGTATGGTTATTTTAATTTTGCCTTAAATTTGCTCATCACCATGAGCCATGATAGATCTCATATCCATCTGTGTATGTTGCCTCTAGACTTCATATAGAGACTAACATTTAGTGTAAGACAAACAATACATCTTTCTAATGAGATGAAGATCTCATCTTCTCTCACTATATTAGATGATTAGTAGACACCCACATCTCAAGTAGGTTAGTTACATGGTCAACCATGAGAACTTTAACCATGATTATAAGCCAGTCAAAAAAGTTAATGTTAATGAGAGTGAGTATGTAAGATAACTGGTGGTTAAGAATCTAATTCTATAATGAATATATGATTCTATTTAGAAAATATTGCAGACATTCAAAATAAATTAAGATATGGTCTATTATCCTAATTTATGCTCCCACTAATTTTGATGGATTTACATAACCCTCATTATGCAAAGACGGGATAACATGATGATATCCTAGTTGGGACTAAGACCCTATTAACCTTATAGTGATGACCTTGTGAAAAACACAAGTCGTTCCATACTTAATAGGTAGGCAACTTTTGCCAGTTGCAACTCTTGCAACTCTTAGTTATTTAGCCTCTAGAGTCATGACCTTGTAGAAAACACAACAAGTCATATACTCTAATTAGGTCAAATCAGCTTGTTATGTTATGGGTATGGATTCTTATCATAGCCCTTGTGGGAAACACAACAAGGCCATGCCAATAGTCCACCTCAAGGTTTGGCTACCGAACGGAACTCTACCATCAAATGGCGGCTGCTGGGGTCGAAGACAATGAAGGAGGGTGGCTAGGATACAGAGAGCTCCCTTGGCTTGATAGGGTTTGTGCTCTCATCGCTACTATTTATAGAACTCGATTTTTTTCACAAAAACCACTCCTTGTTAAATAAATTAACCCAAGCTCCCAAACCTATGGATTAGTCCTTATGTGTGTGACCTCCTAGGCCTAAGAGTCCATTTTGTTGAGGCCTAATTAAAAGAATAACTTCTTTTAATTTAAATCTATTATCTTATAATAGATTTAACGACCTACTGATCATGAAGTGTACAAGTCACATCCTATGATCTCAAATGGCTTTGAGAATGAACTCCTCTCCAAAGAGCCTTTCCATCATTGGTTACCACATGGATATAAATCTTCAACCATTCAATATCCTGGTTATATAGAAGTACAACATTGACTGTTAACTCCTAAATATACCAACACTATGGTATCTTGTACTCATAACTGGATTAATTAGAAAACCCTTTTCCATTTATCCTATCTACCTTGGCCAAGGATTTAGAGTACTATCCATAGGACATTCTCTCTCTCCTACTGAAAGTGAATGATCCCCTAATGTCTACTCAATTGTCTCCATCGGGTTTCTCATACACCCAATCCATTAACTATACAGGACCACAATACTAAGTGATCCATAAGTCAATAGTCAAAGTACATGGTACGCCCAGCTAGACATCTTTGGCGACTCAGGTCAAAGATCCAACCGTGCAACCATGATGATAGAATACCCTGATCGATAGTTCGGTAAGATGCTATTCAGGGATTCTATACTGGCCAGTTCAGTAAACTCATTTCTCTAATGAGCACTTGTACATGTAACTTAGTGTCCCCACACTGATGACCAATGAGATTGGTCATCCTCATCGTAAGAGAAGATATCATATACACTAGACTTACCGGATCCTTGATGTCCCGTCTCGAGGATCCTACAATTAGGAATATTTAGAGTACATACTTCTAGATGATTGATCTTATTATCATGATCTCATTATGATTCAATCATCATTGTAAGCAATCTAGGACTTCATTACAATAGACACATCTGGGTAGTACAAGTAATGAAGAAAATGCCATTAATATTGAATAAGATCTTACAAGAAATGTAAAATCATATCACATATGATTGGCTTGTAGAGCATACATTTCTATCAGTTCTATCACAAGGAACTCTTCCAGCTCACTGCACCACTATTATTTTGACTTATTATCAAACTTATTTGACTAGAAGCTTATGCTTGTAATACTACAAGGCATCAAAGTCTTATCCTCAAGTGCATAGAGATACATTATTAGTGCTTCTCAAGTACTAAATGATATATCTCTAATCTATCCAGTGACTCTCACCTGGATCTTCTTGATGAATGCTCATAACACTTAAAACATTAATCACATCATGTACGAAGCATCACATAAATGATAGACCCTATGACAAAAGAATAAGGGCTCTACTCTTGTGAACTCTTTATCTCTCAAGAAGTCCACAAAGACATCTTTTTAAAGATATCAACTTTGTGCTACATAGATAAGAAGCCTACCTTAAAGTTTATCATGTCAAACCCTTTGACTTTGTTGACTACGTACATTAATTAGGTAAGGCCAATTAACCTTTTAAATCTATCTCCATAGATCTTAAAACCCAGATTATGTTTGGATGATTAATTTGCTATCTATGCTCACTTATGATAACATTCATATTTCATTTTTATTGAGTAATATGTCATCTACATAAAATGTTAAGAAAGTAACAGCACTCCCACTTAACTACTTGAACACATAATGCTCCTCTTCATTCTTAATGAAGTCATAAGATTTAATCTCATTAAATCTTATATACAATTTATGAGAAATTTTATTTCAATCCATAAATGGACTTAATACACACTCTATTTGGATGTTATTGGGACTTATTTTCCTATGGTTGTATTATATACACCTGTTTCTCAAAATACCTTAGAGGAACACTATCTTAACATCCAATTGGCTTATCTTATAATCATAGTGTGTAACAATCAAAATCCGAATATATTTATCCATGGAATAGGTAAAAGATCTCATCATAGCCAACCATTTGACTTAGATGGTATCCTTTTTTCAACTATTCTCACCTTGAAGGTCTCTACCATCTAATCCACTCCAATCTATTCTTCAGTGATCCATTTATTCTTTATAGGTTCTATATCCTTAGGTGGATCTATCATGCTCTAAACTTGATGAGAATAGATAGAGTTTATATCATCGGATTTTATTGTCTCTTTCCATTTATGAATCAATATCTCATATTAGTTCTATATAGATCTTAGGAACAATATCCCTTTTATCTTATGCCTCATTTCATTCATAAGAGATATGTCCCACATATCTCTTAGGTTGAATGGACACAAGTAAAGACCTATGAACTGACCATGTGTAATTATTAACTAGTACCTTAATAGAACTGCCCTTGGGTTGTGGGACTGGAACATCTTCCATATATATTTTGCTCCCACTATCTTTCTTAATTAAAAACTTTTTCTCTAGAAATATAGTGAGCTGAGCAACACATACCCTTATCCATAAGGGGGGTGTATTTAATATTTATAAGTTTACTTAAGATATCCCATAAGCCAACACTTCATAGTCTTATATTTTACCTTGTTAGGGTTATACTTCTTCACCAAGTCAGACATTCTAAAATCCTAACTTGTTTAAGGTCAACTTTTAACCCCTTTCCATATCCTATATGAAATAGTCAAAATATACTTAGAAGGTACTAATTAAGATCAAGAGGTTATATCGAGTACTTAGCCTTTAATAAACAAAGAGAAAATTTTGCAGCACTTGTTATCATTGTCCATATTATGTCTTGCACAATACAACTTCTCATTTTAACAACTTAATTAGGTTATAATGTGTAAAGAGGTGTCCATTAGATTCTATTATCCTTCAATTATATGTGAATTATGTACTTAAATATTCTCCTCCTTGATCTCATTAAAGAGTCCTAATTAATACTCTTTTCATTAGTATCTCTACTTTATTCTTAATCTCATATAATTTTTCAAAAGTCTTGGATTTGTACTTCATAAAGTACATATATCCATATCTAGATACATCATCTTCGAAAATAATGAAGTAAAAATATTCTTCTTTAGCCTTAATATTTATGGGTTAACATACACCTAGATGTATGAGTTCTAAAAACTCATTAGCCCATTCTCCATGTCTACATTATGCTAAAGTGTAGATTGATCTAAATCAATCCATTTCCTCTTAAAAGGAGTATTCACACATAACATGAGAGCTAACATATCAAATATGATTAAACAATTCATTAAGCTCCCACTGACAAACACTTTACTATTCAATCTTTTAGAACATCTATCAATTCCATAACTTAGAATAAATTAACATTTATTCAAGCGAGAAATCATATAATGTTCTTGTAAAAGAATATAATAGCAATCTTAATTATTGTACCTCCCACTAGTAATGATGCAACTTTTGCACCATTTCATATGTAGGTCAACATCTTCTTTATTAAGCCTTCATTTACTTGTCATCATCTACAACTCCTTGTAGATATAAGATCCATATCTGATATCGCATACGATTAGATGCATCCATAGTATCTAATATTATGATATACACATATAGTATCTATTTAATAATATTAAATGTGTAATTAAAACAAGTAAATATCAATGACTTAGATGCATGAAACATCTTAAGCTCCACCTTTGCATTATGTACAATACACTTTGCACTTCCTCTTTCACTTACCATCATCATGATAGTGTAAAAATTCTATCTTATTTTGACTTTATTATCTTGATCACCTTCTTTTACTTTTAACTATCTCCTTCTATTTATATCTTATGATTTTACTTCTTTCTATTGGTCTCACCAACAAGAAGTAATTAAGATGTATTGTTGTTCTAACCTATCCTTAATTAGCTAATCACCGTGAGACATGATGGATCACATATCTATCTTTTCATGTTGCCTCTATAATTTTTATCTCATAGAGGTTAACATCTATTATAAGGTAAACAATGCATCTTGTCTATGAGAAAAGATCTTATCTTTCTTTCACATTATTAGATAGTCTAGGTGACACATACTTCTTAAGAAGGAAAGTTAATTGGTCATAGTTCTAAACCGGTCTAAGACTATTAAGCTACTTGACATCTAATATGCCTTACTAATGGTGGTTTATCATCGTATTCTACAATTGATATATAATTTTATTAATATAACATTGCAGACATTCATTCAAATTAAGATATGGTTTTTCATCATAATTTATGCTCCCACTAATTTTCGACGAATCTACTGTAGACACACCAATTTGGCTTGATTCGGAGCCCTAGACTCCTATTCCATGGGTGATATCCATTATTTGACTATTATCTGATCCAGATCGCCTTGTAGAAATGAGCTAAGGACGTTGGTGGAGACCCCCATAAGTTGGGAATGGACCGATGATTTTCAAAGTAATGCTGTAACCTTCAAGCGAGAGCCACGTGTTAATCATGAAAACACGAAACCTGCTCAATGACCGACCTTGAATGGTCCATAATTGAAGGTCTTAGATGTACCGCATGAGTTCCGCAATATTCAGGGTTTCCGACAAGTCATTTCGGTAGGCGTCGGTCTATAACAACTTTTCATTATGGCTTTTCGATCAGTGTTGACACGGCTATCCCGGACCACGTGTTAGCCTTCCCGGTCATCACTGGGCCTTTTTGGGTCGTCCGGGTCAATCCTAGCCATACATTGTTATCAACCGGGGCAACATGGCCATTTTGGTCGATTTTAGGGTTTTCTAATTATTCTTGATTTTTTCGAGGATCGTCTCACGTTTATCGGGTTAATCTCAGATTTTTTGATGATTTTAAGTTTTCCAATCATACCAGACTTGTTCGATTATCATTTTAAGTCATCCCGAGTTGACCCGAGATTCCTCAACCGAAACCGTGCCTTTTTTCCGCGGGAGGGTAAACTGGTAGTCAAAGCCCTGTGATAATGTCTTGGAAGTCATGCCGGATGGTTTACTGACTTGAGGATATGCGGTTGAAGTCCCTCTTTCCAATGCAACAAACGGGAGCCGAATCAGACATCCCGTTTGCATGTTATGGCTCACGGAACACGCGCGTAGGAGAGAGAGTGTACCATGCCCTTGCCCCCCTTGAAAAGAGAGGTCACGGTCACTACGCCTTCACAGTGAGGGCGCGGCCTGTGCACCCTCAGACCGAGGGCGTGGTCAGTTCACCCCCGGACTGAGGGTGTGGTCGGTTTCAGAAATCAAAAATTGCACTGATTAACACCTTATAAACAGGATTTTTGAAAAGTTTCCCCCATTAAAAACTGTTCATTTTGACTGCGCTCCCGAGTCGGGGGCGCGTTCATCTTATCAAGTCTATTTCTTAGCATTTTATGGAAGCTTTCCAATTTTTTTAGAAATAAAATGTCGAATGTGTCCCCAAGGTGGGGGCGTGCTGACCGCGCCCTCAGGGTGGGGGCGTGCCCTCAACCCGAGGGCGCGGTCGGCTAGTTTCTCTATTTTTTACCCTGTTCTCCATCTCTATAAATTGAGGGTTATTCCCAACAACCCGGGGTTACCACCCATGCTTTAGCTCATCCTGAGGTCATCCAAGCTCCCTCCCGAGGCCATCCCGACGTTCAAATCCGAGCCGACGTCGAGAGATCAATCCCGAAGTGAAGAAGAAGGCCCGATCCATGTGCTCTACATCACCAAACTTTATCGTCTTTGTAGACACGCAATTTTGGTCTAGTTGGAGAGCTTAGATTCTTGTTTTTATGAGTATTCTTTCAAGGAAACCAAGTTTTTCGGAAAATCGAAACTTCCCTGCGCGTTTCGGCCAAACTGGGCCTAGTGCCCTCTTAATGGGGCGCTTTGACCAAGTCAAAGCACCATATAAATAGGGCACCAGGCGCTCTATAAACGGGGCGCCAGGTGCCCCACTGGTGGGGCACCTGCACCTAGTCTAACTGACTGGACAGATTGATGGGACAGTTCTGCAGATAAAGTTGCCCTCTTCTTGCCTATAAAAGGACCCCCATTTGGAGGGTTTAGGACACTCTAAGGGCGTCCCTCACCTCCTCTCATCCACCACTACACATCCCAAGCCTTGCAACCCCCCTCCAAGCTCTCAAACCATCCCAAAACCATCTCCCAAAACCCAAAAAAATCATAGTTGCTTCTTGAAGGGATATTCCAGCAGAATGAAGTTACCCTCTTTTGTGCTGTAGAAAGACCCCCATATGGAGGTTTTTGGACACCCCAAGTCCGTCTCCCACCTCATCTCATCCACCACTACGAATCTAAGCCTTCATAGCACCCTCTCAAGCCCTTAGATTATCCCAAAATCCTTCTCCAAAAACCCAAAAACCTGCAGTTTCCTTCTTCAGAAATATGATTTTTCTCCGACTTTGAGGGCCTCTACACTCTATTTCCCTTACATCTAGTGCCAAAACACTCTTCCATTAGCTTCACTTGGGTATTGGCTGCTTGAAGAAGTCCTTTTTCCGTCTTGGAGGTCTTCCTACACTCCGGGGCGACGCCGCGAAGAAGGGAAGAAAATCTGCTGCTGAAGCCGGTCCACGGTGCCCCATAAATAGGGCGCTTTGACTTTGGTCAACGCGCCCCATCAAGGGGACACCTGCAGCAGGCGCCCCATATATGGGGCACTAGCAGGGGCATACCCCATTTTGCATTTTTTTGAGTTTATTTACCTTTCCGGTCGATCCTTTACTCCCCCTTTTCATTTTAACTCTCATTAACATGTCATTTAGCATATATTGAGCCACTCATTTGCATTTTCATGCATATCTAAACCTTCTAAATAGGGGTTGAGATTTAGTCCCAATCCGGTTAGTCTCTTTCCTTTTGCATGTTTGAATTCAAATTTGAGCACGATACTATGCTTTCATTAGAACTAATGAACCTTTCACTTGTTTCTATGTTTTATTATGGACATTTTTAGGTAAATTCGATTGAGGCGGAGCTTTAACTGGATCGAAGACGAAGGACTCACTAAGCTCTCTTCTTTCGGCCGGCCAAGAGAGGAGAAGTCGGAACCCAACAATCTCCCTGCTTCCAAAGGTATGATGGTCA
This sequence comes from Cryptocoryne crispatula var. balansae, assembly GCA_036172225.1. NCBI lineage: Eukaryota > Viridiplantae > Streptophyta > Magnoliopsida > Alismatales > Araceae > Cryptocoryne > Cryptocoryne crispatula. The sequence continues at coordinate 159,523 of JAYDZW010000024.1, forward strand.
TTTCTCCATTTCATTTCTTTTCATTCTACTATATTTTGGAGCCTTTGGCTCCTGGCGACCACACCCACTAACATCTTATCCACCAAGTCCCCAAAGCAAGCGTAGGGGCCAGAAAAGGGGAGATCTACGGATATCCCGTTTCGGGTGCTTACAGGCTTCTACAAAAATTTCAAAGCTTTTGCTGCTAAAGTGGTCAACAAAAGAATTACTCCTCTCCTCGTCATCTTTCATTTGTTACCAGCGCCACTCGATTCCGACTTTCCATCTGTCTGTGGCAAGTGCTGCACCGAGGGCATACATCCAGGTTTTGTTTTCTATATCCGTTCAGTTCCAGATTTTTTACAGGCCTATACGGATAGATTCCAGAGAAGTCATAAACAAGAGATATCTTCCTCTCTTAGTTATCCATCCATAGAAATAAACGTTACTCGATTCTGACATTGGTGTCGTCCGTAGAATTCTCTTCACCAAAGTCGCGCCAGAAGGGTGCAAGGCTACCCGAACCGGTTAGTTTCATTCATCTCGGCTTCAACTCAAGCCATTTTGTCCCATAAGTTTCTTTTAACTCTGTTCATTTACTTGTTAGAACATCTTTTAGTTATTTTACATCATTTTACATAACTAAAAATAGAAAAAAAGGGGTTAAGGCTCACCCCGAATCCGGTGAGTTCGATTCCAATTGCTTCTTTGTTTTATCTTTCTCTTTTAGTTTCTACACTTCTCCCAAGTCTAATCAAACCCTTCACTTGTTTTCTTGTTCTAAGTTGCACATATTGATCAAGCTAGCAACGGTTGGACTCTCTCTTATCAGCTGGCCGAAGAGGAAGAAGGTTGAACTCACACATCATCTCCCACGTACACATGGTCATCTCTTGTTTCTATTCCATAAAGTGAAGCCCGCGGCTCCTGACGACCAAAATTTCTTTATTCATGTTCTAACTCATTCTACTCCTCCCTCTCCTCCCACACAACCTGAACCATCTCCGATGCCCGAGCAACGCCGTGAGATGAAAGTTCGGGGATTAATGTGAGATGGGACCGAGGTGAGAATTTTACCGCTTTCCGAGTGTTTTTCTGATTCACTCCCTTTCCCCTATTCTATCATCACCTTTTCCTGAGGTGCCAATCTAGAACCCATTTTCTGGAGTTGACACTTGGTCCCAAAGTAGCACCAAAAATAGGTCCTACTTCAGCTATCTACATGGAGGTTTGCACCACCGGCTACTGCTACATGAAAAAACAAAAAATGGCTAAAACATAAAAGTTACGAAGCTAGCTGTCTTGGCCTTAAAGTAAAAATAATAGGCCTTGCTGACCATGAAGACAAAAACTTGCCTCTTTGGCTCAAGAACTGGAAGACCAGCCCACTGCGCCGATGAGACACGAACTAGCCCATTGGACAATGGACAAAATGACTAAGTTTGGGGAGTTAATCCACAACTGGATGCTTTCCTAGACACTTTGTAATATTCCGGGTTTTTCTAGTATAATTTAGGTTATTATCGCGGTGTTTTAATTATTTCCTTACTGTGCTTAAATTATTTTAAAGCTGTTTATATATATACGTGAGTATATTTATTTATTTATATTGAATATTATTAATTTTTTAGATCACTTTATTTTATTTCTATTAAATGTTAATTATTTATTTAATTTCTTTTTAATTTTCTCTTATCTCTTCTCTTCACCCGCCATTACCTCTTTTCGGTTTCTTCTCCTCGCACCGTTTCCTTCTTTTTCTCCCCATCCTTCCTCTGCCTAGGCGCCATCGTCGCTCTCTCTCTCTCTCACTCTCTCTCTTTCTCTCTCTCTCCTCGCTCTGCTCTCCCCCTTCAGCTGGTCGCCGTCCGCGCACCGCGCGGCCAGCTGCCGCCACCCGCGCGCCTAGCGCCGCTCACCGTCCCGCCTCACCCCCGCGCGCGTGTCCGCGGTGTACGCATCAACGCGCCGATCGCCAGCCCTTCCGCCGTTGACTAGCATCACCCCGCCGATGGTGCCGCCGCTTCCCACCTCTGCGCTCCCCTCGCGGACCGCCGCCGCCGCCCGCGTACCCAGCGCCGCCTCGCCGCGGCCAGCCTCGCTGTGTGACCGCGTCAACGCACACCGCGGCCAGCCGCCCCCGCCCACCCGCGTGCATGCCGGCGCGGCCAGGCGCCATCCGCCCTTGCCTGCGCCGTGCGCCAGCCGGCCCCCGCCGTATGCCGCTCCCCTCCGCGCGCCGTGCGCCCTGGCCTCTTATCCGCGGTGATCTTCTCTCTCTCCTATTCTCTTCTCTCTCTTTTATCCATGGTGTATATTCCTCTAATTTTCTCTATCCCTTGATCCGATGGCATAACCCCCCCACCATTCTAATTGTATTTTCCAGCAGCTTTGGAGAAGAGAGAACCCCATCTTGTTTGAGTGATTTGATTTTTGCACTGCGTTCTCGACGTCCGGTATCGTTTTCGACTGCCGATCCTCGTCTTTTCCTGCATCGATCCGGTAGGCATCCTTGACGTGTCTACTGTTATTAAAATTCATATTTTAATTCTCCATGATCTATAGAGTTGACCTTTTAATTAAAGAGGTGTGTAGTTACGTTTTTACGTAATTTGTGAGTTAACATGGGTTAGATAGATACATGTGTAGTATCTTGTGATGTATGTTTATGTCTTTATTATGTGTATATGAGATCATGCTTAGTTAATAGTATAATATGCTTTCTTTTAGCTTGTCATCATGTTACTTTTTAACATATTTAGATTATGTTAATCTTGCTAAGTAAATTGTGATAGGTTAACAAGATTAGTTGGAGTGGTGATTAATTTTTCCAGCATCTAGTTACATTCATTATTTAAACATGTTTAGTTAGTTATATGTGATGTCGTTTCATTTTGGTTCATTTCTAGCATGGTTGTCTAGCATGGCAATAGTTGTGTATATATGTTCATTTTATGTTCATTGATATTGCATATTGGTGGTCATGGCATGGCATGATTGAAGTGGATGCATGATGCATTGAAACTGTGAATGGAAAACTGAGCTACACCAGACTAGTTAGTCGTAAGTCGAGGGCAGCGAGAGGGGTTAGAACCGTTTGGTGCATCCTTCGATGCCAGATCCCGCGGGCATCCTACGTGCCACCACTGCCTAGGTGCACTATGGGATTTTGATTAGTATATGGTACTTATATATGATAGATCTGGTGGTAGTTGGTTGAGATGGCAAGACGACGCATTCCTTGCTAATGAAAATCTTTGTAGGGGATATGTGCATCTATTAGAGGATAGGTGCATATGTGTGAATGTGATCCTTATTAGATAATAGGTGCATTATTGCATGGTATGGTATAGGTGGTCTAGTGATGTATTTCAGTTGGTCAATTATCATATTGTGTTGCATGGTGTGTATGCATGGTTTGTCCCATTTGTAGTATATCATCTTATGGAGCATATAGTAGGTGTCTATGCATATGTTCATACCATCTTTTTAGGTCATGTTATGATGCATATAGGTGCTGGTCGGTGTGATTATAGGCTTTGGTTGGTGGTGTAAAACACATGGATTAAGTCATATATCTAATGTATTGACTAGTCTATATTTGCATATAATGGGTGTAGGTCTATATACCTATTTAATTAACATCTAGGGCCTTTTGGCTATCCGATTTGGCGGATGATGGGGTGTCTACTGAGTCGTCGTACTCATTCCAATCCTTTTATCAATTTTCAGGTAACCAGGTTTAACGCAGCAGAAGCGTGATGGATTGGTTCCCGAGAAAGCAATTGGATGATTCTTGTAATTTAGATGGTAATTGGAATTGTTTAGATTATAGCATAGTAATGTATTTAATTTGATTCCGTGGATGTATAAACTGGGACCTAGTTGTCTTCATTTTTCCCAAACCGATGTTTTTACGGGGTTAATTTTCCTCGGTCGCGTCATCGGATTATCCCGCTGTGCAAGTTAAAAATCCGGGGCGTGACACACTTCAACTTGAACCTTAAATTTGACTAAGTTTAAGGAGTTAGCCTACCATTTGGCATTAAAAGCTATGTCTGGGGAGTTAGTTCCCCACTGGACACGACTAAGTTAAGGAGTTAGTCCACAACTCGATGCTCCATTGGGTGGCTAGTCCAAACACGACTCTGGTATGCTGACATGGGCGTACGTATAGGACATGCTTCCTATACAGATAGACTCTTCCCACTATGTGAAAAAGTCAAAAAGACTTAACCATATAGCATGGGTAAATTTTCACACTGATCGAAAATAAATTGGCATGTTGTCAAAATTTTTCCTGATCCCATGGGAGTTTACACCTTAGAAAGGAAATCTACTTTGATAGGTTGAAGTCTTCAACACTTAGTCATTTTCTTGATTGGCGGCATATGAACTGCCGGCATTGATGAACTGGGCATATAAACTACTTATGTACCATGTGCTTGGACATGAACAAATGTTGTGAAATTCAATGATGACTTACCTTGATGTGATCGGGCATCAATGCTAACTCGATGGACTGGATGGAATGCAGACTGAACTTAAAACTAAGTATGAACATACTTAATCACATCTGAAGAACACTTAACTAAATTTGAAGACATATTTAATCAAGTCTTAACATAAAACCTTAGTCTAAAACACTTCACCAAACATGAAAAACACTTAGATCATCTAAGTCAAAACACTTAACTCAAATGAGAGTTAACCTTTTAAAGAAGACAAGTAAAACATGCCAAAAACACTTCAAAACACTTAAAATTTATTTCATGACAAATGAGAAATCAAGTTCTCAACAATCTTGACTTAAACTTAACCAAGTTGAGTTAAAGTTCAAAAAACTTAAAATATACTGAACACATTCAAACTGGTATTAAAACACCAACCAACATGATAAAATACTTAAAACATGTTAACCAGACATAGACAAATCAAATTGATCAAAGTATTTTAAGTTCATCTACACTTAAACAAATTTTATCAACAACATCAACTGAAACTGATTCAAAATTCAACTAAGTAAAAATCGAGTCATGCAACTTAAACATCACAAGCAACACTTAAGATTCAACATTCAAACATAAATTCAAACCAACTTTGAACAAATCAAGCTTTCAGTAAGCATTCAAGAAACTTAAACAATGACTTAACAAAAATTGTTTGCACCTCATTTGGCCCGAAGGGCCGGTTCCCTTTATGTTCTTTATATGTTGTGCATGTGCACGCTTCTTAGCAGAAAGATCACCATGACAATTAGTCAAGGGTATTCAAGTAGTTGCTTGATGTAAATGAACATCATATATTCACATCATCCGATAGAGAGGGGTCAAAAAATATTTTCACAAAATCTGAACCTTGGTTCTATACTCTTTTAATATCACCCAACTATCTAGTATCTTTATATGTTATCTCATATTTTGCTAGAAAATCTCGGATGTTGATATTTCAAATACAAACACAATTCTTTTTTCAAACCTAAAAATAGAATTTTCTCAAGGTTCCCATAGAAGGCTACGATCAAATCTCCATTCCGGATGTGTTTTGATTTGTGTTGTTTTCCGATTGCTATAGGGTTTGTTTCAACCAGTGTTGGTAGTCTGTTCATTACCCCTCACTTCGGATGGAATTTTGAAGTCTTAGGGTATGTGCTGGCTGATGCACCACTATAGAAAGCTTCCGCAGCCTGTTATCTTTTCAAAGCAACAAATGGCATCAAATTTTGTGTTCATGAGAAATCGTAGTAATTTCCAAAAACATGGGTGCAAAATTGTAGTACCATGCAATCAAATTAAGTTAGCCAAAGCAGACCGGGAGAAGACCTCGTTTGAACACCTTAGGAAACTTATTGCTATGTCATTATGTCTTTCAGTTTTAAGAATGTCGTGTTATACATACCAAAGGGCTATGATAGCTATTTTTTATGGCATGATGCACACACTTGTAGAGGCGTATGTAGATGATTTGGTCATTAAATCCAAAAGCTGGAAAGTTCAATCTGAAGTGTTAAGAAAAGTCTTGCAAAGAGCTAGAGAATACAAGTTGGAAATGAACCTCAAGAAGTGCACATTTGGTGTCTCATTAAGAAAATTTATAGGGTTCATAGTAAGAAAAAGAGGCATGATATGCCTCCTCTATAGACATGCCAATTTGGCCTTATTTAGAGCTTAAACCTTTATTCCATTGGCAACATCTCTTTTAGACCATCAAAATCAAGTTGAACGACTCTTTTGGACGAGCTGAGGAGCTTACTGAAAATATGAGGATGAGTTACTGATCTTTAATCAAATATGTGTTTGCCAAATGAGAGCCCATTCTGACTTCCATGTTGCTCTTGGTGGTCTTTGCACCAAGATCGCGTCGCTTGGTTATGTGCCAGATTATGCTTTTCTCGGCATATCCTCTATTTAAAAATTTTTCACAGGATTCTATGGATGTCTACTAAAGAAGTCTTAAACATGAATAATCTTTCTCTCCGAGTCCTATTTTCAGTGCAACAAATAGCATTCAATTCCAATTTCTTGTTTTTCTGCAATGCCCTTTAGAAGTCAGACAAATAGCATTCACGGGTAAGTTTCTAAAAGTGTCATGATGAAAATTAGCAGCATTAAATGAAGGAAATCCAACCTATGGTCGGATGTATCAAAACTTGCTATTTTTTGACTTGTTTCTCATCCCCTATAAAGGGAGACCCATTTGAACGACCTAAGAAGGGCATACCCATCCTACATCACTCTTCTCCTCATCTTTAAGCCACCCTAGGTTCATTCCAGCCTCTCTAAATCGTCCTCTCTTCATCTCGGTGCCCAGAGATCGTCCTGAAGTGAAAGGAAGCCGCTCTATGCTCTGACATGCTACTTTTCTGATCATAGGCTTGTACAAATCTTGTTGATCATTTTTCGTCAAAGATTTCTTCATAAGAAGTGTTCTTCATTGAGCTATATTTTATCTCAAATAAACGAAGATCAATTCTAACATCGCCTTGGCTCATGACGGCTTCTACACTGGCACTGCGCAGACAGATTTGAGGTCTCCCCTTTTTGGTCATCATCTTCTCAGTCAATTTCACTGCACTTACTTGCAGATTCAACCCTTACATCCTTCATAGAAATTGTTCCTCGGTGAGTCCTCTTTGGACATCTGTGTTTCCCAAGGTAAATCTTGCATCAACATCGCACTGGTGGTTCCCAGATCTTCAACTTCCAACAACAGAACTTTTAGGTAAATTCATACCACTAATTAAAGGATTTAAGCAAACTTGTCTTAATCTCAAACCACCCTCAATGAGTCCTTTTTATTTTGAAACAAACGACACTTGATTCTGACATTGGTGCTGTTCGTTGCGGTCTCTACATCAGAGCCACACAGTTTACATTGAATCTGTCCAACCCGGTTGCCACTTTGCCTGGGTTGTGTTGCCTTTAATCATTCATATTCTCTTTGCTAACTCTTCATTCATATCATTTAGTTCATATTTAAGCATCATTTTTATTCAGTTTTGCATCATTTCATACATCATAACAAACCAAAAAAATGGGTTAGGGCTAACCCCAAATCTGGTGAGTTTGTTTCCAATTGACGCTTTATGTTATTATTTTTATAGTTACTACACTTCACTCAGTTTTAATCCTTTTTCATGTGTTTTCTTGTCTTATTTTCTACTAGTTTTACAGGTTTTTCAACCTAGCATCGGTTGGAGACTCTCCCTCATCCGCCGGCCGACGAGGAAGAAGGTTCAACCCACATATCATCTCCCGCGCTAAGGTACACATGGTCAACTTCATCCCTTATTTCATTTAAATCGGAACCCGCAGTTCCTGGCGACCATATTCTTCATTCTTTTATGCATTAAGTTCCTTGTATTCCATCCTCACTCTCCTCCCACATGACCCGAATCGTCTCTCTGGTGCTCGAGCGACTCAAAGAGATGAAAGTTCAATGATCAATGTGAGTGTGGGACCGAGGTGAGAGAGTGTTTTCCGCATTTCTATCCTTCTCTCTCATCCCTTTTCTTGAGGTGCTGATCAGCAAGGTGACAAATCTATTTTCGAAGTCGACCAAAGAATAAGAAAGAATTTTAAAGATTATTAGGAGGCTATAATTTGTCTGCCGGTTTATCTCACAACACTCCCAAAGGTGCAAACCTTTCTGTGTATTAACCAAGGTGGGGACCAAGTTTAAATGAGATTCGAAGTGCCAGGAAGTATTTGATAGATTGAAAAGATATCTGGCATGTCCCTCTATACTTAGACCAACAAATCCTAGCGAATGCCTTATCCTATACATTTTAGTTCTTGAGAATTCTCTTGGGATAGTTCTTACACAAGTTGATGAGGAAGGAAAAGAAAGAGCTATTTACTGTTTGTCTAAGATCTTTGAGTCATATGAGCTGAGATACGCTATGGTAGAAAAACCTATGCAACTCCAGTTTGGGTAGTCAAGAAACTCAAACACTACTTTATTGCTCTTTAAGTCTGGCTCATTGCTCGCATCAATCCCATCAAGTTTCTCTTAGAAAAGATTGTCTTGACTGATCGTCTAGGGTGATGGCAGAGTTTCTTGTCCCAATTTGATATCACTTATGTCTCGTAGAAGGTAATCAAGGGCTATACTATTGCTGAACACCTTGCCCATCACCCCTATACCTGTCTTTGACCTAGTTCGATCAGAGTTCCAGGATGATGAACTAATGTTAGTCCAATCTTCCAATCTTTAGACATTATATTTTGATGGAGCTCTGTATTCATATAGTAGAGGAATATGAATCATCCTTTTGTCACCCAAAGGTGTCACCATTCCACATGCATTTCAACTCAAACTTTCAACAACCAAAAACATAGCTAAGTATTAAGCCTTGCTAGCTGGGCTGGGGGTTGCTCACTTCCATGGTGCCACTGAATTGAGGGTGTAAGGTGATATAGTCAATTGATTCTATGCCAGGTCTTGTCAAAATACGAATTTCCATCCAAACCTTAAACCCTACCGGGAGGTCACCGCTTGCTATATCAAGTTATTTGTCAAGCTCACTTTGTTCATGTCCATTGTGCACAAAATATCCTTGTTGATTCTATTAAGCCATGTCGAGGCATTTTCAGAGCTTGTTTATGTCATATGGTCCTTGTTTTACCAAATTTGGGTTGGATTTTTATATTGGCTTCGGCATTGCTCAAATCTGTGTTGAAGGAGCTAAACGGAAAATTTTAGTGCCAAAAATTCCCCCCACGGGCAATTTCTTGGAGATAGGAATCAAGAAGGGACCACCCGTGTAAGTTAGTGTTTAGCCTTTTGTTGCTTTGTCCTTAACAATCTGTTCACTGCCTCTGATGTATAAGCTTTTTCAGGACTAAGAGGGTATTAGATGGGCTACAACGATCTTGTAAACCTAGAAGCTCGGATCTCAAAACATTGGCGGTTGGGGTGATTGAACGCCGTAACAAGTAGTACGAATTGCCCAAAACGGTAACAAGTTTTGTTGGTTAGGCTGATCCAACTTGGTAACGAGGTTTTGTATACGCCGTAAATTGCGTACTCGAAAGGGAGTTATTAGAACACAAGGGTGCCTAGCTTGTCCGATCGAAACTATAGCCTATTTCGACTATCTTGAACAACTTTAGAAACCATAAGAAAGGGTAGGAATGTAAAACAACGCCGATTAGGCCAATCCAAATGAGAATGCATTTTGTGTTGTGTCCTCAATGGCCCTAGCAACCAGAGAAAAGAGTTAGAATATGAACTGGAACCCAAGAAGGGTAAAACTGAAAAACATGATTGGTTAGGTTTATATTCAAATGAGTAACCAATTTGAATTGTCCTTAATGGCCCCAACAATCGAGAGTTAGAACCCCAAACCGCGGCAGGTTTAGGCCAATCCCAATCGGCTAACGGCAAATGGCCATAAAAACCCGAAAAGAGAAGTTAGAACTCACGATGTGGGCGTTGAAGATAATTCAACCCAAAATAAATCTAGGAAGGTACAAAAACTTAGAGAAAATGTTGGAACAAAAATGGTCGTCGGTTTGACAAATCCCAACTGCTAACTGGTTTGCATTGGCTTAAACATGCATACCAACACAAGAGAACAGTTAGAACACGAAACGTGGCTGGTTTGCCCGATCAAGAGTACAGTGCATTTCAATTGTCTAAAATGGGAACAGAAGTCGTAAAAAGGACTCTGAACTCAAAACATAGCCAGTTAGAGAAATCTAAACGTGTAACCATTCTGAACTGCCGCAAACAGCCCATGAACATAAATTGTGGCTGGTTTAGGTTGATCCAAACTGGTGAGTGACAAACGATTGTAGAAAAGGAAAATATGGTCAGCACTAAACATGACGGGGTTGGATGATTAAAATTGTTAACAGGTACTAGATGGGCCGCAACGACCTTGAAAATACAAAAGAAGGTCAGATCATTAAACATATGTGGTTAGGGTGATTTAACGTTGCAATGGGTAACACAAATTGTCCAAAATAGGTGAAGAGAAACGAAAAAAAGATTTCATCATCAGTTAGGCTGATCCAAATAGGTAACAGGTTCGTATTGAAATTGTTAGGCTGATCCAAATAGGTAACATAGAAAAACAGGTAGAAACAAAAATCGAGCCGAGTTTGTTCGATTGAAATTGTAACCTATTTTGATCGTCTTGAACAAACATAGAAACCATAAGAAAGGTTGGAACATAAAAATGGTCGGTTAGGCCAACCAAATGAGTATGCATATTCAGATGTCCTCAATGGCCCTAGCAACCAAAGAGAAGAGTTAGAACATGAAATGACAACCATAGAAACCATTAGAAGAGTTATAATTGAAAAACACAGCTAGTTAGGTTTATATCCAAATGAGTAAACAGTTTGAATTGTTCTTGACACCCCCAACAACTAAAGAAAAGAGTAACCCCAAACCATGGTAGGTTTAGGCTGAACCCAATTGGTGAATGGAAAATGGCATTAGAAACCCAATAAAAGAAGTTAGAACTCAAATAGTGGTCAGTTAGGCTGAACCAAAGCGTTCACTGGTTTGAACGGGCGGAAGGGGCCTAGGAAACCAAAAATAAGTTAGAACTCACGATGTAGGCTGTGAGGATGATTCAACCCTATAGCAGGTATGGATCATCCTAGGAGGGCACAAAAACGCAAAGAAAGGGTTGGAACAAAAATCCTATCCGGTTAGGCAGATCCCAACAGCTAACAGGTTTGCATTGGCTTAAACGTGTGTACCAACACAAGAGAACAATAGTGGCCAGTTTGTCGGATCCAGGCTACAGCGCATTTCGATTGTCTTAAATAGGTACGAAATCGTAAAAGGGACTCGGAACTCAAAACACAGCTGGTTAGGGCAATCAAAATATGTAACCGTTCTAAATTGCCCAAAATGGCCCTAGAACCCAAATCATGGCAGGTTTAGGCTAATCCAAAGCGGTGAACAACAAAGGGCTGCAGAAAATGAAAATAGTGGTTGGCACTAAACACAACGGCCAAGTTGACTGATTCAAATGGTTAATAGGCATTGCACAGGTTGCAATGGCCTTGGAAATGCAAAAGAAGGTCAAATCAAGAAATATTGGTGGTTGGGGGTGATTTAACGTTGCAACGGGTAGTACGAGTTGTACAAAATAGATGTAGATAAACTAAGAAAAGAGTTCGTTGTTGGTTAGGCCGATATTGGTAACATGTTCATATTGGCCTGAAGGTGTTACCAACACAAAAAGGGAGTAAGAACACAAAGCGTGCCTAGTTTGTCTGATTGAAACTATAGCCTATATCGAATGTCTTGAATGATCATAGAAACTAAAAGAAAGGGTTGGAACATAAAATACGGTTGGCTAGACCACTACACACGAGGACACATTTTAAGTTGTCCTCAATGGCCCTAGCAATCGGAGAAAAGATGTTAGAACATGAATCGCAAATCGTAGAAACCCTAAGAAGAGTTAGAATAAAAAAACACGGCCGCTTATGGGGTGTTTGGTTGCATGATAATTTTTTGTACACTTTCATGATAAAAAATTGTATTAAAATAAAAAGTGAACCAACTCATGACATAAAATTATCATGTTTAGAGGGATGTGATAACAAAAAAGAGTTACTATCATTCATGACCAAAAAAAGTGGGGGATCACAAGAAAAAAGAAAGAGGTGAGACCCTCTTTTTTGTTTAAGAAGAAAATCACTTTCAAAACATAAAATTGTCAAGGTTACCAAACACCTCTTTTAACAAGTTTTCTTAAAATTTTTAAAAATTAAAATAAAAGCTTCCATTATCATGCAACCAAACACCCCATTAGGTTTATATCCAAATGTGTAAGCAGTTTAATTTGACCTTAACAGCCCCAACAACAGAAGGAAAAGAGTTAGAGGCTGAAACCATGGCTGGTTTAGGCAGATCCCAACTGGTGAATGACAAATGTAGGGCCGTCAATGGGTAGGGCTGGCCCGCGGGCCAGTGGGCCGGGCTAGACTTGGGCTACGTTTCGGGCCTAAAATATTCACCCGTGGGTTTTGTTGGGTCAGCCCACGGTCTACACGTGGGCTGAACTCCAATGGTCTTCGGATGAGTTACAAAATTCAGATACGTCAGAACTATGCTCGTTATACTAACATAAAAAGTTATGTTATATTTATTTTTTATGTTAGTATAATGATATAAAGTGTGGATAAATTAACGGTTGATTATGATTAAATCAAACATATGATAATATAATCTTTTTATCTTATTTCACATGTCGCAACTTTCATAATTTTTTATTTTTTTATTATATACTTATATTGTATTATATTTTAAAACTAAAAAATGAAGACAAGATTATATGATTTTTATTCTGATTTATTAATAGATTATGCATTTATTTATTTTTATCTAAATCAAATCAAAATTTTGAAATTTTCTGATCGCATCCTATCCGTTAACGTTACATATATAACTCCAGTAAAGTTTTGATGCTACTATGTCCCTAGTCACTCGGGTGTTGTAATATTTATATCTATAGTCACTCAGTTGTTGTAATAATTAAATATTTTAATTAATTTTACATTTTTTAGTTGGTATTATTTTTTATCACAAATACAGAGAACACCATTAATAAGACACATCGTTGGTAAGATCATAGAAGTTATTAAAGTTTTTTGGTTTGATGTTTAAAAAATTTAAAAAAAATATGAAATATATCTTATAATATGTTAAAAAGAATGGATTGGGCCGGGTCGGGCCGGGTCAAACTTATATTTTTTTTGGGCCGGGCCGGGTCGGGCCGAAATGTATTACGGGCCGGGCCGGGCCGACCCATTGTATATGGGAGCTGGCTTTGTTGGGTTGGCTGCGGGCCGGGCCGGGCCCGGCCCATTGACACCCCTAGACAAATGGGCATTCAAATCCGAAAAGAAAAGTTAAAACTTAAACAATGGATAGTTAGGCTGAACCAAACCGTTAACAGCTTTGAATGGCTAAAAGGGGCCATGGAAACACAAAATAAGTTTGAACTCACAATGTGGGCGGTGAGGATGAATCAACCCTGTAGTAGGTATTGATCCTCCTAGGAGGTCACATAAACCTAGAGAAAGGGTTGGAACAAAAATCATGGTCAAGTTAGGCGGGTCCCAAAGAAGAAATAGGTTTGTATTGCCTTAAACATGCATACCAACACAAGAGAATAGTCAGAACATAAAACATGGCCAGTTTGTCCGATCTAGACTACAATGCATTTTGATTGTCTTAAATGGGTATAAAAACTGTAAAAGGACTCAGAATTCAAATCACAATTGTTTAAGGCAATCCAAATGTGTAATCATTTTGAACTTCCCCAAACGGCCCTATCAACCAAACTGTGGTAGGTTTAGGCTAATCCAAACTGGTGAATGACAAATGGCTGCAAAAAACGAAAATAGTGGTCAACATCAAACACAACAGCCAGTTGGTTGATTTAAACCGTTATCAGGTACTGGATGGGCTGCAACAGCCTTGGAAACCTGAAAGAAGGTCTGATCTTGAAACATTGGTGGTTGAGGTGATTCAACACTACAACGGATAGTACAAATTGTCAAAAATGGGCGTAGAGAAATCAAAAGAAGAGTACTTTGCCAGTTAGGTTGATGCAAACCGATAACTGGTTCATATCGACCTGAATGCGCATATCAACACAGAAAGGGAGTTAGAACAGAAAGTGTGCCTAGTTGGGGTCAGCCATATGGATTCTTTTTCTCCACTCATGTCGATTTTGTGTTATTTTTTCAGAGATATTTAAACCATCTAAATCATATTGAATTACCCTTCTCCAAGTTAACTTATGTCTACCACGCCCCTTTTTTGTTTATGTCATTTTAATATTTTCTATCTTTCTAACTGGAGCCTCTTTAGGTCTACGTTTAATATGTCCAAACCATCTCAATCTCCCTTCTTTCAATTTGTCTACAATTCTCATTACTCCTACATTTTCTCTAATATATTCATTCCTTATTTTATCTAATATAGTGTGACCACTCATCCATCTTAACATTCTCATTTCGGCAACACTTATTTTAGAAGTATGCTTTCTTTTATTGTCCAACATTTACTACCATATAATATTGCGGGTCTTATACTTGTACGATAAAAAATTTATTTTCAACTGTAATGGAATTTTACGATCACATAGAACCCCTGATCAAAACTATAGCTTATTTCGACTGTGTTGAACAACCCATAGAAGCCGTAAGAAAGGTTTGAAACGTAAAACACAGCTGGTTAGTCCAATCCAAATGAGTACACATTAAGAGTTGTCCTCAATGGCCCTAGCCAGTGGAGAGAACAGTTAGAACGCAAACTAGCAACCATAGAAACCCTAAGAAGAGTTAGAACTTAAAAACACTGCAGGTTTATGACGATCCCAACCGGTGAATGGAAAACGACAATAGAAAACTGAAAAGCAGACTTAGAACTCAAACAATGGGCTGAGCGAAACCATTCACATGTTTGAACGGGCAGAAGGGGCCTAGGAAACCCAAAATAACTTAGAACTCATGATGTGGGTGGTGAGGATGATTCAACCCCATAGCAGGTATGGATTGTGCTAGGAGGCCACAGATACCCAGAGAAAGGTTTGGAACAATAATCATGTCTAGTTTGGTATCATAGCTTCTAATAGGTTTGAATTGGCTTTTAAACATGTGTACATAAGAGAACAGTCAGAACACAAAACATGGCCGGTATGTTTGATCAAGACTACAGAACGTTTCAATTGTCTCAAACGGGCACGTAAACCATAAGAAAGACTCTGAACCATAAAAGTTAGAGGAATCCAAATGTGTAACTATTATGAACTGCACCAAATAGCCCTTGAACCCAAACTGTTGTTGGTTTAGGCAGATCCAGAATGGTGAACGACAAACAACTGCAGAAAATGAAAATAGTGTTTTGGCACTAAACACAATGGACAGGTTGTCTAATTCAAACTGTTAACCAGTATTGGATGGGCCGCAACGACTTTGGAAACCCAAAAGAAGGTTAGATCTTGAAACATTGGCGGTTTTGGGAGCTTCAAGACAGCAACGGTAGTACAAATTGGCCAAAACGAGCATAGAGAAATCAAAAGAAGAGTTCATTGCCAGTTAGGCTGATCCAAACTATTAACATGTTCATATCAGACTGAATGTGTGTAAACAACACATAATGGGAGTTAGAACACAACAAAGCATGCCTAGTTTGTCAGATCAAAACTATAGCCTATTTTGAATGTCTTGAACGACCATGGAAACTATAAGAAAGGGTTGGAACGTAAAACACAGCGGTTAGGCCAATCCAAACGAGTACACATTTTGAGTTGTCCTCAATAGCCCAAACAATTAGAGAGAAGAATTAGGACACAGACTGACAACCACAAAAACCATAAGTAGAGTTAGAACTGAGAAACACGGTCGATTAGGTTTATATCCAAATGAGTAATCAATTTGAATTGTGCTTAACGGCACCAGCAACCGAGGAAAAGAGTAAGAACCCCAAAATTGTGGTAGGTTTAGATCAATCCCAAATGGTGAATGGCAAATAATCATAAAAACATAAAAGGAAAGTTAGAGAACTCAAACAACGGCTGATTAGGCTGAACCAAACCATTCAAAGGTTTTGAATGGGTGGAAGGTGCCTCAGAAAGCCAAAATATATTAGAACTTACCACATGGGCGGTGAGGATTATTCGACCCCGTAGTAGGTATGGATCATCCTAGGAGAACACATAAACCCAGAGAAAGGGTTGGAATAAAAATCGTGGCTAGTTAGGAAGATCCCAGTTAGTAACAGGGTTGTATTGGCCTAAATGTGCGTACCAACACAAGAGAATAGTCAGAACATGAAACGTGGCTGGTATGGCCGATCCAGACTATATCACGTTTTGATTATCTTAAACAGACACAAAAACCATAAACAAAGACTTGGAACTGAAAACAAAGTCGATTAGAGTAATCCAAACGTGTAACTAGTCTGAACTACCCCAAACCACCCTAGAACCCATACCGAGGCCGATCCAGACCGGTGAACAACAAATGGCCGCAGAAAATGAAAATAGTGGTCAGCACTAAACAGAAATGCCAGGTTGGCTGATTCAAACTGTTAGTAGGAAGTGGATGGGTCACAACGGCCTTGGAAAGCCAAAAGAATGTCAGATCTCAAAACGTTGGCGGTTGGGGTGATTCAACGCTGCAACAAGTAGTCTGAATTGACCAAAATGTTCATAGAGAAACCAAAAGAAGAGTTTGTTGCCAGTTAGGCCAATCTAAACTGATAACAAGTTTGTATTGGCCTGAATGCGTGTACCAACACAGAAAGGGAGTTAGAACACAAAACGTGCTAAGGTTGTCCGTTCAAAACAATAGCCTATTTCGACCATCTTGAATGACCAAAGAAACCATAATAAAGCAGTGGAATGTAAAACACAGTTGGTTAGGGCAATCTAAATGTGTAACCATTTTGAATGGACGAATGGCCCTAGAACCCAAATCGTGGAAGGTTTAGACCGATCCAAAACATTGAGCAACAAACGGTCATAAAAAAAGAAAATAGTGGTCAACACTGAACATAATAGTCGGGTTGGTTGATTCAAACCATTAATAGGGACTAGATGGGCCGCAATGGCCTTGGAAACTTGAAAGAAGGTCAGATCTTAAAACGTTGGTGGTTGGGGTGATTCAACGTTGCAATAGGTAGTACGAATTGTCCAAAATGGCATAGAGAAACCAAAAGAAGAGTTTGCGTGCCTAGTTTGCCTGATCGAAACTATAGCCTATTTTGACTGTGTTGAACGACCATAGAAACCATAAGAAAGGGTTAAAACATAAAAACACTGCCAGTTAGTCTAATCCAAGTGAGTATGCATGTTGAGTTGTCCTCAACAACCCTAGCAACCAAAGAGAAGAGTTAGAACACGTACTGGCAACCATAGGCTTTGAATTGTCCTTAACTGCCCCAATAATCGAAGAAGATGAGTTAGAACCCCAAACCATGGCAGATTTAGGCTGATCCCAACCAGTAAATGGAAAATAACCATAGAACTCAAGCAACAGCCGATTAGGTTGAACCAAACCATTCAACCCCATAGCAGGTATGGATCATCCTAGGAGAACACATATACCTAGAGAATGGGTTGGAACCAAAATCATGACTAGTTAAGTAGATCCCAGCTGCTAACAAGTTTGCATTGGCTTAAAAATGTGTACCAACACAAGAGAATAGTCAGAATACATCACATTTTGATTGTCCTAAATAGGCTCAAAAAGCATAAAAAAGACTCAAAACTCAAAACACATCTGGTTAAGGCAATCTAAATGTGTAACCATTCTGAACTACCCCAAATAGCTCTAGAACCCAAATTGAGGCAGGTTTAGGCCGATCCAAATCGGTGAACAATAAATGGTTGCAGAAAACAAAAATAGTGGTCAACACTAAAACACAACGGCTAGGTTGTCCGATTCAAATCATTAACATTTTTGGATGGGCTGTAATGGCCTTGGAAATATGAAAGAATGCCAGATCTCGAAACATTGGTGGTTAGGTTGATTCAACACCGCAACAGGTAGCACAAATTGTCCAAAACGGGCATAGAGAAACCAAAAGAAGAGTTTGTTGCTAGTTGGCCGATAGAAACTGGTACTAGGTTCGCAGTGGCCTGAATGGGTGCACCAACATAGAAAAGGAGTTAGAACACAAATCGTGCCTAGTTAATCTGTTCGAAACTATAGCATATTTTGACCGTCTTGAATGACCATAGAAACCGTAAAAAAGGGTTGGAAAGTAAAACATGGCTGGTTAGGTGAATCCAAATGGTTGTCATAAATGGCCCTAGCAACCGGAGAGAAGAGTTCGAACATGAACTGTCAACCACATAAACACTAAGATGAGTTAGAACTGAAAAATATGGGCAATTAGGTTTATATCCAAACAAAATAGTAACCAGTTTTGAATTGTCTTTAACGACCCCAAAATCCAAACTAAAAGAGTTCTAACCCCAAACCATGGCTGGTTTACACCGATCGCAACCAGTGAACGGCAAACAACCATAAAAACCTGAAATGGAATGTTTGAACACAAATAATGGTCAGTTTGGCTGAACCAAATTGTTCACAGGTTTGAACAAGTAGAAGGGGCCTAGGAAACCCAAAATAAGTTAGAACTCACGATGTGGGCAATGAAGATGATTCAATCCCATAGCAGATATGTATCATCCTAGAAGGGCACATAAACCCATAGAAAGTATTCGAACATAAATCGTAGCTGGTTGGGCAGATCCTAGCTACTAACATGTTTGCATTGGCTTTAACGTTTGTAAGAACACAAGAGAATAGTCAAAACACAAAATGTCGCAGGTTCGTCCAATCTAGACTAGCACACATTTCGATTGTCTTAACTGGGCATAGAAATCATAAAAAGGATTCAAAACTCAAAACACATCCGGTTAGGGCAATCCAAACATGTAACCATTCTGAACATACCCCAAACGGCCCTAGAACCCAAACCGTGGCTGGTTTAGGTTGATCCAGATCTGGGAATGACAGACGGCCATAAAAATGACGTGGGAGTGGGTGGTGAGGAAAACCAAAATAAGTTAGGACTCACGATGTGGGTTGTGAGGATGATTCAGATACCCAAATAAAGGGTTGGAACAAAAATCTTGGCCGGTTAGACATCCCAGCTGCTAACAGGTTTGCATTGGCATAAACATGCGTGCCAACATAAGAGATAGTCAGAACATGAAATGTGGCCGGTTTGTCTGATCTAGACTACAACATGTTTCGATTGTCTTAAATGGGCATAGAAACTGTAGAAAGGACTTGGAACTCAAAACACAGTTGGTTAGGCAATCCAAACGTGTAACCATTCTGAGCTGCCCTAAGCGGCCCTAGAACCCAAACCATGGTTGGTTTAAGTTATCTAGACTAGTGAACGACAAATGGCTGTAGAAAAAGAAAATAGTGGTCAACACTAAACACAGCGGCTAGGTTGGCTGACTCAAACCGTTAACAGGTATTGGATGGGCCACAACAGCCTTAAAAACCCAAAGGAAGGTTGGATCTCGAAACATTGGTAGTTGGGGTGATTCAACACTACAACAGGAAGTACAAATTGTTCAAAATGGGTGAAGAGAAACCAAAAGAAGAGTTAGTCACCAGTTAGGCTGATCTATAGCCTATTTCAACCATCTTGAATGATCATAGAAACTATAAGAAAGGGTGGGAATGTAAAACATGAGAAGTTAGGATAATCCAAATGGTATGCTTTATGAGTTGTCCTCAACAGCCATAGCAACCAGAGAAAAGAGTTACAACATGAACTAGCAAACACATAAACCCAAAGAAAAGAGTTAGAACTGTAAACATGGCCTGTTAGGTTTATATTCAAATGAGTCACCGGTTTGAGTTGTCTTTAACGGCCCCAGAAACAATAGAAAAGGAGTTAAAACCTTAAACTGCGGCAGGTTTAAGCTGATTCCAACAGGTGAACGACAAATAGCCATAGAAACTCGAAAAGGAAAGCTAGAAATCAAACAATGGCGGGTTTCGCTGAATCAAACCATTCACTAGTTTGAACGGGCAGAAGGGGCATAGGAAACCCAAATAAGTCAGAACTCATGACATGGGTGGTGAGGTTGATTGAACCCCGTAATAGGTATGAATCATCCTAGGAGGGCACAAAAACCAAAAAAGGGCTGGAAAAAAAATCATGGCCAGTTAGGCAGATCCCAGCAGCTAATAGGATTGTTTTGGCTTAAATGTGCATACCTACACAAAAGAACAATCAGAAAACAAAATGTGGTTAGGTTGTCTAATCCAGACTACAGCACATTTTGATTGTCTTAAATGGTCACATAAAGTATAAAAAAGACTTGTAACTCAAACTGTGAGAGGTTTAGCCGGTTAGGGTAATCTAAACATGTAACTATTCTGAATTGCCCCAAACAACCCTCGAATCCAAACTGTGACAGGTTTAGGCCGATCTAAATCAATGAAAAACAAACTGTCGTGAAAAAGGAATATAGTGGTCAGCACTAAACACAATGGCTGGGTTGGTTAATTCAAACCATTTAATAGGTACTGGATAGGCTACATTAGCCTTGGAAATAGAAAAGGTTAGATTTTTGAAATGTCTGTGGTTGGGGTAATTCATCACTGCAAAGGGTAGTACGAATTGTCCAAAATGGGTGTAGAGAAACCAAAGAAGAGTTCATTGCCAGTTAGGCTGATCCAAAATGATAAAAGGTTCATATCGGCCAAAACACGCATACCATCACAAAAAAAGGAGTTATAACACAAAGTGTGCCTAGTTTGTCCGATCGAATCTATAGCCAATCCAAATGAGTATGTACTTTGAGTTGTCCTCAACTACCCTAGCAACCAGAGAGAAGAGTTAGAAAATGAACCGACAACCACAATAACTCTAAGAAGAGTTAGAATGAAAAACATGGCTGATGTGGTTTATATCTAAACGAGTAACCAGTTTGAATTGTCCTTAATGGCCCCAACAACCAAAGAAAAAGAGTTAGAACCCCAAACCGAGGCACATTTAGGCTGATCCAAATTTGTGAATGACAAACAGCCGTAGAAAAGAATATAGTGGTCAGCACTAAACACAACAACTGAGTTGGTTGATTCAAACCGTTAGTAGATATTGGATGGGTCACAACGGCCTTGGAAACACAAAGGAAGGTCAGACTCGAAACGTCAGCAGTTGGGGTGATTCCATGCTGCATTGTGTAGTGTGAATTGTCCATAACGGGTGGGGAGAAACCAAAACAACTGGAGAGAAGAGTTAGATTTATATCCAAACAAGTAACTAGCTTGAAGTGTCTTTAATGGTCTTGAATGGGTGCAAGAGACCTAGGAAACCCAAACTAAGTTAGAACTCACGACGTGGGTGGTGAGGATGATTCAACCCATCAACAGGTACGGATCATCTCAGGAGGTCACACAAACCAAGAGAAAAGGTTGGAACAAAAATCTTGGCCAATTAGACAATTCCTAGCTGCTAAACAACAAGTTTGTATGGCTTAAATGTGCTATCAACAAAAGAGAGAACAATCAGAACATAAAATGTAGCTGGTTTGTCCGATCCAGACTACAACACGTATCGATTGTCTTAAATGGGCATAGAAACCGTAGAAAGGACTTGGAACTCAAAACACAGCCGGTCAGGCAATCCAAATGTGTAACCATTCTGAACTGCCCCAAACAGCCCTAGAACACATAGCAGGTTTAGGCTGATCCAAACCGGTGAATGACAAACAGCCGCAGAAAAGAAGAATATTAGTTAGCATTATAAGCACAATGGCTGGATTGGCTGATTCAAACCGTTAGTAGGTACTAGATGGTGCAATGGCCTTGGAAACCCTAAAGAATGTCAAGTCTCAAAACTTTTGGGGTTGGGGTGATTTTCAACGGGACAACAGGAAGTACGAATTGTACAAAACGAATGTAGACAAACCAAAAGAAGAGTTTGTTCTCGGTTAGGCCGATCCAAATTGGTAATAGGTTCATTTCAGCCTGAATGCTTGTAACAACATAAAAAGGGAATTAGAACACAAAGTGTGCCTAATTTGTCCGATCGAAACTATAACCAATTTTGACCATCTTGATTGACCATAGAGACCATAAGAAATGGTCGGAATGTAAAAGACAGCCGGTTAGTCCAATCTAAACATGTACACATTTTGAGTTGTCCTAGATGGCCCTAGCAACAGGAGAGAAGAGTTAGAACATGAACTAGAAACTATAGAAACCCTTAAAAGAGTTAAAACTATAAACACATAGCCAGTTTGGTTTATGTCCAAACGAGTAACTGGTTTGAATTGTCATTAATGGACCTAGCAACTGAAGATATAGAGTTAGAACCCCAAACCATGGCAGGTTCTAGTTGATCCCTTTTGGTGATCGACAAATGACTATAAAAACCTGAAAGAAAAGTTAGAACTCAAACAACGGTTAGGCTGGGCCAAACCGTTGACAAGTTTGAATGGGTGTAAGGGGCCTAGGAAACCCAAAATAAGTTAGAATTCACGTCGTGGGCAGTGAGGATGCTTCAACCATGTAGTACGTATGGATCATCCTAGGAGGGCACAGAAACCCAGAGAAAGGGTTGGAACAAAAATCATGGCTGGTTAGGCAGATCCTAGCTGCTAATAGGTTTGCATTGGCTTAAACGTGCATATCAAAACAAGATAACAGTTAGACTGTAGCACATTTAAATTGTCTTAAATTGGCACAAAACAGTTAAAAGGACTCAAAACTCAGAACACAGTCGGTTAGGGCAATCCAAATGTGTAACCATTTGAACTGCCTCCAAACGGCCCTAGAACCCAAACTATGGTAGGTTTAGGTTGATCCAAACCGGTGAGTGACAAACGACCACAAAAAATAAAAATAGTGGTCAACACTAGCACAACGGCTGGGTAGGCTGACTCAAACCATTAATAGATGTTGGATGGGCTGCAATGGCCTTGGTAACCCAAAACACGGTCAGATATCGAAACGTTGGTGGTTGGGTGATTCAACGCTGCAATGGGTAGTACAAATTGTCTAAATTGCGCATAGAGAAACCAAAAGAAGTGTTCATTGCCAGTTAGGCCAATCCAAACTGGTAACAGCCTAACAGGTTCATATAGGTTGGAATGCGAGTACCAACACAAAAAAGGAGTTAGAACACAAAGCATGCCTTGTTTACCCGATCGTAACTATAGCCTATTTTGACCATCTTGAATGACCATAGAAATAGTAAGAAAGGGTTGGAACGTAAAGCATAGCCGGTTACACCAATCCAAATGAGTACGTATTTTGAGTTGTTCCCCAACGATCCTAGCAGTCAAAGAGAGGAGTTAAAACATAAACTGGCAAACATAGAAGCCCTAAGAAGAGTTAGAACTAAAGAACGTGACTGGTTAGGTTTATATCCATCTGAGTAACCAGTTTGAGTTGTCCTTAACGACCCAACAATAGAAGAAAAAGAGTTAGAACCCCAAACCATGGAGGTTCAGGCTGATCCCAACCAATGAATGACAAATAGCCATAGAAATCTTAATAGAAAAGTTAGAACTCAAACAACAGTAGGTTAGGCTGAACCAAACTATTCACAGGTTTGAACATGTGGAACAGGCCTAGGAAACCCAAAATAAGTTAGAACACACGATGTGGGCGATGAGGATGATTCAACCCCGTAGCTGGTATAGATCATTCTAGGAGGGCACAAAAACCCAAAGAAAGGGTTGGAACAAAAATCCTGTCCGGTTAGGTAGATCCCAGCGGCTAACAGGTTTGCATTGGCTTTAAACATGTGTACCAACACAAGAGAATAGTTAGAGCATAAAACATGGCCGGTTTGCCTGATCCAGACTACAACACATTTTGATTGTCTTAAACAGGCACATAAATCATAAAAGGGACTCATAACTCAAAACATAGCTAGTTAGGGCAATCTAAAGATGTAATTGTTCAAAATTGCCCAAAACGGCCCTAGAACCCAAATTGTGGCAAGTTTAAGTCAATCCAAATCAGTGAACAACAAAGGGCCACAAAAAATGAAAATAGTGGTCATCACTAAACACAACAGCCAGGTTGGCTAATTCAAATGGTTAATAGGTACTACATGGGCTGTAACGGCCTTGGAAACACAAAAGAAGGCCAGATCTTGAAATGTTGGCAGTTGGGGTGATTTAATGCTGTAATGGGTAGTACGAATTGTACAAAATAGACAGAGAGAAACCAAAAGAGTTTGTTGATGGTTTGGCTAATCCAAACTAGTAACAAGTTCATATTGGCTGCAATGCGAGTACCACCATAGGAAAGGAGTTTGTCTGAAAACAATGCGTGCCTAGTTTGTCTGATCAAAACTATAGCCTCTTTTGATCATCTTGAACGACCATAGAAACCATAAGGAAGGGTTGGAACATAAAGCATGGCCGGTTAGACCAATCCAAATGAGCACACATTTTGTGTTGTCCCCAACGGCCCAAACATAGAAACCATATGAAGAGTTAGAACTAAAAAACACGGATGGTTAGGTTTATATCCAGACAAGTAACCGGTTTGAATTGTCCTTAATGGCCCCAGCAACTGAACAAAAAGAGTTAGGACGCCAAATCGTGGAGGATTAGACCGATCCCATCCAGAGAATGGCGAACAACCATAGAAACCCGAAAAGGAAAGTTATAACTAAAACAAGGGCCAGTTAGGCTGAACCAAACCCGTTCACAGGTTTGAATGCACCGAAGGGGCTAGGAATCCAAAATAAGTTAGAACTTACGATCTGAGCGGTGAGGATGCTTCAACCATGTAGCAGGTCTGGATTGTCCTAGGAGGGCATAGAATACCAAAGAAAGGGTTGGAACAAATATCATGGCTGGTTAGGCAGATCCCAGCTGCTAACAGTTTTGCATTGGCTTAAATGTGTGTACCAAAATAAGATAACAGTCAGAACATGCAACATGGCCGGTTTGTCCGATCCAGACTACTTCACGTTTCGATTGTCTTAACAGGCACATAAACCATAAAAAAGACTTGGAAGTCAAAACACAGCTGGTTAGGTTAATCCAAATGTGTAACCATTCTGAAATGTCCTAAATGGCCCTAGAACCTGAACCGTGGCAGGTTTAGGCCGATTAAAATCAATGATCGACAAACGACCGCAGAAAACGAAAATAGTGGTCAGCACTAAACACAACAACCAAGTTGGCTAATATAAATCATTAACAAGTATTGGATGGGCCACAATGGCCTTGGAAATCCAAAAGAAGGTCAGATCTTGAAACGTTGATAGTTGGGGAGATTCAACCAATGACGCACTGAATGCGCCCTCGAAGTGGGGGCGCACTCACCGCACCCCCGAACTGGGGGCGCGGTCGGTCAGTTTCCATGTTTTGCACCAGTTTTGATTCTCTAGAAATTCTGACTATCGAGGTACGATCGAGCTCTTCTCCTCATCTTCCAGCCACCCTAGGCTCATCCCAACCTCCCTGAATCGTCCTCTCTTCATCCTGGTGTCCGGAGATCATCCCAAAGTAAAGAGAAGTTGGTCTATGCTTCGACATGCTGCTTTGCAGATCATAGGTTTCTAAAGATCTTCCTAATCATATTTTGGCCAAGCTTTCTTCAAAATAAGTGTTCTTCATCAAGCTATTTTTCATCTCCAGCAAGCAGAGATTGATTCTGACATTGCCTCGGCTCATGATGGCTTCTACACTGACGCTGCACAGACAGATCTATAGTCTCTTTTTTTGGTCATCATTTTCTCAGTCAAATTCACTAAACTTACTTGAATCTTCATCTCATACATTCTTCACATAAACTGTTCCTTGGTGAGTCCACTTCTATTTCCAACAAGAATAATTTAATTCTGATATCTGTGGTGTTCATATCGTGTCCTACATCGACATTGCGCCAGGAGTTTCTAGAACATCATTGTCTAAAATCTGACATATTAGGTAAATTCATATCATTTCTCATAAGATTCAATTCAATGTGTCTAATTCTTAAATACACCTTTGTAAGTGTTCTTTGCTTTAAAACAAACTGGAGTCTATTTTGATTTTGTATTGTCTTTGGCAATCGCTTCAACAAAGTCACGCAATTTGGTACTGTTTTCAATTTTTGTCCACTTCTATAATTTCTACAGGGCTGTATAGACATATTGAGACAAAGTTATAAATATAGAAACTCTTCCTCTCCAAGTCTTATGTCCATTTCAATAAATGGAACTCAATTCTGACATTAGGACAGCCCATGGCGTGCTCTGCATCAAAGTCGCACCAGATAGTGCCACCGCGCCCTCAACCCTAGGGCATGCCCACCGCACCCTCAAGTCAAGGGTGCGGTCACCCCAGTGTGCTGTCCGGCCAGATTGGTGATATCTCACCCGTTTTAGCTCTGATTTGAGCTTTTCAAGTTTTTACTTCTTTGTCTTTCATCCAACATCATTTATAAATCATTTTTATTCAGTTTTTCTATCATATCATATATAATAATAAAAAAAGAGATTAGGGCAAACTCCGAATCCAATGAGTTTGTTTCCAATTGTCATTTTATGAAATTGTTTTACTATTACTACACTTCACTTAGTTCTAATCCTTGTTTCACATGTTTTTATGTCTTCTTTGTTTACTAGTTGCATCAGTTTAGGACTCTCCCTCATTGGTCGGCCAACGAGGAAGAAGGTTGAACTCACATATCATCTCCTACGCTAAGGTACATATGGTCAATTTATTTCTATTTTCATTACATAAAGCAGAGAGATGACAACTTATCTTCAATATTCTCATGCATTAAGTTTATTCTATCCTCACTCTCCTCCCACATGACCCATACTATCTCTCTGGTGCTTGAGCGATGCTGGGAGATGAAAGTTTGGAGACCAATGTGAGTGTGGGACCGAATAGGTGAGAGTGTTTTCTGCATTTTCTTCCTTCTCTTTCATTCCCTTTCTTGAGGTGCCGATCCGTAAGATGACAAACCCATTTTTGGAGTCGAAAAGTGGCTTTTCCCTCAAACTAGAATGCAACTGCAGGAACCTATGGAAGAACCATTGTCAGGCATGGCCTATGATTTATTGAAATATTTGTAGAAAATATTAGCCCGCATCTCCATACTTAAGCTGATAAAGAGATCAAAGGTGCATTAGAAAAATTCTGCAGTAGTATCTATAGAGGGTTATGATTAATGAAAACCTCCCGCTAAAAAGATTACAACGATGTTAGCCCCCATAAGTGAGCATCCAATGCTCACCTTTTCTTCAGAAGAATCGGCAGATCCAAAATTCAAGAGGTATGTATGCTTTACGTGTGGCGGTCATCATCTGCAACATTGAAGTAAAATCTTGTTTGGTTGACATTGGAGCTTCTATTTATGTTGAACCACCAAACATCTTGCAACAATGCGGTATTTTTGAACAAGAAATTAAATCATCCTATGCCCTAGTAATCTACATGTAGGGTGGTCACATTAGAAGTGGGACTTGGGTCATGCACCCTCATCTTATGATTTTAAACAATTAAATATTAAATAAAAAGGCATCAGCACAATGTGCCACCCCACCCCAAACCCTGGTGTGCCAGCATGCATCACTTGCATCAGTGCATAGCATCATCCTATGTGCCGTGAGCAGTGCACCCGCAAGCTGATGACTCACGCGCGTACAAAAGTTTTTTATTCAATTGTGCAAGCCGTGGTGGTAGGCTATCTACTGTCAAACCATGTTCAAAATGTGTTGATCGACGCTAGATCTGACTATTGGGTCCCGATGGGTTCGTATTCTTCACCCTGTGTAGACACGCCAAATTGGCTTGATTCGGAGCCCTAGACACTTATTCCATTGGCGATATCCTTTATTTGACCGTTATCTGATCTGGATTACCTCATGGACATGAGCTAAGGACGTTGGTGAAGTCCTTTGTGAGATGAGAATGGACCGATGATTTCCGGAATATTGCCGTAACCTTCAAGCGAGAGTCGCGCATTAACTGTAAAAACACGAAGCCTGCTCGATGACTGACCTTGAATGGTCCATAATTGAAGGTCTCGGGAGTCCCGCATGTTTTCCGTAACATTCAGGGTTTCCGAGAAGTCATTTCGGTAGGCGTCGGTCAATGACGGCTTTCGTTATGGCTTTTTCGATCTGTGCTGACATGGCTATCCCGGACCACGTGTTAGGCCTTTCCGGTCATCACCGAGTCTTTTAAGGTCATTCGGGTCGATTCTAGCCGAATATTTTCATCAACCGGGGCCCTATGGCCATTTCGGTCAATTTTAGGGTTTCCCGGCTTTTCCGATGTTCGGTTCATGTTTACTGGGTTAATCTCAGATTTTTCGATGATTTCAGGCTTTCCGATCGTACCAGACTTGTTCGGTCATCATTTTAAGTCATACCGAGTTGACCCGAGATTTCTCGATCGGAATCGTGCTCTTTCGGATCTTCGCCATGGGTTTCAGCTTTCCGCGAGAGGGTAAACCGGTAGAAAGCCCCGTGCGAAAATCTCGGGAGTCATGCCACCTAGTTTACCGACTTGAGGAGGTACAGTTGAAGGCCCTCTTTCCAACACGACAAACGGGAGCCGAATCGGATGTCCTGTTTGCAAGATACGGCTCGCGGAACACGCACGCAGGAGAGAGAGTCTACCGCGCCCCCGCTCCCTTTGAGAGGGGAGGGCGCGCTCTGCGCGCCCTCAACCCGGGGGCGTGCCCTGCGCGCCCTCAAAGCGGGGGCACGTCCTGCGCGCCGCCGGTTCCTTTGAAAAGAAGGGGCGCGGTCGGTTTCCAAAAATCTGAAATTGCCTCGATTAGAACCTTCTAAACCGGATTTTTGGAAGGTTTCCATCGAAAATTTTTGATTATTTGTACCACGCCCCCGGTTCGGGGGCGCGTTACATCTATCAAGTCGATTTTTAGCAAATTCCGGATGGTTCCGTCGATTTTTAGCAATGAGACGCGTACCGCGCCCCCGGTTTCTTTGAAACCGGGGGGTGCACAGACCGCGCCCCCGAAGTGAGGGAGCGCTCTGCGCGCCCTTGGTTTGAGGGCGCGCCCTGAGCGCCCTCGTCTCCTTTGAAAAGCGGGGGAGCGGTCGGTCCAGTTTCCATTTTTTGCACCGGCTTCCTTCCCTATAAATTGAGGGCCATTCTCAACGACCCAAGGTTAATCCCCCATGCCTAGCTCATCCAGAGGTCGTCCAAGCTTTTCTCCAAAGCTGTCCCGACGTCCAAAGGCGATCCAACATTGAGAGATCGATCCCGAAGTGAAGGAGAAGGCTCGATCCGGGTGTTCTGCATCAACCAATTTCATCAACTTCTGCAGAGAATCCGGGACTCTTGATGCAAAAGTCTTCAACATAGAAGTTGTTCCTCTCTTCGTCCTCTTTCATCTCCAACTGACGGCACTCAATTCCAACTTTTCCTTTGTTTGTGGAAATTGCTGCATTGAGGGCGCGCATCCAGGTTCTGTTTTCTACATCCGCCCACTTTCAGAATTTTTACAGACGTTTACAGGAAGATTTCAGAGAAATCATCAACATAGTAACTCTTCCTATCCAAGTCTTCTGTCTACTCCAACAAATGTCACTCTATTTTGACATCGGTATCGTCTGTAGAATCCTCTGCACCAAAGTCGCGCCAGGAGGGTGCAAGGCAACCCGAACCGGCTTTCTTCAACCAACTCGGCTTCAACTCAAGCCGATCCATTCCATAAGCTTTCTCAACTAATTTAACTCAGTTTATTTACTGTTTTAAAGCATATTTCAGTTCATTTTCATTATTTTTACATAATCAAAAATACAAAAAAAGGGGTTAAGGCTCACCCTGAAGCCGATGAGTCCAATTCCAATTGCTTCTTTCTCATCTTCTCTCTACACTTACTACACTTCCCATAGTTCTAATCATTTTCTTTCACTTGGTTTATTGTTCTAGTTGCACAGGTTTATCAAGCTAGCATCGGTTGGAGACTCTTCTTCATCGGCCGGCCGAGGAAGAAGAAGGTTGAACCCATATCCCGATCTCCCGCACTAAGGTACACGGTCAAATCAACTCATCTCATGTTTTTATTCTATAAAGCGGAGCCTGCGGCTCCTAGCGACCACATCTTTCATGTTTTAATTTCATCTCCTCCTCACTCTCCTCCCACATGACCCGAACCATCTCCGGTGCTCGAGCGACTCCGTGAGATGAAAGTTCGGGGATCAATGTGAGTGTGGGACCGAGGTGAGGACATTTTACCGCTTTCCGAGTGTTTTCAATTCACTCCCCTTTTTTCCCTTATTCCATCTATCACCTTCTTTTGAGGTGCCGATCCGGAACCCGTTTCCGGAGTCGACACACTGCAAGGGTGAACAGTAACTATGGAAGGGTGCTTCAAGCCCTTCTTAAAACCTGCCTTTTCGGCTTCAAAAAATCTCTAAAAGATAGTAGGTCAATTCTAAATCAAACAAGAAATCCAAAAATACCATTTTCTATTAAAAATATCAATCACCTAGAAAATAGGAATGAACCACCGCCAACCCTAAAGCTTCACCTTGTTAGAAAAACACTCAATTGACTTTCAGCGGCACCAATTGAAGTCAAAGAACAATAGAAAACAATTGGTAATCACATTATCTATCTTCTAAACCATCCATAAGGCATCAAATGTCTTCATGGAAGAAGATCTGAAGAAATCCCCAAATTGAACAAGTGAATTCTGTAAAATAAAATCACTACCTTTCAAACACTCTACCGGACTCTCCAGTGGTCCAAACTTTGAACAGTTTGTGGCGTTGGACGTTGGAAAGCCCTTTGTCATGAAATTTATTCGGAAGCAACCAATCTTAAAATTGTATTTCATACAATTTATGGTTGCTCCATCAAAATGGATATTTGTACAGATTCAGGAAAACACAAAATATATGAAATGATGTCAAAACGATGTCAATTTTGAATGAGACTGATCACTGATTCCTCATATATCACTATCTTGAACTCAATCAGAATCGAACAACATCACCAAAATCAATATTTGAACAATTTTGAACACCTACCTTTGTGGGATTCAAAATAATACCTATAGATCAAAGAAGATTGAGCATTCTCATGCTCTTCAAGGCACTCAAGCGTGCAGCCTCTAGTCAAATCCATATGAACCACCTCTGAAGTCGGGTTCTTCTCTATGCCAGCATCAACCCCTCGTGGTGAATGAAGCTCCACCATCCAATGGTGGATGCTGAGGTGGGAGATGGAAAAGGAGGGTTGCTGGGGTGCAGAGAGCTCCCTTGGCTTGATAGGGTTTGAGCTCTCATCGCTATTATTTATATAACTCAAAGTTTTTCACAAAAACTTCTTATTCTATAAATTAACCCAAGCCTCCAAACTTATGGATTAGTCCTTATGTGTTTGACCTACTAGGCCTAAGAGCCCATTTGGTTGAAGACTAATTAATAGAACAACTTCTTTAAAAAATAAATCTATTATATCATAATAGATTTAATGACCTACCGATCATAAAAGTATAAGAAGCCACATCCTATGATCCTAAATAGTTTTGGTGATGAACTCCTCTCCCAAGAGTTTTTTCATCATCAGTCACCACATGGCTATAAATCTTCCTCCTTTCTATGTCCCAGTCAGATAGGAGTATGGCATCGATTATCAACTCCTAGATATACCGACACTATGAAATCTTGTACTTTTAATTAGATCAATTGGGAAACCCTTACGTTGCTCAAGAATTTAGAGTACTATTCATAAGACATTCTCTCTCTCCTATAGAGAGTGGACGATCTCCTATTGTTTGCTCAATTGTCTCCACTCGGTTTCCCTTATACCTAATCCATTAACTGTATAGGACCATAATACTAATGATTCATAAATCAATAGTCAAAGTACATGGTGCGCCGGGAAAGACATATTTGAGATTCAAGTCAAAGATCCAATTATGCAATTGTGATGATAGACCCAGATTGATAGTTTGGCGAAATACATTCATGGATTCTATATTGGTCAGTTCAGTGAACTCAATCGTCTAATGAGCACCTGTACATGTAACTTAGTGCCTTCACACTGATAATCAATGAAATCAGTCATCCTTACCATATGAGAAGATATCATATACACTAGTCTTACTGGATCCCTGATGTTCCGTCTTGAGGATCCTATGACTAGAAACATTCAGATCATATGCTTCAAGTTGATTAATCTTATTATCATATTCTCATCATGATTCAATCATCATTGCATTTAACCTAGGACTTCATTATGATAAATGCATCTAGATAGTGCAAATAACGAAGAAAAGTCATTAATACTAAATAAGATATTATAAGAAATGTAAAATCATACCACACATAATTGGCTTATAAGGTATATATTTCTATCAAGTCAGTCTTTTTTTTATGGAGGTTCAATGGAGATTGATAATGGAGTTTGTTAGTCTGAAGCCTATGTCAACAGCCACTGCATTGGTGTCATTACTGTTGGCATCACCTTTTGATGCTTCACGAAGGTCATTCTACACCCTGAGCATCTAGGGCCAAGCTTAAGGAGCCATTTACAATTTAGGAGAAGGTCCACCCCCTCTAACAGCTACAGATGACATCATGCCACTTCTCGAAACCTTCCTCCCAAAGATACCTCAGCCAGCTCCTCCATAGGAATCGTTCTTAGTGAACGTGACCATCGTCAACTTTGGGCCCACACCCGTCTCTACTCAGCCAAGCGTTCAGAAGATTCAGCTTGAGCGTGGCTCTCACTACAACTTGGAGGTTGGCAATGTGCGGTGCCCCTGGAACCATGCTCGCCCACCTACTGTTGTTAAGACTTTCTCCAAGCTTAGGGTGGAGAAGCGCTGCCAACCATGGCTTATAGTATTGCCTTTGTTGAGCTAGTTTGCTACTCTGAGCTAGTTATTGTAGGAGAGAAGCATAAGTCTTTAGTCCATTCCTCGAAAACTGGCTGACCAGCAGTCAAAGATACTATGTAGAGGGGGCAGCCCTCTTTTCAAAAGTCTGAAGATTCAAGCCGATTAGTAGCTCTGAAGGTACCAGCCCAAGCAAGGAACCAGCCCTCAGTCCATCTTCCCTCATTGGACTGATCAGCAGTTCAAGCTGAAGAAAATCCATAGGTGCTGCCACCTGCCTCTCAAAAATTCTATGTGAATGGCCGGTTTGCCAACCAACCATTCCTATTCTCAGTCAACTAAATAGAGGGGCCAGCTCCTCATGAAGATCTTGATTCACCTAGCTGACCGATTAGTGATCCGGCCTAAGAAGACTCGGCAAGCAACCACCTACTGCCATGAAGTTTCCAGCAGTTAGCATTATGGCTGACATTTTGCTTTGGTGACTAGCTCCATCGACTGGGGGCAAGTCCCCTGATCAAGCTTCTTATCACCAAGAGCCCCGAACAGTAGACTCTCGTGTTGACCAAGGATAAGGATCCAGACCCTTTGCCTTGATGCTGAAGATTTGGCTTCCAAAGGCCAGTGTTCCCCTTGTGGAACCATTTCTCTTAAGGCTTCCATCCGCCACACCTGGAGAGGGGCCTTCAAGGCTGAAGTCCTAGTCCCAGTCGTAGCCGTAGCTAGTGGTTGTCTCCAAACCGCAGCCTAAGGCCACCCCTATTCAGCCAAAGGCTCAGCTTGCTCCACCTCATAGGCAACAATTTTATCATTTTGATGATGATAATGCGACTACCACCCCGTAGGAGCTTCCCCACAATAGGGGATCAATGTTCACTTGGTTGACATTCCGTGAAGCTGCCCCCAAACACCAAGTAACATGGAGGCCAGTGAACCAGAGGCAGGTTTACACGCTACACTATGTAAATTAGTTGCCCTGAGGATGCCTGGGTTCTTAGACTACAACTTGTTGTTGTCTCATAATGTGTAGCCAGACAAGTCAAAGCCCGCTAGCCATTACTAATTCCATGCGCCATCACAACAATGTAGATGCTATGCAAAATGAGGGGAGTGAGGCCATGCCTCTGACCTTGACATTGGAAGACCTTTGGCATGAGAATCAACGGCTCCAGGCCCTCCTCACCAATGCCAATATGCTCCTGTCTCAATCGGCACAAGCTTTTAGGTGTTGTTAAGGCTTTCGATGAGCTCCACATAAGCCAGATAGAATTGCCGCCAGCTCCACTACCATGCAATGCCACTCCTATTCAGCCAGCCCAGAGTCCTTATATGGATGATAAGGTCTTCATTGCACCTCGGTACAGATAGTAAGGTCTATTTATAGAGGATAAAAATTCATCAAAAATCATAAAAATTTTAAAAATTACCTCGTTATTCACGTAATTGATCTAATTACAACACCACTAAAAATGAAATCAAACAGATTACTAAATGCCCAGAAAAAATTATTAAATAAAAATGCTCTTTCTAATTTAACAAAAAATTCATTTTTAGTTGGAAAATTTCATAGATCATGTTGTAAAATAGCTAAACTTACTGAAGATCATTTTAGTCATACACAGACAATTTTGCAAGAACAAGGTAAATTTTCTTGAATTTTTATTTTGAAAATTGACAAAAAATTCTATTTTTTATAAATGGCCATGAAATGTTTGACAAAGCAAGGAAGAAAAGGGTCAATCAAGCATAGAGAAGCTGCAAATGGGAAAGGTAGTCACAGAGCTGGTGCAGCAACTCCCCAGCTAGTGTATCCAGGTGTCATAGCCTGCTTGTCATCCCCAACGCAACAGAAGTCCCAGCTTCTTCTGTATCATCAGTAGAACTGAGTCTCCTATCCTTTATAGGAGGCAAGTGTGATAGCACATGTAGCTCATGATGAGGTAAACCAACATGAGAGTGGCACCTATGTGGGTTGTGCAGAACAAAAGAAGACCAAGTAATCAGCTGAAGGTCCATGCTGCGAGCAAAGCAGACCTAAATATCTCTTAATCTCATGACAACCGGGTTGGCACAAAGCAGGAACAATCCATGATAGAAAGGTAAGCCTGCTAGTCTGTGCACTTCTTCATAGAAGCACACTTGTTGGAGATTTTGTCAGAAAAATTGAGGGCTGCAGCATATGGGTGGAAAGGACTGTGTTGAAAAAACCATGAAGTAGCTACATTACCTGCCGGATCAAACTTGAAGTGGAGATCTACCCAGCAAGCAAATAGAAGAGTACTACCAAACATGGGATGTCCCACACATAAAATAGACAAGCCGCAATATGGAAATTCGAGTACAGAATGACCAAGTCGCTTACCATCTCAGATGCCAAGAATACATAATAGTTGGCCTTGCTTCAAAAAACTGTCTTCTGTGGGAAGCAAGAACATTGTAACCAGGCAAGTATCAAAACTCTTGGAAATATGAAGAAGCCATGTCTGGTCAAGGCCAAGAAGACAAAGTGAAGATGGTCCAAGTTGTCAGTTTTGGAAGACTGATCCGTTTGCCACCAATAAGGGAGCCAATCTCTGCTCAGTTTCCACGAAATCCAATAAAGTAGAACACTGATCTAGAGGGAATACATATGTCTGTGGTCTCACCTTTCTTAGTCCAGGGAAGTCCAAGGAATAGCTCTATCTCCTCCAACAAGATGGTGCATTCAAAAGAGTTGAAGATAAAGGTGTATGTATCAGGGTGCCACAGCTCAATCAAAGCACCCATTAGCTGAAGTCTAGATGATATTCTGTGCAGTGTTTGGCATGCACTAAAGGGCCAATCAAACCCTAGCTAGTTAATATTCACCTCACTGATAAATGGAGAATCCAAACAAGTTTTTGAGCAAAGAAAGTTAACCAAACCAATGAGGACCAAGGAAGAGGGGGTAACTCTGCAAAACATGATAAAAAAACCATCAGGTATGTGCATCTATAAAAAAAAGAGAGAAAAATTTTGATTTTGGGGCTATGCACCCAAGAGTGGGGTGCATGCGTCCCCCTCTGGGGGTGCTGACAATGTGCCCCACCCGGGGACTCATGGACACATGCCGTTGATAAGGGGCACATAAATCCAAAATTCAGAAAATTCAAAAAAAATTCAAAAAAAGTTAAAATGCATGAAATTTTATTTTTTTTACCAGATTCGCCAAAAAATCTTATTTACATATGCCTTTGAAATCGCTCTTCCTAAGTATAAATGCATCTTCTTTGGAGGAGGAACCATTTTTAAGAATAAAAGCCTATTTTTCAGACCTAGAGGAGTATAAATAAGAGAAATGTGGTCCGGTTTCAAGCCAAATTTGGATTGCCCTATGTGCCCTAGGTTCAGCACATCTGCCCTCCCATAAGGGCACATGCCCATGTGTCCCATCACCTGGGTGCAAGGACAAAATATTCAAAAAAATCATAAATAATCAAAAATTGTGGCAAATATTGAGAAAATCCTTTTCTTTAAAGAAACACCCTTGAAAATTATTATTTTGACCTCCAAATGGTAGTTCCAATAGTGAAAAATTCAAATGCCCATTTCAGGAAAAATACACTTCACATGACAAATCTAAATGCTGGGTACTAATTAGAAATGTGCAGCCAACTTTTTTAGACCAACATGTGAGATAGTGAGATTGATGTTCCTGAAGAAACATCTAGTTGACCACCAGCCCTGTGGTGAAAGAAAGAGAGTGCCATTGAGCTGAATATTATCGTGATGCTGTATTCCATCAAAAAGGTAAGATGCGGATGGACCAGTGATGCTGATGAATCAGGTGATTGATGTAGGTTGGGGTTGATAGACTATTTCAGGACCACCATCTAAAGACTTCACTTATACAGTACTTGCGAAGTCTAAAAATTGTGACTTCATGTGTCAAGATCACATCACATAAGCAAGTGCAAGATTTTCATAATCATCATTCCATTTCATGCTTCATATCATTTTTTTTATCACCATTTGTCATTTTATTTAGTTATTTAAGGTTCATTATTATTTATTTATGCATTGATGTTGAAGACCTTGGGTGTAAAGAGGACCGATCTTGAGATCCCCTTCAACAAATTTTACAATGGCTTGGTCATTCATGCACACAGATAAGCCAAAATTAAATATTGGAGAGATGATAGTTCCTAATTTAGCCTAACCTCTAGTGATTGATCTATATCTTCAACTATTTTTTAATAATTTTTTATTTTTTCATCCCAAATAGCATCATATAGGCATTGTTGCATAGCATCTACCTTTTCTTCATGAATAATCTCTGAGCCCCACTAGATCCTTCCTCTCATCTTTTCTATCATCGTGATGATGTTGTCCCATCACCTCTAGTCACCTTTTCCGCCATTGTGATAATGTTGTCCCACCACCTCCTTTTCATATTTTTCACCATTGTGATGATGTTGTCCCATCATGTTGTTTTCATCTTTTCTACCATGGTCGTGATGCTTTCACATCTCCTCTTTTTCATCTTTCTTGCCATTGTGATGAAGATGCCACATCAATTTCCTTTTCATCTTTTTTGCCAATGTGGCGATGTTGTTCCACCAATGTCTTTTAATCCTATCATACCTTGAGTTTCAGTCATCTCATCTCATTGTGGTGTCTTGTTGTTTTCCGACCAACTAGATTTTTGCTGAAATACAATTTGCTGCTTTCATGATACCTGGTGCAAGTTTTTATGGTACTTAATGTAATAAGCCCTTTTAAAATATGAGGTTATTCCACTTAGAGTCAAATTGAGCATTTCAGTGAAACTTGAGTAAACTTAAGATTCCAAAATATGGTTGAATGGTATTCTTTTTAATTTTCAAAACGATTTCTCTTTTAAACTTTAGCCCATCATAGAAGACCACCACAAAGATCGGGTTGTTGCTGGTTGATGATGGACCTACGCATTCAGGGACTCCTCACCATGCTGAGGGTTGGCTACATTTTTATTTTTATCTCTCTCATGCCAATGGTATGTCTTTTATTAATCAATTATAGAAGGATTTGATAGAATGTGAAAGTGATCTAAAATGTTCAGCAATATTCATTTTGCTGAATTAGGTTGATGATATTTACATCTTTATGTCACCTTTTCAGTCCATCACTATTTCACTTCACTACATTTATCTACATTCACTTATATTGCATTATATAGTTCACTTCAAACTACTCTACTCTATTTCATGTCATTCCTTTACAAAGCCAACATCGAGGTGAAGCAAGTTTACACACCAAATTCACCTAATTCAGAGCATAACATATGTTTTATAGTGTAACATGCGTAATTGATCTAAGAATGATGCCGCCGGGTCTTTTAGTGATGATTTCCCTTTGTTGATAGTCGGAAATTTTCTAAAGGTTTCAAGTGAAGCCATATTTTTGAGTGAATGCCAATGTAAACTATGGAAATGTGGAAATCGGCTTGATGATCAATGCTTAATGATAAAACATTAAAGGCTATGATCAAGTCTTCTGTGATCAAGTCTATTTTCTGGATGTGTTTTGATTCATGCCATGTTTCTTCGATTATCGTTGGGTTCATTTTGACTAATGTTCGACCTTCCATTCACTATCCCAATTTTTAGAAAAAATTCTGAAGTCTTGGGGTATGTGCCGGCTAATGCACCACTGTAGAAAGTTTCCTTGGTTTGTTATCTTCCAAGTGGTATCAAATTATGAGTTTGTGAATGATCGTAGTAGCTTCTAAAATGTGAGCACACAATTGCAGTA
The DNA here is from genome assembly GCA_036172225.1 of Cryptocoryne crispatula var. balansae. Classification (NCBI taxonomy): domain Eukaryota; kingdom Viridiplantae; phylum Streptophyta; class Magnoliopsida; order Alismatales; family Araceae; genus Cryptocoryne; species Cryptocoryne crispatula. Next base: position 198,060 of record JAYDZW010000024.1, read on the forward strand.
CCATGTGCCCCATGGCTAGCGCACATGCACCCTCCCAGGGGGCACATGCCCATGTGCCCCTGACTGAGGGCACATGATACCAATCTTTCACTCTGGTTCTAATTTCATTCGTATAAGACAAAAAAATCTCATTCCAATTATTTTTTATTTTTATGGAATTATCATCAAATTTGGATGTGCCCCCAAAGGGAGGCACATGCACCCTAGGGTAGGGCGCATGTGTCTCACCCCAGGGCACATTGTCCATATTTTGTAGAAGCATCAACCTCGGTTTCACCTATAAATTCAGCCAGGCATTCCAAAATGTCCTTTTAATCTCCCACTATTTTATCGTAATTTTTAGAGGAAGAAATTGTTGTGTTTATAGAGAGATAAGTCGGTTAGTGCTCATCTAGCCAGGGCTGTCTTCTTTGATCTCTACAAAATTCTAGAGACATCTTCTACCCAAGCCACCTGAATAGGGCTATCTTCTTCGATCTCTAAAAAATTCTGGAGATGTCTACTACCCAAGCAACCTGAAGTAAAGTTCTTCCTCTCTCAGTCTTATTTTGTTTGAAATAGACATCACACAATTCTGACATCATTGTTTGTCATGTCATGTCCTGAAGCAAAGTCACACTAGACAAATCCTGGTTCCTGTTTGGCTTTCTCGACATACCTAGATTTGCTTATATCTCTCCAAACAGGCTCAAATTTGATCCATTCTTCTTCTTATCTTTTTATTTCATCATTATTCATCTATAATTTATGTTTCTACATTTTTTTGCATTACTTTTATTTTGTTAACCAAAAAACAAAAAAAAGGGAGGTTAGAAATAACCTGAATCCAGTTAGTTGTTATTCAATTGTCTATTTTATGTTATTTTTATTTACACATACTTCATCCCATACAGTTATTATTGTTTCATTTATTTTATTACTTAGTTGCATAGGAAATCAAGCACCCACATGTTGAGGACTCTTCTTCATTGGCCGACCGAAGAAGGAGAAGCTAGAACCCACCCCACTCTTCCTACTATGGTACACACATTGTCAACTTTCAATTTATTTTCATTGCATAAAGCATAACCCATGATTCCTGGCGACCACATTCTTATTTCATCTTATGTATTTTCTGTATGCTTTCATACCCACACGACGAGGATAGTCCCTTCAATGTCCAAGTGATGCTGAAAGCCGAGTATTTGGGTATCAATGTAAGTGTGGGAATGAAGTGATCTCCTCATCTCCGCTCTCAAATCATCTCTGAGGGGTGTCCACCCAAGAACCACCATTTTTGGAGTCAACAGTGCTGACCACTATTTTCATTTTCTACGGCCGTTTGTCGTTCACCGATTTTGATCGGCCTAAACTAGCCACGATTTGGGTTCTAGGGCCATTTAGAGCAGTTTAGAATGGATACACATTTAGATTACCCTAATTGGCTGTGTTTTGAGTTATGAATCCTTTTTACGGTTTATGTGCACATTTAAGACAATCGAAACGTGTTGTGGTCTGGATTAAACAACCGGCCACATTTTATGTTCGGACAATTCTCTTTTGTTGGTATGCACATTTAAGCCAATGCAAACCTATTAGCAGCTAGCATCTATTAACCGGCCATGATTTTTCTTCCAACCCTTTTCTCTGAGTTTTTGTGCCCTCCCAGGAGGATCCATGCCTTCTATGGGATTGAATCATCCTCATCGTTCACATCGTGAGTTCTAACTCATTTGAGTTTCCTAGACCCCTTCCGCCCATTCAAACCTGTGAATGATTTTGTTCAACCTAACAAGCCATTGTTTGAGTTCTAACTTCCCTTTTTGGGTTTCAATGGCCGTTTGCCATTCACCGATTTGGATCGGCCTAAACCTCCCATGGTTTGGGGTTCTAACTCTTTTTCTTCGGTTACTGGGCCATTAAGGAAAATTCAAACCGATTACACATTTGGATATAAAACTAACCGGCCGTGTTTTTCGCTCTAACTCTACCTAGGGTTTCTATGGTTGCCAGTTAATGTTCTAACTCTTCTCTTTAGTTGCTAGGGTCGTTGAGGACAACTCAAAATGTGTACTTGTTTGGATTTGCCTAATTGGTCATGTTTCACGTTCCAACCCTTTTTCCGGTTTCTATGGTCGTTCAAGCTGGTTGAAATACACTATAGTTTTGATCAGACAAGCTCGGCATGCTTTGTGTCTAAACCCTTTACTTTATAGTTCGGCTATAGTAAATATGATTAGGTCAATACGAACCTGTTTGCAGTTTGGATCAGCCTAATTAGAAATGAACTCTTCTTTTGTTTCTCTATGCCCATTTTGGACAATTCGTACAACATGTTGCAGCATTGAATCACCGCAACTACCAACATTTTTAGATCTGACCTTCTTTAGGGTTTCGAAGGTACATTGTGGCCTATCTAGTACCTATTAATTGTTTGAATCAGCCAACCTGGCCATTGCATTTAGTGCTAACCACTATTTTCATTTTCTTCGGCCGTTTGTCATTCACCAGTTTAGATTAGCCTAAACCTGCCAAATTTTGTGTTCTAGGGCCACTTGGGTAGTTCAGAGTCATTAAACGTGTGGATTTAACCAGCTGTGTTTTGAGTTCCAAGTCCTTTTTATGTTTTCTATACCTCTTTAAGACAATAGAAACACATTGTAGTATGAATCAAATAAACTAGCCACATTTTGTGTTATGACTATTTTCTTGTGTTGGCATGGACGTTTAAGGCAATGCAAACCTGTTAGCAGCTGGGATCTACCTAAATGGACATGATTTTTGTTCCAACCATTTATTTTGGTTTCTATGCCCTCCTAGGATGATCCATACCTGCTACGGGGTTGAATCATTCTCACCATCCACGTCATAAGTTCTATTTGGGTTTTCGAGGCCCCTTCTGCCCATTCAAACTTAACTGGCCATTATTTGAGTTCTACTTTCTTTTTTGGGTTTCTTTAGCCATTTGTCGTTCATCAGTTGGGATCAGCCTAAACCTACCATAGTTCGAGGTTCTAACTCTTTTTCTTCAGTTGTTGGGGCCATTAAGGACAATTCGAACTGTTTACTCGTTTGGATATAAGCTAACCTTTTTCAGTTCTAACTCTTCATAAGGTTTCTATGGTTGCCAGTTTGTGCTTTAACTCTTTTTTCCAGTTGCTAGGGCTGTTGAGGACAACTCAAAATGCATACACATTTGGATTGGATTAACTGGCTGTGTTTTATGTTCCAACCCATTTTTACGGTTTCTATGGTCATTCAAGATAGTTGAGAAAGGCTATAGTTTTGATCGGACAAACTATGCACGCTTTGTGTTCTTACTCCTTTTCGGTGTTAGTATGTCTGTTCATGTAAATACGAACCTGTTAGTGTTGGGAATTAGTCCAATTAGATTGGCGCAATGGAAATTTATCGATTCCTCATATATCATTGTCTTGGTCTTAATCGAAACTGAATGATGTCGCCAAAACTAGTATTAAAAATAGTTTCGAACATGTACCTTTGCTGGATTCAAATAATCATTAAAGACCGGAGAAGATCGAGCATTCTCATGCTCATTCAGCCACTCAAATGTGCAGCCTCTAGTCATATCCATATGAGCTGCCTCCATAGTTGGGTTCTCCTTCGTGTCAGACCTTCCGACTCGCCCTAGATGAAGTCCCATTGACTCATGACGGCCTCTAACATGGGAAACCGTGAATGAAAGAAGTAGCAGCCGTGGCTTGTGGCCGGGGCTCATGCTCAATTCACTATTATATAGAGAATTTGAAGTTTCTTTCACAAAAACCCCTCCTTTCTCTATATTTACACCCTTGCCCTCCAAACTTATAGATTAGCCATTATGTGTGTGACCTACTAGGCCCAATAGCTCATTTGGTTGAGGCCTAATTAAAAGAACAACTTATTTTAATCTAAATCTATTATCTCATAATAGATTTAATGGCCTATCGATCATGAAAGGAAAAAGCCACATCCTATGATCCCAAACAACTTTGGGGATAAACACCTCTTCAAAGAGCCTTTCCATCATCAGTTACCACACAACTATAAAACTTCGTCCATTTAATGTCCCAGTCGGATAGGAGTATGGCATTGACTGTCAACTCCTAAATATACCGACACTACGGAATCTTGTACTCGTAATTGGATCAATTGGAAAACTCTTTTCCATTTATCCTATCTACCTTGGCTAAGGATTTAGAGTACTATCCATACGATATTCTCTCTCTCTTACTAAGAGTGGGCGATCCCCTATTGTCCGCTCAATTGCCTCCACTGGGTTTCCCATTTTCCCAATCCATTAACTATATAGGACCACAATATTAAGTGATCCATAAGTCAATAGTCAAAGTACATGGTACGTTGGAAAGACATCTTTGGTGACTCAAGTCAAAGATCCAACCGTGCAACCATGATGATAGAATACCCTGATCAACAGTTTGATAAGATACCATTCGAAGATTCTATACTGGTCAGTTCAGTGAACACATTTCTCTAATGAGCACTTGTACATGTATCTCAGTGTCCCCACACTGATGACCAATGAGATCGGTCATTCTCATCATATGAGATGATATCATATACACTAGTCGTACCAGATCCTTGATATCCCTTCTCGAGAATCCTATGATTAGGAACATTTAGAGTACATACTTCTGGATGATGCGTGCTATTATCAATAAGTATCTTAATAGAAATGTCTTTGATTGTGGGTCTGGAACCCCTTCCAGATATTTCTTGCTCCCACTATTTTCTTCAAGAAAGAAATTTTCCTCTAAGAATACAATAAGCTGAGCAACACATACCCTTTATCTCATAAAAGTGGTATATTTAAATATCTTGAAGTTTCTTTAGGATATCCAACAAGTCTACACTTCCTATCTTATATTCTAATTATTATGGGTTATACATCTTCATCATGGTCGGACATTCTGAAATCTTAACAAGTTTAAGATCAAGTATTGACCCCTTTTTTCATATCATATATGGAATAATCAAAATATTTTAGAAGGTACCAATATAAAGTGGTTATATTGAATGCTTAGCCTTAAATAGACAAGGAATATTTTTCAAAGGTTGTCATTACTTGTGTCATGTCACACATAACACAATCACCTTTGTTTCTACTACTCAAGTAAGCTAATGGTTATAGGGAGATGTCCATTAAGACAAAGTTATATTATCCTTCCAATGATGTGTGAATCTAATACTTGAGTATTTCACTCTTTTATTTAAAATCAAAGAGCTCTAATACTCTTTTCATTTATTCTTTACTTCATTTTAACTTTTAACAATTCTTCAAAGCCTCATATTTGTACTTCACAAGCACACATATCTATGCTTAGAGAAATCATCTATTAAAGATGAAGTAAGAATTTCCATCTTTAGTCTTAATAGACACATACCAACACATATCCAAATGTACGAGTTCCAATAACTCCTTGCTCCACCCCCCATTTCTGGTAAATGGGGATTTAGTCATTTTTCAATAAGATAACAATCATATTTGATAAATGATTCAAAATCATTTGTCTTCATGTTTCCATCCATATGGAACTCCTTATGTCTTTTCTCATTGATATGACCATGTCTACATTAACCTAAAGAAATAGATTGATCTATATCAACCCGCTTTCTCTTAAGAAGAGCATTCATATATACCATGAGAGCTTCCATATCTCATATGAGTAAATAATTTACTAAGCTCCCACTAGCAAACATTTTGCCATTCATAATCTTAAAACAATTATCATTTCCATAACTCAAAATAAATCAATATTGATTCATGTAGGAAATATCAATAATGTTCATATAGAAGGATAAAACCAACAATCTTCAAGATAAGGACACCTCCCAAAGGCTATTTAATGATTTGTACCTCCCACTATCAATGATACAACTCTTGCACCATTTGTATACGTAGGTTAATCTTTATACATCAAGCCTTCATTTACTTGTCATTATCTGCAACCTTTGTAGATATAAGATGCATATTTAGTAACTCATATTAATAAATGCATATATAACATCTTATAGAAGATATGTATATCTAATATCTCATACAAGATACACACATCTAGTATCTAATACCATAAGACATATGTTTAGTATCTTATACTATAATATACACAAATAGTATCTTATACTTGATGTGTATATGTGTATGACAAGTAAGTCAATGACTGAGATGCCAGAAGCTTCTTAAGCTCCTCCTTTACAACATATATATTTAATATACTTTCCACCAATCATCATCATGATAGTAGAAGAGAAATCCTATGTTTTATTTGAGCTTAATATTCTTGACCAACTTCTTGACTATTAACTGTGCCATCATTTTTCTCATCTAATGATCTCACTCCTTTTCATTGGTCTTACTAACAAGAAGTATTGAAGATGTATTGTTAACTTATTCTTGCCTTAAATTTTCTCATCACCATGAGTCATGATAGATCTCATATTAATCTATCCATGTTGCCTCTAAACTTCATATAGAGACTAACATTTAGTGTAAGGCAAACAATACATCTTTCTAATGAGATAAAGATCTCATCTTCTCTTACTACATTAGATGATTAGTAGGCAACAACTTCCCAAGTAGGTTTGTTACATGGTCAACCATGAAAACACTTATCATGATTCTAAACCAGTCAAGGAAGTTAATATAAATGAAACTAATGACTTCAAGTATTCAAGATAACTGGTGGTTAAAAATTTAATCATACAATTGAGATATGATTCTATTTGAAAATATTGCAGACATTCAAAAAGTAAATTAATTTATGTTGCCACTAATTTTGATGAATTTGCATAACCCTCATTATGTAAAGACGGGATAACACGATGGTATCCTAGTGGGGACTAAGATCCTATTAACCTTATGGTGATGACCTTGTGGAAAACACAAGTCATCCCATATTTAATAGGTAGACAACTTTGCCAGTTGAAACTCTTGCAACTCTTAGTCATTTAGCCTCTAAAGTCATGACCTTGTGGAAAACATAACAAGTCATATACTCTAGTTAGGTCGAATTTGCTTGTTACGTTATGGGTATGGATTCTCAACACAACCCTTGTGGGAAAACACAGCAAGGCCATGCCAATGGTTTGGCTTTAAGTTTTGGCCACGATCACCAATCCCTTGTTGAGTGAACCTTTTGGGAAACACAACAAACTCATCCAATCTAAGATTGGCTCATTGAGACCATAATAATGGAAGGCTACGTGGGTTATTCTTAATATCCCACGCTTATCAACCTAATTTAAATGAGGAGGGGTTTTTATTTTAGTCTCATCATAGTATGTGCTACATATATATATGAATACCTTTGAATACCATAGTATGTGCTAGTTGTGATATCTAGCACATACACATTACATATCAAATATGCAAAACTTAAATAGATGATCATCAACTTTCATCCCATTAATGCATGACTAGAGCTAGATTGGTATGCATTAGAGGATTTAGCATCCTATGCTGGTGTTGACACGTCATTATGCCCTGAAGAACTCTTTTCCTTGCATTCCGCTCTCTTCTCCACCTCGATCGGTCTTCTTGTCATTACAAGAGCATTAAGGGTATGTAAACCCATAAATGTACATTAATCAAATAAGAAACCTTGATCTTAATCAAGAGGAGTACATTTTAGAGGGAGTTAGTGTAAGGAATCGTCCATTAAAATTTGGTGCAGTGGAAGCGACGATTCCTATGGGTTCCTTTAGAATCCGTCTCAATCAGAACCGAACGACGAATACCGAAAACCGATCAAATCGGGTTCGAATATACCTGATAGGGATTCATATAATCCCATGGAGAGGAAGGAAATGAGCTTCTCAAGCTCTTCAAACCGTTCAAGTGTCCGGTCTCCAGCAGTATCCACACGAACTTCATCCACAGCAGGTTCTCCCTTCGCGCCGGCCTCGAGAACTCTTCCCGTACGGAGCTCCATCGACCATGGACACCTTCTAAAGAGAGGAGGAGGTAGGGAGGAGACTTGGTACGTGGTTTTAACCCTTGGCTTGATGGGGTTTGGCTGAAACCATTAGTATTTATAGAAAATTATGGAATTTTTCATAAAAACCCAAAATCTCTATAAATTACGCCCTTGCCCCTGTATTTGTGGATAAGTCATTTTGTGTGTGACCCACTAGGCCCAATAGCCTATTTGGTTGAGGCCTAAATAAAATAGAACAATTCTATTTAAATTTAATTAAATCCGTTATCCGATAACAGATTAATCGGCCTACCGATCATGAAGTGTACAAGCCACATCCCATGATCCCAAATGGCTATGGGGATAATCTCATCTCCATTGAGCCTTTCCATCATCAGTTACCACATGGATATAAACCCTCATTCATCCAATGTCCCGGTCGGAAAGGAGTATGGCATCGACTGTCAACTCCTTAGTGTACCGACTCTATAGGATCATGTACTCGGAATTGGATCAATTGGAAAACTCCTTTTCCAATTATCCTATCTACCCTGGCCTGGGATTTAGAGTACTATCCCATAGGACATTCACTCTCACTTACCGAGAGTGGATGATCCCTTGTTGTCCGCTCAATTGCCTCCATCGGATTTTCCTTGTACCCGATCCATCGCTATATAGGACCATCTAAATTGTGATCCATAAGTCAATGGTCAAAGCACAAGTTCCACCCAACAAGGCATCTTTGGCGACTCAGGTCAAAGATCCAACCATGCAACTGTGATGATAGAAAACCCTGATAGACAGCTCGGTAAGATACCATTCAGGGTTTCTAATTCGGTCATTTCAGTGAACTCATTCAACTAATGAGCACCTGTATGTGTATCTCAGTGTCTCCACACTAATGACCAATGAGATCGGTCGTCCTCATCACATGAGAAGACATCACATACACTAGTCTATCCGGATCCTTGATGTCCTGTCTCAAGTATCCTATGACTAGGAACATTTAGATCAAATACCTCTAGATGATCAATCTCATTATCATGATCTCATCATGATTTAGTCATCATTGTATTTGATCAAGGACTTCATTATGATATTCACATCTAATAAGAGCTTATAATGAAGATTTGCCTAATTAATTGAATAAGATATTTCTAGAAATGTCGAATCGTATCATATATGATTGGCTTGTAGGGCATACATTTCTATCAATCTCCCACTTGCACTAAAGCCAATCACCATCTGACTGATCTGTATCAGCTCAAGGTGAAGCTCAAACACTCTTTGAGTAACTGCTTCAGTTAGTGGATCTGCAATGTTATTAACGGTAGATACTTTATCTTTAATTATATCTCTATAAGTTGCAATCTCTCTGATTGTATGGTATCACCACAGAAGTTCTAAACTTCTGATGAGACATCGGCTCTACTCCATTGTTTTCTCAAAACAATGATACACTTTCAGAGAAAATTGAGACAATCCCATATCAAATATGTAGATGAAAAACTTCATCTAGACTACTTCTCAAGTAGTGTGCAACCACTATGTAAACTTGTTTACATATGTTGTAGAACTTACAATGTTCTATCATATAGAACTCTTTCAACTCACTGCACCACCATAATTCTGACTTAATATCAAACTTATTTGATTAGAAGCTTGTGTTTGTAAAACTACAAGACTTCAAGTCTTATCCTCCACTGTATAGAGATACATTCTCAGTGCTTCTCAAGTACCAAATGATATATCTCTAAACTATCCAGTACTCTCACCTGGATCTTCCTGATGAATGCTCATAACACTTAGAGCATTAATCACATCATGTACGTAGCATCATATAAATGATAGACCCTATGACAAACGCATAAGGACTCTATTTATGTGATCTCTTTATCTTTCAAGAAGTCTACAAAGACAACACTTAAGAGAGATCAACTCCACACCATAAGTAAGAAACCTATCATGGAGTTTATCATGTCAAACCCTTTGACTATGGTGACTACGTACATTAACTGGGCATTGATTTTAGATCTATCTCCATAGATCTCAAAACCCAAATTGTGTTTGGAGGATCAATTTGATAGCTAGGTTCACTTATGATAACACACCTACTTCATTCTTAATGAGTAGTATGTCATCAACATAAATTTTCAAGAAAGTAACAGCACTCCCACTTATCTTGTTGAATACACAAGGCTCCTCTTCGTTCTCAACGAAGTCATAAGATTTAATCTCATTAAACCTTATATATGATATATGGGAAATTTTACTTTAGTCCATAAATGAACTTAATACACACTCTTCTTGGATGTTATTGGGACTTGATTCCCTATAGTTGTATCATATACACCTATTCCTCAAAATACTTTAGAGGAACACTATCTTAACATCCAATTAGCTTATCTCATAATCATAGAGTGTTACAATTAAAATCCGAATGGATTAATCCATGGAATAGGTAAAAGATCTCATCATAGTCAACCATTTGACTTCAATGATATCCTTTTCAACTATTCTCACCTTTGAAGGTATCTACCTTCTAATCCACTCCAATCTATTCTTTAGTGATCCATTTATTCCTTATGGATACTATATCCTTAGGTGGATCTATCAAGTTCTAAACTTGATTAGAATAGATAAAGTTTATATCGAATTTTATTGTCTCTTCCCATTAATGAATTAATATCTCAAATTGGTTCTATATAGATCGTAGGATCAATATCCTTATTATCTTATGCCTCATTTCATCTATCAGAGATATGTCTCACATATCTCTTAGGTAGAATGGTCACAAGTAAAGACCTATGATTTGTCCTTGTGTAATTATTAACTAGCACCTTAATAGAAGTGTTATTGGGTTGTGGAACTGGAACATCTTCCATATATACCTTGCTCCCACTATCTTTCTTAAGAAGGAACTTTTCCTTTAGAAATATAGTGAGCTGAGCAACACATACCCTTATACATAAGGGTCGTATATTTAATATCCAAAAGTTTTCTTAGAATATCCCACAAGCCAACACTTCATAGTCTTATATTCCAACTTGCTAGAGTTATACTTCTTCACCAGGTCGGACATTCCGAAACCTTAACTTGCTTAAAGTCAAGTTTTAACCCCTTTTCCATATCCTATATGGAATAATCAGAACAGACTTAGAAGGTACCTATTAAAATAAAGTGGTTATAACGAGTACATAACCAAAATAGACAAAGAGGAAATTTGCAAAGCTTGTCATTGTTCACATTATGTCCTACATAATATGGCTTTTCCTTTTAGCTACTCAATTAAGCTAAAATGTGTAAAGATGTCTGTTAGATTCTATTTTCCTTCTATTATATGTAAATTATGTACTTAAGTATTCCCCTCCTTGATCTCATCAAAGAGTTCTAATACTCTTTCCATTAGTATCTCTACTTCATTCTTAATCTCAAATAATTTCTCAAAGGTCTTAGATTTGTACTTCATAAAGTACATGTATCCATAACTAGAGACATCATCTTTGAAATAATGAAGTATAAATATTCTTCTTTAGCCTTACTAGATATGGGCTAACATACATCTAGATGTACGAGTTCTAATAACTCATTAACCCATTCTCCATGTCTATATAAAGCTAAAGTGTAGATTGATCTAAATCAACCCATTTCCTCTTAAAAGGAATATTCACACATAACATGAGAGCTAACATATCAAATATGATTAAACAATTCATTAAGCTCCCACTGGCAAACACTTTGCCATTCAATCTATTAGAACATCTATCAATTCCATAGCTTAGAATAAATCAACATTTATTCAAGTAGGAAATCATATAATGTTCTTTTAGAAGGATATAATAGCAATATTAATTATTAAGACATCTCCATAAGGCTATTAAAGAATTGCACCTCCCACTAATAATGATGCAACTTTTGCACCATTTCATATGTAGGTCAACATCTTCTTTATTAAGCCTTCATTTACTTGTCATCATCTACAGCTTCTTGTAGATCTTAGATGCATATCTGGTATCTCATACCATTAGATGCATCCATAGTATCTAATATTATGATATACACATATAGTATCTAATACTATTAAGTGTATATTTAAAACAAGTAAGTGCCAATGACTTGGATACATGAAGCTTCTCAAGCTCCACCTTTGCATTATATACAAAACACTTTGTACTTTCTCTTCTACTTATCATTATCATGATAGTGTAAGAATCCTGTCTTATTCTGGCTTTATTATCTTGACCACCTTCTTTTACTATTAACTCTCTCATATTTCTATCTAATGATTTTACTTCTTAATATTGGTCTCACCAACAGGAAGTAATTAAGATGTATTGTTGATCTAAGTTGCCCTTTAGTTAGCTCATCACTATGAGCCATGATGGATCTCATATCCATCTATCCATGTTGTCTCTATAATTTATGTCTCATAGAGACTAACATCTAGTTTAAGGCAAACAATGCATCTTGTCTATGAGATAAGATCTTATCTTTCTTTCATATCACTAGATAATTTAGGAGACACCTACTTCTCAAGTAGAATAGTTAATTGGTCAACTATGAGAACAATTCTCTTAGTTCTAAACCAGTCTAAGAAGTGTGAGCCATTAAGTTATATGGCATTTAATATGCCATACAAATGGTGGTATATCGTCGTATTCTACAACAGAGATATAATTTTATCAATATAACATTGCAAACATTCATTAAAATTAAGATATGGTCTTTGATCCTAATTTATACTCTCACTAATTTTCGACGAATTTGCATAACCCTCATTATGCAAAGACGGGATATCATGATGAAATCCTAGTGGGGACTAAGACCATATTAACCTTATGGTGATGACCTTGTGGTAGCACAACAAATCACCCCATACTTAATAGGTAGGCAACTATTGCCAGTTGTAACTCTTGCAACTCTTAGTCATTTAGCCTCTAGAGTTATGACCTTGTGGTAGCACAACAAGCCATATACTCTAGTTTGGTCAAACCCGCTTGTTACGTTATGAGAATGGATTCTTCACACAGCCCTTGTGGTAGCACAACAAAGCCATGCAAATGGTCCACCCCAAGGTTCGGCAAATGCCTTAGCCATGATCACCAATCCCTTGCTGAATGAGTCTTGTGGTAGCACAACAAACCCATCCAATCTAAGATTGGCTCATTAAGACCATAACAACGGAAGGCTACGTGAGTCATTCTTAATGTCACACATTTATCAACCTAATTATGACAAGGAGGGATTTTATTTTAGTCTCATCAATAATATGTGCTAAGTATATATAATACCTTTGGAATATCATATATCTAAGGTATAACTCGTAGCACACATCCACATATCAAATATGCACAAAATCGGTGATCATGGACTTAACCCTAAGCATGCACCTAAGGCACCCCTATAGGTGCAAATCCTTGCTTCAGATGCTTGAGTTGGCATGCTCCCACTTCAGAAGGGTGCTTCTCCAAGTGGTCCCACTCTCCAACCTTCCACTAACCGGTTTCTAACTCTTACAAGCGGCTTAAGGGTACGCAGACCCCACAAATGTACATAACTCAATAAGAAACTTTGGTTTTAACCAAGGGGAGTACATTAATGGAGGGAGGTAGAATGTACAATCAGATTGTATAGAGAGAGAGGAGGCACACGCAGGCCCCATTTAATAACATAACCAACATAATTAAAAGCAATCACAAGCCAAGCACAATTAAGTCCATGATCACCTCCATACACACTAGCATTCATATCATGAACATAGAGCGCATACGTGATAATTATATGAGATATATCATATATATCAGCATAAAAATTATATAATTTATTTTGAAATTCTCAATTTCATGCATGTCGAATTTTTCATGAAATAAATAACATGAAAATAACATGACAATAACATATAAACAATTTATATGTAATGAACATACAAAACTAAATTATTTAGAACATTCATGCATTCCCAATACTGTGCAAGATAAGAAATTAATGTCCCAATTTATATTCTGTAAATCTCATTTTACAGAATTAATTAAGACACTAATAATTTAAGTTAAACCTTTAAAACAATTTTAAAATTTAACCATGAGTGAATCTATGTAAATAGAATTAAACATCATCTAACATGTCATTAAACACTTTAAAACATGTTAAATAATATTATAGAATTTTTCAGAATTTTTCAGGATTTTTATTTCATTTTTTTGGATTTTTTTATGATTTTAAACAATTTAAAAACATTTGAAAAAGAACTGGCGCATTGCGACGCGTGTGGCGGCGCACTGCGCCTGTCCGGCGTGCGCCGCCATTGCGCCGCGGGCGCTGGCGCGTTGCGCCGCGGCGTCTGCGCCAGCGCGGTGCGCGCGCGGTCGCGCGCGCGAGCCCCGGTCAAACCGGGGTTTGACCCGGATCCGGATCCGGTTCCGGGTCCGATTCGGACCCTTCTTCTCCGCCCGATAAGATGGCGGCCGGTGCACTGTTCATCAGGAGGAGAATATCCAATTAAAGCAGGTCCTTATCTCCCTAGACCGGACTCCAAAAAATCTGTAAAAATATGCGTTGGAATACTTATCTAATAAGGAATCCAAAACAGTCGGCTTAATATCCAGGAAAAATCCCAATCGACCAAAAAATGAGGAGGAAGAGGCGGCGGTCACCCAGATTCCGTAGCAGAAGTCTCTATTTTCAACGAGGATAACTCCTTATCCAGAAAGCCAAATATTCTAAAAAAATAAAATTTAGAATCCTCATCATATGAAGTTTCCAAATATGTATATATCCCTTCATAGAAAATTCTATATTAACGGGAAATCAGGAAGAAACAAGTCGGCGCCGCCAGATTCAGCAGAACCCTAGTTCGTCGGAAAACTCAAAATTTCTCTCCTTCCGCCGTCGTTCAAAGCTGGATATAAAAGGTAAAGGCTAGGTAATCATATTACCCATCTTATAAAAATTTTCCAAGCCTCAATTTCTTCTGTGGACGGAGATTTCACAAAATCCCCAAATCCGGGTGTCGGTTCGGGCATGACAGAAACACCAACTTTTGATGCTTCTCCCAAACACTACAAAGATCCAAACTTGAAAAAATTTGTGGCTTTGGAAATCCCTATATCACGAGATTCTACCAAGGCCAACCAATCTTTTATCTGAGTCATACACAGAATATGGTGGCCTCGTCAAAATAGACGTTTGCACAGATTCAGGAACACATAAATAACATAAAATAATGTCGATTCGACGTCAGTTTTGACTGAGACTTGAACCGGGCTCTTATACCACTATAATGAATCGTCCACTAAAATTTAGTGAAGCGGAAGTGACGATTCCTATGGGTTCCTTTAGAATCCGTCTCAATCAGAACCGAACGACGAATACCGAAAACCGATCAGATAGGGTTCGAATATACTTGATAGGGATTCATATAATCCCATGGAGAGGAAGAAGATGAGCTTCTCAAGCTCTTCAAACCGTTCAAGTGTCCGGTCTTCAGCAGTATCTGTAGACACGCCAATTTGGCCTTATTTAGAGCTTAAACCATTATTCCATTGGCAACATCTCTTTTAGACCATCAAAATCATGATGAACCACCCTTTTGGATGAGCCGAGGTTCTTATTGTAAATATGAGTATGATTTTCTAATTTCTAATAAAATCCGTGTTTGCCGAACAAGAGACTCTTGGTGGTGTGCCAGATTATGCTTTTCCTAGCATATTCTCTACTTGAAAATTTTTCACAGGATATGTGGACTTTAAATGAAGAAGTCTTCAACATGAATAATATTCCTCTATGAGTCCTCTTTTCAATGCAACAAACGGCATTCAATTCTGATCTACCATTTGTCCGCAGCGCCTTTTAGAAGTCAGATGCGCAGTTCTGTCCGTACGCAGCACCAATCAAGCCCAATTGCATGCAAGCCCAGCCCATTGTGCACATATTTGACCAATTCACGACCTTACTTTCCTTTTTCCTCCTCCATATCACTTTTTATAGCATCTTTAAGCTTCATGGTCGAAATTAGCATCATCTAATGATGGCAATCCAACTTGTTGTCTTGTATATCAAGACTTGCCATTTTTAGACTAGATTTGTTTCCTCTTCAAGTGGAGGCATATTTTGAGCATGGGGAAGGTGATACACGGTTTCCAATCTCTCTCAATCATTTAGGTAAGTTTCTATATGCCTCAGGATGAACCTTAGCAACATTAATTGGAGGAAATCCAATCTATGGTCGGATGTATCAAAACTTGCTATTTTTTGACCTGGTTCTCATCCCCTATAAAGGGAGACTCATATGAACGACCTAGGAAGGGCATCCCCATCCTCCAGAACTTCTCTCTTCGTCCTCCAGCCACCCTAGGCTCTTACCAATCTCCCTAAATAGTTCTATCTTCGTCCCGGTGCCCGGAGATCATCCCAAATTGAAGAAAAAGACGGTCTATGCTCCAATGTGCTGCACTGCTGATCATAGGCTTATACAGATATTTTTAGTCATTTTATGGCCTGACTTCCTTCATACGAAGTGTGGTTCATCAAGATATCTTTCATATCCAACAAACATAGATCAATTATGACATTCCCTCGTCCTGTTATGGCTTCAACACCGGCGCTGCACAGACAGATCCGAAGTCTTCTCTTCTAAGTCATCATATTCTCAGTCAATTTCAGTAAATTTAATGGTGGATTAAACCTATGCATACTTCATATAAATTGTTACCTGGTGAGTTATATTTTATCTCCAACAAGAATCATTCAATTTGGATATCTGTGGTGCCCATAGCATGTCCTACATCGACATTGTGCTGGGAGTTTCCAGAACTTCACTGCCCAAGATCCGGCTTATCAGGTAAATTCAGATTATTTATCATAATATTCAGGCAAACTTGTCTTCATATAAAACCACCCTCGGTGAGTTATATTTATTTTGAAATAAATTTGACTTGATTCTTACATTGTTTCTGTCCTCTACGGTCTCTGCATCAGAGCCGCGCAGTTTACATTAAATCTGTCCAACTCGATTGCCACTTTGCCTGGGTTGTGTTGTCTTTAACCATTTATATTCCTTTTTCTTCATTCATATCATTTAGTTCACATTTAAGAATCATTTTTATTCAGTTTTACATCATTTCATACATCATAAAAAAACCAAAAAAAGAGGGGTTAGGGCTAACCCCGAATCCGGTGAGTTTGTTTCCAATTGTCGTTTTATGTTATTACTTTTACAAGTTACTACACTTCACTCAGTTCTAATCCTTCTTCACTTGTTTTATTGTCTTATTGTCTTCTAGTTGCACAGGTTTATCAAGCTAGCATCGGTTGGAGACTCTTCTTCATCGGCCGGCCGAAGAAGAAGAAGGTTGAACTCACATCCCTTTCTCCCACGCAAAGGTACACACGGTCAACTTCTTAATTTTCATTACATAAAGCGGAGCCCACAGCTCCTGGCGACCACCTTTCATTCATGTTTTAATCTCCTCCTCACTCTCCTCCCACATGACCCGAACCGTCTCCGGTGCTCGAGCGACGCCGTGAGATGAAAGTTCGGGGATCAATGTGAGTGTGGGACCGAGGTGAGGATCTTTTACAGCTTTCCGAGTGTTTCTCGATTCACTCCTTTTCCCCCAATTCTATATTTCACCTTATCTTGAGGTGCCGATCCGGAACCCATTTCTGGAGTCGACAGCTTTTTGGCGACCACGGTGGGACAACCAATGTCTTTAACCGTGCTAGCTTGATTTGTTTGTGCAACTAGTTTCATTCTAATTCAATTCTAGTCACTAGATTGTTTATTTTGTTGCATGATTGCTTGTCTTGTTTGCATATCGCAGGCTCTATTTACTTCATTTCATTTCATGTTTTTGCACATTGATTGCTTCTTCTCCTCTTACCCTCCATTTTTACTTTTGCTTTAGCTTTTGCATCGGGTACCGGACTTGCTCCGATCCGTAGGGCATTCGAGGCGGGGGCTCTCTCTCCCAACACACCCTCACCCTCCAAACACCTTCTTGGTGGATTCTAACCTCTCTTCTGGGATATTCCTTCCTAGTTGATTTGGTTGTTTCCATCAAGACCTCCGTAAGTCCCCATCCGTGGAGTATTCCTCTCTGCACGATTGGGCCGGTTGTACCACTTTCCCAAAACCCGAAGAACCCAAGTACCTACTCTTGGTGAATGAGTGATAACCTTAGGTCTTGAAGATTGAAGCAATAGGAACCATACCTACTTGAGTGAACAATTGTTAACAATCTATCTAATCTAAGGTTTCAACCTAAAAATTGTCGAGTAGTTATTTTAAAAACTTGTTTGCACAACTTGCTTGCTCACAACAATTGAAAACAACCAAAAAAATTCTTCTTTCAAAACACCTAAACAAAAAAAGCTCTTTAATTTTGTGTTCAACTTGTTTTCCAACCAACCAAATTGAAACAAAAAAATCAAACAAAACAAAACATAAAAAATTCTTCAATTATGTGCTTTGCTTGCTCTTTTTTTAACCATCCTTGTAGAAAGATCGACATGATGCCCATGATGCTAAGATCTGAAAGACACGTCAAGAGGTCGGACTACTACAAGCAACAGGAGTACGGGGAAGGTCTCTACAAGCTCCAACAACAACCCGAAAGCCATGCCAATGCTGCTATGGAACCTGAAGTGCAAGGGGATGCCCATCAGTCCGCTTCATTTATTATAGAACAGGCTCTTAAAGATCTATCTTTTCATCTTGATCCCAATACCTTGTCATTCATACAATCTATAGTGAAGGGCAAGATGCCTATTAATCATGGTGCAGCCAAAGTCAACCGAGCTACCTCACCTCCCCAATCGGCAGTTCAACCTCTTACCATAACCCCACTCAGGCAGCCCCGCCATGTTACTTCACCTACTCACCCCATTGTGGGTCATTCTTCAGCTTGCACACCAACCCACCCCCTCCCATCCGAGTGCCACATGCACACCCCACAGTGAATTCCTCCCCACCTGTTGTCAAGGATAAAGAAACCATCGAATTCCCCCTCTATACTATCTACATCCCCCAATCACAAATGCCAACCTACCATCGCTACAATGGCTCAGGTGATCCCTTCACCCATGTCAATGATTTCCTGAGCAAATCATCTCGATGGAAGAATGATAGAAAGACCCTTGCCTTTCTTTTTAGGAGATCTTTAGAGGGTGCAGCCCTAGATTGGTTTTTTCATTGAACGAAGTAGAGATATGGGATTTCGAAATTGTCAAGGCCAAATTCTTGAAACGATATGGGCCAGGCTATTCAATAATTGGGGAAGTAAAAGAAGATGTCGAATTAATGCAATATTCTGATGAATTGAGGCCCAGGCTTGAGAGGAGCATTAAGGATATGCATAAACCTAGGAGTCCTCCCCAATCCCATCCTGATCATCTTCATCGGCCGATTCCTCGACTCCAGTTGATTAGGCCACCCATGCCACAATCTCGGCCGGACATGCAACCAGTGTCAATGGCACAATCAATTGCTCATGTCAATTGTGCCAACACCTCACTATCAAAATCAAATTCTCAGCCTATTTCACCAACAACCCCTCGGCAAATCATTCGGCCCTTGGCTTCTCAACCTATTCCACCAACAACCCCTTAGCCAATCATTCGGCCCTTGGCTTCTCAACCTATTCCACTAACAACCCCTCGGTCAATCATCCGGCCCTTGGCTTCTCAGCCTATTCCACCAACAACTCCTCAGTCAACCATCCAAGCCATGATTCCTCAATTAATTACACCAATAGCTCTTCAGCCTGAACCGACTTCTATGCCATCACCACTTCAATCAATCCCTCAACATAGGGTTCCCCCTCAGTCAGTCAAACCACTTGTTTTTTCTATTGCTCCTGCCTTGGCAGAGGAACTAGTCACTCCGATAATCCATGCTCCTGCCATGGCAGATGATTCAAACACTTCAACCATTCATGCTCCTGCCCTGGCAGAGGAATCAATCACTCCAACCATTTGTGCTCCTGCCCTGGTAGGGGAATCAACACCTCAACATATCCTTGCTCTCTCTCAAGATCAAAGTCATCCAGTAGGGGAGGTAGAACCAAACTCTTCTACCTTTTTGGAATCCCCTAGACTAGGCATGCCCTCTTCCATAGAACATCCTGAGGAGAAGCCTGCTATAGAGAGCTTAAATGAAGGAATCATAAACATAGTTGATTGTCAATCCAATGATGGACTAGGCAAGGATTTGTCAAGCATTGATCAACTGTTACCATCATTGATCAACGAAGATGGTCAGATTGAATTGACCCCTGAACTGGGAAGTAAGGAGACCGAATTGGTCATTGAAATAGGAAGTGAATTGACAAGCCTCCAAAAGGGCATAGACAAAGGGATACTGGGACCTCCTCCAGATAGGCAGGCAAATCCCTTAGCATCAATCTTAGGGCCACGACCCTTACCCCATTCTTCTCCTAAGCAACAATCCGGCCCATGGGCCCACGATCAATTAATCTTAGGGCCACGACCCTTTCTTTATTCTCCTCCAAATCAACGATCAGGCTCATGGGCCCACAATTCCTCAATCATAGGGCCAACGCCCTTTATTTATCCTTCTTACAACCATCAATCAGGCCCATGGGTCCAAAATTTGTCAATCTTAGGGCCATGGCCCACACCCCATCCCACTCAATTGGGCCCTTATGCCCCATTTTTGGGCCCTCCATTTTCGGGCACTTATGCCCCTTTTCGTCAATCGGGCTCTTATGCCCCTTTTCATCAACTGGGCCCACGTGCCGCTTTCCATCATCCGGGCCCACGTGCCCCCTTTATCCATCCGGGCCCATGTGCCCCTTTTAATCAACTGGGATCTTATGCCCCTTTTCTTCAACCGTGCCCATGTGTCTTACATGCCCCTTTCCTTCAACTGGGCCCACGAGCCCATAATTCTGCCAAATCGGGCCAAAGTGCCTTTCATTTTTCTAAATCGGGCCCACATGCCCACAATTCACCTCAATCAGACCCACGTGCCCGTAATTCACCTCAACCGGGCTCACATGCCATGTTTTTATGCAATCGGGTCAATGTGCCCAAATTCCTCCTAAATCGGGCCCACGTGCCCACCTTCCATCAACCTCGGGCACACATGCCCACACTCCTTCAACTTCAGGCCTGTATGCTCCCATTTCTTCACCATCGGGCCCGCGTGCCCATACTTCTTCAAAATCGGGCCCCCGTGCCCGCACTTCTTCGAATTCGGGTTTGCGCACCCATACTCTTTAATGGTGCCCACGAGCCCATAACAAATCTTCCAAATCACAATCATACTTCCAATCACCTAAGTCGGGTCCACAGGCCCATTCTTTTTGTTGGGTCCCTCGGGTTCAACCTTCAATCGGGCCTTCGAGCCCATCAACTCCCATCGGGCCCTCATGCCCATCAACATCAACTGGGCCCTCTGGCCCGCCTTCAAATCTTGGGCTCACGTGCCTCTTGATTCCAACTATTCCCGTGCCTTCAAGCCCACTTTCAACTCACGGGCCCAAGAGCCCATTTTAACTCACTTCTTTTTCCAAGCATGTTTCTTTCCTTTTTGAATTCTCTTTCTTTTCCCAAGTTTTACTTTCAACAAAAAAATCAAGGTAGAGAAATTTCCTGGGTGATACCACAATCTTTGCCTTTTACTTCATTAATTTTGCCTCCGCCATGCTAAATCAGATCCTCCACATTTTCACTTCATCCTATGACTTTGAAACTTGATTCCAATGTGATATAAAGCATATCAAAAGTGGAAGCAGTTGGGCAAGGCAAGGCAAGGCATGGCAGGTAAGGCAAGGCAAGCACAAGCAAAGCCGTCATCAACAATGAACTTCTCCTTCTCTCAGGTATTACATGAAATTGCATTCATTATCATTATGTCATCTGCAAGGCAAATTTTTTTTAAATGATTTTGAATTTCACATGACAATCTTACTTGAGAGAAATTTATGATTGATGATAACTACCTTTTGTTTTATCCTAATGAATTCTTTACAATGCAAGGCATGTTTTCAATTGATTTGCCCATGGAATGTAATCTACCTCAAAAATGGAGAGAACTACCAGTATGACTTAAGTCAACATGTTCTAGGTTGTTGTCTAGGAGTCGAGGGTAGATACCATTCTACACTCACAACACGTCCTGATCCCAGAATCTGGATGACTTGACACCCGAGAGAAGCTAGGCAAAGCTTAGAGATGGAAGGAAAACCCTTACCCTACTCTCTTCTATTCGGTCCAAGATAGGTGAAGGGGATCAGAGGGGGAGAGTATCGAAAGCATCTGCCGCCCTAGTAGGAGGCCGTCTCAGAAGGTCCAACTTCTCAAATAAAAAAAAAGGTGCCAAAAGATGGGCAATGAACCCCACAGGTTTAAACAAATATGGGCCTGTCTGAATGAGTACCCAAAAATGTAGAAAATGAAAAAAGGCACCAAAAGATGGGCAATGACCCCACAGGTCAAAGACCTGTCCGAATGTGTGACACAAAAATAGGTTTGTCAATAAAGAAGAAAAGACCCGAAGAGGCCGAACCCCAACGGGCAATTGGGTGTGAGTAGAGAAATCCCTCTGGACATCTCCAAAGCCTATCAAGGACCTTCCCTCAATTCTTCATTCTTACCCCTAAGGTACGGGTGGACCAACCAAATCAAAGCTAAACTCTAGCCGATCAGAGGTTGAAGGTTAGAAAGATTCTGGGCAAGGAACCCCATTTTGCACATGGTGTCTACCAACGAACCTAGAAGAACAACCAAGTGACGAGAACTTGTATCAATACTGATTTTTCTCCCCAAAAAAAAAATAGTTTCAAAAAAAAACTACAAAAAAAGTTGAATATCTTCAAAAACTCTAAAAAAATAAATATTTTTAAAAAACTCAAAAAAGGAAAATAGCATTTTCAAAAATCCAAAAAAAATGAATCTTTTCAACAAAAAAGAAAACTTCTTTTTTAAATTCAACAAAAAATTTCAAACTTTTTAAAATATTTTATCACCATGCTTGGTTTGAATTTTCGTCTTTACATTCATATTTACTTTCAATCTCTCATGTTTCAAATTCTTCATTGCATATTTTCTACTTGATTTTTACACTCCTAAGAAGGCTATACCCCTTGACAAAGGTCAAGGCATACTGCAACTTGCAAGGGGATAAGCTGCATTGTTGTTCTAATCTCTTCCTTCTAAGTGTTTCAGGCACAAGAAAAACTTTACACCCCTTGACAAAGGTCAAGACATACTACAACTTGCAATGGGGATAAGCCATATTGGCATTCTAATCTTGTTTTTCTAAGTGTTTCAGGCATGAAGAACAAACAAGGAGAATTGCACAATAAGGCGATGCTCGCCACTTCCCTCCCCTGAGGATTCTTAGGAGGAGGTGTCACCATAACCTTGGCTTTAATTTTGCCGAGAAACCTTTTGCAGGCGATGCTCGCCACTTCCCTCCCCTGAGGATTCTCAGGAGGAGGTGTCATCATTACCTCGGCCTCAACTTTGCCGAGAAGCTTTTGTTCTGTGTCCTCATTAAGACACATGAACTCTTTTGTGAGAATGCATGTCATCACACCGCAAACTCACCATTATCATTTCCTTTCTTAGCATATATTAGGTGCATTACTATTTATTTTATGCATTGATGTTGAAGACCGTGAATGCAAAGAAGACCGGGCCCGAGATCCCCTTCATCAAAATCCACGACGGTCGGGTCATTCTTTGTGCTCACGGATAAGCCAAAGTTGTACTATGAGGGACGATAGTTCCTGAATGGGTATCTTGACCTCATAGACAATCTATATCTTCAACTAATTGTTAGACAAGTTTTGTTTTTGTTTTCTTGAGCCCATCATGCATCATATAGTATTAGTTGCATTGCATTTTTCATTATCATTGCATACATCATTTCATAATCTTCACCTTCTCACCCTCTTGTATCATAATTCGATCATTCCGAATCCCGATCATTCTGAATCCCACTGTGTTTTCTAATCCCATCGTGTTTTCTAGTCCCACCAACCTTTCTAATATCCCACCGTGTCTGTTAATCCCACCATGTTCGGTAATCACCTTGTGCCTTCAAATCTTTTATTTCTATCCCCACTGTGGCCATTGCAGCACTTGCTATTCAGCCCACCGTGGCAGTCACTTCCTCTCGCCAAGGGCCTCCTATTTGATCTAAACTTGCACCGTCATGGTCTGAGCTTAAACATTTGCCTTTTGGAATTCGAGATCATTCCATTCCGAATTGAATCTTGTCTCCTGGAAGACTTAAATGAATCTAAGAGCCCGAATGTGCTCGATTGGTATTCTTTTACTTTTTCAAAACAAAGCTCTTTTTAAAACTTTAGCCCATCACAGTACAGGAACACCGCAAAGATCGGGTTACCGACTGATGATGAACCTACGAACCCATGTTTCGGGGACTCCCCACCGCGTTGGGGGTTGGCTATTCTTCTCTCGTGCCAATGGCACATCTCTTACCAATCAAACATAGGAAAACTTGATGAAACATGGCAGTTAACCAGGAGACATGAAGAGATTCTCTTTGCCGAATTTGGTCGTTGAGCGTGTCTATATCTACACCTTGATGCCACCTTTTCAGTCCATCTCTATTTCGCTCCACTGCATTCCATTACAACTCATTTTGCTTCTCTACATTCCTCTACATTTCACTTCGCTTCACTACATAACATTCCCTTGCAAAGCCGACATCAAGGCGAGGCAAGCTGTAGACACGCCAATTTGGCCTTATTTAGAGCTTAAACCATTATTCCATTGGCAACATCTCTTTTAGACCATAAAAATCATGATGAACCACCCTTTTGGATGAGCCGAGGTTCTTATTGGAAATATGAGTATGATTTTCTAATTTCTAATCAAATCCGTGTTTGCCGAACAAGAGACTCTTGGTGGTGTGCCAGATTATGCTTTTCCTAGCATATTCTCTACTTGAAAATTTTTCACAGGATATGTGGACTTTAAGAAGTCTTAAACATGAATAATCTTCCTCTCTGAGTCCTCTTTTCAATGCAACAAACGGCATTCAATTCTGATCTACCATTTGTCCGCAGCGCCTTTTAGAAGTCAGATGCGCAGTTCTGTCCGTACGCAGCACCAATCAAGCCCAATTGCATGCAAGCCCAGCCCATTGTGCACATATTTGACCAATTCACGACCTTACTTTCCTTTTTCCTCCTCCATATCACTTTTTATAGCATCTGGAAGCTTCATGGTCGAAATTAGCATCATCTAATGATGGCAATCCAACTTGTTGTCTTGTATATCAAGACTTGCCATTTTTAGACTAGATTTGTTTCCTCTTCAAGTGGAGGCATATTTTGAGCATGGGGAAGGTGATCCACGGTTTCCAATCTCTCTCAATCATTTAGGTAAGTTTCTATATGCCTCAGGATGAACCTTAGCAACATTAATTGGAGGAAATCCAATCTATGGTCGGATGTATCAAAACTTGCTATTTTTTGACCTGGTTCTCATCCCCTATAAAGGGAGACTCATATGAACGACCTAGGAAGGGAATCCCATCCTCCAGAACTTCTCTCTTCGTCCTCCAGACACCCTAGGCTCTTCCCAATCTCCCCAAATAGTTCTATCTTCGTCCCGGTGCCCGGAGATCATCCCAAATTGAAGAAAAAGACGGTCTATGCTCCAATGTGCTGCACTGCTGATCATAGGCTTATACAGATATTTTTAGTCATTTTATGGCCTGACTTCCTTCATACGAAGTGTGGTTCATCAAGATATATTTCATCTCCAACAAACAGAGATCAATTCTGACATTTCCTCGTCTTGTTATGGCTTCAACACCGGCGCTGCACAGACAGATCCGAAGTCTTCTCTTCTAAGTCATCATATTCGCAGTCAATTTCAGTAAATTTAATGGTGGATTAAACCTATGAATACTTCATATAAATTGTTACCCGGTGAGTTATATTTTATCTCCAACAAGAATCATTCAATTTGGATATCTGTGGTGCCCATAGCATGTCCTACATCGACATTGTGCTGGGAGTTTCCAGAACTTCACTGCCCAAGATCCGGCTTATCAGGTAAATTCAGATTATTTATCATAATATTCAGGCAAACTTGTCTTCATATAAAACCACCCTCGGTGAGTTATCTTTATTTTTAAATAAATTTCACTTGATTCTTAGATCGTTTCTGTCCTCTACGGTCTCTGCATCAGAGCCGCGCAGTTTACATTAAATCTGTCCAACCCGATTGCCACTTTGCCTGGGTTGTGTTGTCTTTAACCATTTATATTCTTTTTTCTTCATTCATATCATTTAGTTCACATTTAAGAATCATTTTTATTCAGTTTTACATCATTTCATACATCATAAAAAACCAAAAAAAGAGGGGTTAGGGCTAACCCCGAATCCGGTGAGTTTGTTTCCAATTGTCGTTTTATGTTATTACTTTTACAAGTTACTACACTTCACTCAGTTCTAATCCTTCTTCACTTGTTTTATTGTCTTATTGTCTTCTAGTTTCACAGGTTTATCAAGCTAGCATCGGTTGGAGACTCTTCTTCATCGGCCGGCCGAAGAAGAAGAAGGTTGAACTCACATCCCTTTCTCCCACGCAAAGGTACACACGGTCAACTTCTTAATTTTCATTACATAAAGCGGAGCCCACAGCTCCTGGCGACCACCTTTCATTCATGTTTTAATCTCCTCCTCACTCTCCTCCCACATGACCCGAACCGTCTCCGGTGCTCGAGCGACGCCGTGAGATGAAAGTTCGGGGATCAATGTGAGTGTGGGACCGAGGTGAGGATCTTTTACAGCTTTCCGAGTGTTTCTCGATTCACTCCTTTTCCCTCAATTCTATATTTCACCTTATCTTGAGGTGCCGATCCGGAACCCATTTCTGGAGTCGACAGTATCCACACGAACTTCATCCACAGCAGGTTCTCCCTTCGCGCCGGCCTTGAGAACTCTTCCCGAACGGAGCTCCATCGATCATGGACACCTTCTAAAGAGAGGAGGAGGTAGGGAGGAGACTTGGGACGTGATTTTTACCCTTGGCTTGATGGGGTTTGGCTGAAACCATTAGTATTGATAGAGAATTATGGAATTTTTCATAAAAACCCAAAATCTCTATAAATTACGCCGTTGCCCCTGTATTTGTGGATAAGTCATTTTGTGTGTGACCCACTAGGCCCAATAGCCTATTTTGTTGAGGCCTAAATAAAATAGAACAATTCTATTTAATTTAATTAAATCTGTTATCCGATAACAGATTAATCGGCCTACCGATCATGAAGGGTACAAGCCACATCCCATGATCCCAAATGGCTATGGGGATAATCTCATCTCCATTGAGCCTTTCCATCATTAGTTACCACATGGATATAAACCCTCATCCATCCAATGTCCCGGTCGGAAAGGAGTATGGCATCGACTGTCAACTCCTTAGTGTACCGACTCTATAGGATCATGTACTCGGAATTGAATCAATTGGAAAACTCCTTTTCCAATTATCCTATCTACCCTGGCCAGGGATTTAGAGTACTATCCCATAGGACATTCACTCTCACTTACCGAGAGTGGACGATCCCTTGTTGTCCGCTCAATTGCCTCCATCGGATTTTCTTTGTACCCGATCAATCGCTATATAGGACCATCTAAATTGTGATCCATAAGTCAATGGTCAAAGCACAAGTTCCACCCAACAAGGCATCTTTGGCGACTCAGGTCAAAGGTCCAATCATGCAACCGTGATGATAGAAAACCCTGATAGACAGCTCGGTAAGATACCATTCAGGGTTTCTAATTCGGTCATTTCAGTGAACTCATTCAACTAATGAGCACTTGTATGTGTATCTCAGTGTCTCCACACTAATGACCAATGAGATCGATCGTCCTCATCACATGAGAAGACATCACATACACTAGTCTATCCGGATCCTTGATGTCCCGTCTCAAGTATCCTATGACTAGGAACATTTAGATCAAATACCTCTAGATGATCAATCTCATTATCATGATCTCATCATGATTTAATCATCATTGTATTTGATCAAGGACTTCATTATGATATTCGCATCTAATAAGAGCTTATAATGAATATTTGCCTAATTAATTGAATAAGATATTTCTAGAAATGTCGAATCATATCATATATGATTGGCTTGTAGGGCATACATTTCTATCAGTTAGAATATACAATTAGAATTGATAAAAGAGAAGATTAGGCACCCAGGCCCTTACTTACATACGAACATCAAATAAGCATCATCACATGACACACATTCTTAGTCCATGATCATCCAATCATTCACACACACATATCATCATATGAACATAGTGCGAATACGTGGTAATAATATGATACAACTATTATATCATAAAAATATACATCTTATGTTTTGAAATTCTCAATTTCATGCTTGTCAAATTATTTATGAAGTAAATAATATGAAATAACATATAAACAATTTATATGATGCATACAAGCAACTCCAAACAATTTGGGCAATACATGTATTCCCAAAATTGTACAAAGTACCAAATCAATGTCAAAATCATCATTATGAAAAATCATATTTTACAGAACGAATTTAGACATTAATTTCACAAGTTAAGTCATTAAAACAATTTTAAAAATTTAACCATGAATAAATCTATGACAATAGAGCTCAAAACCACATAAAAGATCATCAAACGCTTTGATAATCGATTATATGATATTCCAAAATATTTCATAAATTTTATAGAATTATTATAGAATTTTTTGGCATTTTCCAGATTTTTTGTTGATTTAAAATAATTTTAAATCAATTAAAATTGGCCTCAGCGCATTACGCCACCCTTCCTATATGCCGGGTGTGCCAGCGCATGGTGCTATCCCGCGCGCCGGGGCGCTTGCGCCCGCGAGCCGCCGCACACACGGGCGGTTCAAATTTTCTTTTAAAAATAAAGCGCATGTTGCACACGGCAACGGTTGCGGTCAAACCACGTTCGTAATGCATTGACCGGCTCAATAGGATCTAAATATTGGGTCTCGAGGGGTCATCTTCCCCGCCCGATAATGCGTGAAGAGTAATTGCGGATGGGTGCTCCAAGACCTTCTTAAAGCAAGACTTTTCAGCCTCTAGAAAAATCCCAAAAAATAATGGATCAATTCTAAATCGAGCAAGGAATCCAAAAATGCCACTTTATTTCCGTGAGAAAATCCTAATCAATAAGAAAATAGGAAAGAAGTGCCGCCGGCTCTAGAGTTTCTCTCTGCCAGAAAAACTCACAATTGACCTCTAACGGCGCTGTTCGAAGCCCAAGAACGATGGGAAAATCTTTGTAATAATATTACTTATCTTCTAATTAATACATAAGACATCAAATGTCTCCATGGAAGATGATCTCAAGAAATCCCCAAATCGAACCAGTGATTTTTGTAAAACAAAATTACCATCTTTTAGACCCTCTGCCGGACTCTCCAATGGTCCAAAATTCGAACGGTTTGCGGCGATGGAAAGTGCTTTGTCACGAGATTCATGCAAAAGCAACCAATCTCCAAAACGTATCCCATACAATTTAAGGTTGCTCCGTAAAGATAGACGTTTGTATAGATTCGAAAAAACATGAAATATATGAAACGACATCGAAACAACGTCGAATTCGAATGAGACTTCAACTGGCTCTTATACCACTATTGGGAATCGGTTGAATCAGATTGGCACAATAGAAATTTATCGATTCCTCGTATATCTTGGTCTCGATCAAAACCGAATGACATCGTCGAAACCGGTATTCTAAACAGTTTCAAACACATACCTTTACGGGAATCAAATAATCCCTAAAGACCAGAGAAGATATAGCATTTTCATGCTCATTCAGCCACTCAAGTGTGTGGCCTCTAGTCGTATCCCCACGAGCCGCCTCCATGGTTGGGTTCTCCTTCATGTCGGACCTTCCGACTCGCCCCGGATGAAGTCCCATTGACTCTCGACGGCCTTCAGCATGAGAAAAATGTGAAGGAGAGAGGTAGGGACGAATTTTGCAGCCTTGTCTTGTGAGGCTCATGCTCAATTCGCTTATTATATAGAGAATTTGTAGTTTTTTCACAAAAACCTTTCTTTCTTTATATTTACACCCTTGCCTCCAAAGTTATGGATTAACCCTTATGTGTGTGACCTACTAGGCCCAATAGCTCATTTGGTTGAGGCCTAATAAAAGAACAACTTTTTCTAAATTAAATTTATTATCTCATAATAGATTTAACGACTTACCGTTTATGAAGGGTACAAGCCACATCCTATGATCCCAAACGGCTTCGGGGATAAACACCTCTCGAAAGAGCCTTTCCATTATCGGTTACCACATGAATATAAAACTTCATCCATCCAATGTCCCGGTCGGATAGGAGTACGACATTGACTGTCAACTCCTAAATATACCAACACTATGGAATCTTGTACTCGTAATTGGATCAATTGGAAATTTTTTTTTCAATTATCCTATCTACCTTGGCCAAGGATTTAGAGTACTATCCATAGGATATTCTCTTTCTCCTACCAAGAGTGGATGATCCCCTATTGTCCACTCAATTGCCTCCATCGGGTTTCCCATATACCCAATCCATTAACTATACAGTACCACAATATTAAGTGTTCCATAAGTCAATAGTTAAAGTACATGGTATGCCCAACAAGACATCTTTAGCGACTTGGGTCAAAGATCCAACCATGCAACTGTGATGATAGAATACCCTGATCAACAGTTTGGTAAGATACCATTCATATATTCTATACTGGTCAGTTCAGTGAACTCATTACTCTAATGAGCACCTGTACATGTATCTCAGTGTCCCCACACTGATGACCAATGAGATCGGTCATTCTCATTATATGAGAAGATATCATAAACACTAGTCTTATTAGACCTGTTAGGATCCTTGATGTCCCATGTCGAGGATCCTACGACTAGGAACATTTTAGAGTACATGCTTCGAGATGATTGAAGTCATTATCATGATCTCATCATGATTCAATTATCATTACATGCAACCTATGACTTCATTACGACAGACACATCTAGATAGTGCAAGTAATAAAGATTATGCCATTTATACTAAATAAGATATTACAAGAAATGTAAAATCATATCACATATGATTGGATTGTAGGGCATACATTTCTATCAGTTAGTCGTATGGATCAGCCTAACCGGGAATGAACTCTTCTTTTGGTTTCTCTACGGATGTTTTTGAACAATTCGTACTATCTATTCCTCCATTGAATCACCCCAACTACCAACCATCTTTTAGGTTTCCAAATCCGTTGTGGCCCATCCAATACATGTTAACTGGTTGAATCAGCTAACCTGACCACTGTGTTTAGTGCTACCACTATTTTCATTTTTTGTTGTAACAGTTTGTTCACCAGTTTGGATTGGCCAAAACCTGCCACGGTTTGGTTCTAGTGCCATTTGGGGTAGTTTAGAATTGTTACACATTTAGATTTCCCTAACCAGCTATGTTTTGTGTTCAGAGTCCTTTTTGCAGTTTCTGTGCCCATTTAAGACAATCGTAATGCACTGTAGTCTAGATTGAAGAAACCGGCCATGTTTCATGTTGTGACTATTCTCGTGTTGGTACGCACGTTTAAGCCAATGCAAACCAATTAGCAGATGGCATCTCACTAACCAATGACAGTTTTAGTTCCATCTTTATCTCTAGATTTTTGTGCCCTCCTAGGATGATCCATATCTGCTATAGGGTTGAATCACCCTCATCATCCATGTCATGAGTTCTAACTTATTTTGGGCTTCCTAGATCCCCTGTGCCATTCAAACTTGTGAATGGTTTGGTTCAGCCTAACATGTTGTTGTTTGAGTTCTAACTTCCCTTTTCAGGTTTCTATGGCCATTTGCCATTCATAGGTTGGGATCGGCCTAAGCCTACCATAGTTTGGGTTATAACTCTTTCTCTTTAGTTGCTGGGGCCATTAAGAACAAATCAAACCAGTTACTCATTTGGATATAAACCTAACCGGCTGTGTTTTTCAGTTCTAACTCTTCTTAGGGTTTCTAGGGTTGTCAGTTCATGTTCTAACTCTTCTCTCCGATTGCTTGGGCTGCTGAGGACACTTAAAATACATACACATTTAGATTGGCCTAACCAGCCATGTTTTACATTCCAACCCTTTCTTACAGTTTCTATGGTTGTTCAAGACAGTCGAAATAATTTATTAGTTTGATCAAACAAACTGGGCAGGCTTTGTTTTCCAACTCCCTTTCTGTGTTGGTACACGCATTCAGGTCGATATGAACCTATTACCCGTTTGTATCGGCCTAATCGGCAATGAACTCTTCTTTTGGATTCTCTACGCCTATTTTGGACAATTCAAACTACCCGTTGTAGCATTGCATCACCCCAATCACCAGTGTTTCAAGATCTGACCCTCTTTTTGGTTTCCAAGGATGTTACGGCCCAAACAAGTTAATGGTTTGAATCAGCCAACTCGGCCATTATGTTTAGTGCTGACCACTATTTTCATTTTCTACAGCCATTTGTCATTCTATGGTTTGGATCGGCCTAAACTTGCCACGATTTGCATTCTGGGGCCATTTGGCACAGTTCAGAATAGTTATACATTTGGATTGCCCTAACTGGCTGTGTTTTGAGTTCTTAGTCCTTTTTATGGTATTTGTGCCTATTTAAGACAATTGAAACATGCTGTAGTTTGGATCGGACAGACCGGGAACGTTTTGTGTTCTGACTGTTCTCTTGCATTGGTACACATGTTTAAGCCAATGCAAGTCTATTAGTTTCTGGGATCTACCTTACCTACCCAAATTTTTTCTCCATCCCTTTCTCTTGGTTTTTGTGCCCTCCTTGGACAATCCATACCAACTACAAGGTTGAATCATCCTCACCGCCCACGTTATGGGTTCTAACTTATTTTAGGTTTCCTAGGCTCCATCTGCTTGTTCAAACCTGTGAACAGTTTGGTTCAGCCTCACCGGCTGTTGTTTGAGTTCCAACTTCCCTTTTCAGGTTTCCATTTCCATTTGCTACTATTCATCGGTTGGGATCAACCTAAAACCTGCCACGGTTTGGGGTTCTAACTCTTCCTCTTCGGTTGCTAGGGTAGTTTAATGACAATTCAAACTAGTTACTCATTTAGATATAAACCTAACTGGCCATGTTTTTCAGTTCTAGCTCTTCTTAGGGTTTCTATGGTTGACAGTCATGTTCTATCACTTCTCTCCAGTTGCGAGGGCATTTAAGGACAACTAAAAATGCATACTTGTTTGAACAGGCCTAACTGGCCATGTTTTACATTCCAACCCTTTCTTATGGTTTCTATGGTCACTCAAGACAGTTAAAATAAGTTATAGTTTCAATTGGACAAACTAGGCACGCTTTGTGTTCAAACTCCCTTTCTATGTTTCTACGTGTGTTCAAGCATTTACAAACCTTTTACTAGTTTGGATCAGCCTAACCGGATCGAACTTTTCTTTTGGTTTCTCTTCTTCCAATTTGGAAAACTCGAACAACCAAATTCTGCATTGAATCACCCCAACTGCCAACGTTTTGAGATCTGACCTTCTTTTGGTTTCCAAGGCCATTGCAGCCCATCCAGTACATATTAACAGTTTGAATCCACTAACTCGGCCATTGTGTTTAGTGCTGACCACTATTTTCGTTTTCTACAGCCGTTTGTTGTTCACCGATTTGGATCGGACTAAACTTGCCATAGTTTAGATTCTAGGATCATTTGGGGTAGTTCATAAAGGTTACACATTTGGATTGCTCTAACTGGCTGTGTTTGTAGTTCCAAGTCCTTTTAACAGTTTCAGTGCCCGTTTATGACAATTGAAACGTTTTGTAGTTTGGATCGGACAAACCGGACACAATTTCATGTTTTGATTGTTCTTTTGTGTTGGTAGCATGTTTAAGCCAATGAAAACCTGTTAGCAGTAGGGATCTGCCTAACTAGCTACGATTTTTGTCCCATTTCTTTTTTTGGGTTTCTGTGCCCTCCTATACATAACTCCTGCTATGGGGTTGAATCATCTTCAACACCCACGTTATGAGTTCTAACTTATATTGGGTTTCCTAGGCCCCTTCCGCCATTCAAACCTCTAAACAGTTTGGCTCAGCCTAACTGGCCGTTGAATGTGTTCTATTTTCTCTTTCAGGTTTCTATGGCCATTTCCCGTTCATTGGTTGGGATTGGCCAAAACTTGCCATGGTTTAGGGTTCTAACTTTTTTTCATCGGTTGCTGGGGTCATTAAGGACAATTAAAATCATTTAATCATTTGGTTATAAACCTATCCGGTTGTGTTTTTTAGTTGTAATTCTTTTTAAGGTTTCTATGGTTGTCGGTTCTTGTTTTAACTCTTCTATTTGGTTGCCATGGACAT
Source organism: Cryptocoryne crispatula var. balansae (assembly GCA_036172225.1). Taxonomy (NCBI): domain Eukaryota; kingdom Viridiplantae; phylum Streptophyta; class Magnoliopsida; order Alismatales; family Araceae; genus Cryptocoryne; species Cryptocoryne crispatula. The sequence continues at coordinate 232,361 of JAYDZW010000024.1, forward strand.
TGAGGACAACTGAAAATGTGTACTCTTTGGATTGGCCTAATTGGCCGTGTTTTACATTCCAACCCTATCTTACGATTTCTATGGTCATTCAAGACAGTCGAGAAAGGCTATAGTTTCTATTGGACAAACTAGGCATGCTTTGTGTTCAAACTCCCTTTTTGTGTTGGTAAACACATTTAGATCGGTAGGAACCTATTAACAGTTTTGATCAGCCTAACTGGCAATAAACTCTTCTTTTGGTTTATCTATGCCTGTTTTGGACAATTCGTACAACCCGTTACAGCATTGAATCACCCCAACCACCAACATTTTGAGATATGACCTTCTATTGGGTTTCCAAGGCCATTATGGCCCATCTAGTACCTATTAACAGTTTGAATCAGCCAACCCAGCTATTGTGCTAAGTACTTACCACTATTTTCATTTTCTACGGCCGTTTTTCGTTCACCGATTTGGATTGACCTTAACCCATCATGATTTGGGTTCTAGGGTTGTTTGGGACAATTCAGAATAGTTACACATTTGGATTGCCCTATTCGGCTGTGTTTTAAGTTGCGAGTTATTTTTACAATATTTGTGCCCGTTTAAGACAATTGAAACACGTTGTAGTCTGGATCGGACAAACCGGCCACAATTTCATGATTTGATTGTTCTCTTGTGTTGGTACGCATGTTTAAGCCAATGCAAACATGTTAGCAGCAGGGATCTGCCTAACTACCCACAATTTTTGTCCCATTTCTTTCTTTGGGTTTCTGTGCCCTCCTAGGATGATACATACCTCCTACTATGGGGTTGAATCATCTTCAACACCCACGTTGTGAGTTCTAACTTATTTTGGGTTTCCTAGGCCCCTTCCGCCATTCAAACTTCTAAACGGTTTGGCTCAGCCTAACTGGCCGTTGAATGAGTTCTATTTTCTCTTTCAGGTTTCTATGGCCATTTCCCGTTGACTGGTTGGGATTGGCCAAAACTTGCCATGGTTTAGGGTTCTAACTTTTCTTCATCGGTTGCTGGGGTCCTTAAGGACAATTAAAATCAGTTAATCATTTGGTTATAAACCTATCCAGTTGTGTTTTTAGTTGTAATTCTTTTTAAGGTTTCTATAGTTGTCGGTTCTTGTTTTAACTCTTCTATTTGGTTGCCATGGGCATTGAGGACAACTCAAAATGTGTACTCATTTGGATTGGCCTAATTGGCCGTGTTTTGCATTCCAACCCTATCTTACGATTTCTATGGTCATTCAAGACAGTCGAAATAGGCTATAGTTTCTATTGGACAAACTAGGCATGCTTTGTGTTCAAACTCATTTTTTGTGTCGGTAAACACGTTTAGATGGGTAGGAACCTATTAGCAGTTTGGATCAGCCTAACCGGCAACAAACTCTACTTTTGGTTTATCTATGCCCATTTTGGACAAGTCGTACTACCCGTTACAGCATTGAATCATCCCAACCACCAACGTTTTGAGATATGACCTTCTTTTGGGTTTCCAAGGCCATTATGGCACATCTAGTACCTGTTAACTGTTTGAATCAGCCAACCCGGCTGTTGTGTTAAGTGCTTACCACTATTATCATTTTCTACGGCCGTTTTTGGTTCACCGATTTGGATCGACCTAAACCCATCAAGATTTGGGTTCTAGGGTTGTTTGGGGCAATTCAGAATAGTTACACATTTGGATTGCCCTATTCGGCTGTGTTTTGAGTTTCGAGTCCTTTTTACAATATTTGTGCCCGTTTAAGACAATTGAAATATATTGTAGTCTGGATCGGACAAACCGGCCACAAGTTCATAGTTTGATTATTCTGTTGTGTTGGTACGCATGTTTAAGCCAATGCAAACTTGTTAGTAGCAGGGATCTGCCTAACTAGCCACGATTTTTGTCCCATTTCTTTCTTTGGGTTTCTGTGCCCTCCTAGGATGATACATACCTCCTGCTATGGGGTTGAATCATCTTCAACACCCACATTGTGAGTTCTAACTTATTTTGTGTTTCCTAGGCCCCTTCCGCCATTCAAAGCTCTAAACGGTTTGGCTCAGCCTAACTGGCCATTGAGTGAGTTCTATTTTCTCTTTTCAGGTTTCAATGGCCATTTCTCATTCACTGGTTGGGATTGGCCAAAACTTGCCATGGTTCAGGGTTCTAACTTTTTTTCATCGATTTCTGGGGCCGTTAAGGACAAGTAAAATAAGTTAATCATTTGGTTATAAACCTATCCGGCTATGTATTTTAGTTGTAATTCTTTTTAAGGTTTCTATGGTTGTCGGTTCTTCTTTTAACTCTTCTATTTGGTTGCCGTGGGCATTGAGGACAACTTAAAATGTGTACTCATTTGGATTGGCCTATTTGGCGGTGTTTTGTATTCCAACCCTATCTTATGATTTCTATGGTCATTCAAGACAGTTGAAATAGGCTATAGTATCTATTGGACAAACTAGGCATGCTTTGTGTTCAAACTCCCTTTTTGTGTTGGTAAACACGTTTAGATCGGTAGGAACCTATTAGCAGTTTGGATTAGCCTAACTGGCAACGAACTCTTCTTTTGGTTTATCTATGCCCGTTTTGGACAATTTGTACTACCCGTTACAGCATTGAATCACCCCAACCACCAATGTTTTGAGATATGACCTTCTTTTGGGTTTCCAAGGCCATTATGGCCCATCCAGTACCTGTTAACGGTTTGAATCAGCCAAGCCAGCTGTTGTGTTAAGTGCTTACCACTATTTTCATTTTCTTTGGCCATTTTTCGTTCACCGATTTGGATCGACCTAAACCCATCATGATTTGGGTTCTAGGGTTGTTTGGGGCAATTCAGAATAGTTACACATTTAGGTTGCCCTATTCAGCTTTGTTTTGAGTTTCGAGTCCTTTTTACAATATTTGTGCCCGTTTAAGACAATTGAAACACGTTGTAGTCTGGATCAGACAAACCGTGCACGTTTCATGTTCTGACTATTATTCTCTTATGTTGGTGTGCACGTTTAAGCCAATGCAAACCTGTGAGTAGCAAGGATTTGCCTAACTGGCAATGATTTTTGCTGCAACCTTTTCTCTGGACATTTGTGCCCTCATTGGACGATCCATACCTGCCACGGGGTTAATCATTCTCACCACCCATGTCGTGAGTTCTAACTTACTTTGGGTTTCCTTTGCCCCTTCCACCCGTTTAAACCTATGAACAATTTGGTTCAGCCTAACCAGCCGTTGTATGAGTTCTCTAACTTTCTTTTTTGGGTTTCTATGGCTGTTTGCCATTCACTTGTTGGGATGGGCCTAAACCTACCACAGTTTAGGGTTCTAACTCATTTACTTTCGTTGGTGGGGCCGATAAGGACAATTCAAATTGAATACCTTTTTCATATAAACCTAACTACCCATGTTTTTCAGTTCTAACCCGTCATCGTGTCTCTTTGGTTGCTAGGGCTGTTGAAGACAACTCAAAATGTGTACTCATTGGGATTGGCCTAACAGGCTACGTTCTATGTTCCAACCCCTTCTTATAGTTTCTATGGTCATTCAAGACGGTTGAAATAGGATATAGTTTCGATTGGTCAAACTAAGCACAATTTGTGTTCTTACTCCCTTTTTGTGTTGGTACACGTGTTTAGGCCAATATGAACTGTTAGAAATTTGGATCAGCCTTACTGGCAATGAACTCTTCTTTTGGTTTCACTATGGCCGTTTTGGACAATTCGTACTACTCGTTGCAATGTTGAATCACCCCAACAACCAATGTTTTGAGAACTCACCTTCTCTCCAGTTTCCAAGGCCGTTGCGGCCCGTCCATTACCCATTAATGGTTTGAATAAGCCAATTCGGTCGTTGTGTAGTACTGACCACTATTTTCATTTACTATCACCATTTTTTGTTTACCGATTTAGATTAGCATAAACCAGCCACGGTTTAGGTTCTAGGGCCATTCGGGGCAATTCAGAATGGTTACACATTTTGATTGTCCTATACAGCTGTGTTTTGAGTTCTGAATCCTTTTTACCATTTCTGTGCCCGTTTAAGACAATCGAAATGTGATGTAGTGTGGATCAAACAAACCGGCCATGTTTTATGTTCTAATTGTTCTCTTGTGTTGTTACATATGTTTGAGACATTGCAAACCAGTTTGCAGCTGGGATTTGCCTAATCAGCCACAATTTTTGTTACATCTCTTTATCTGGGTTTCTGTGCCCACCTAGAACACTCCATACCTGCTACGGGGTTGAATTATCCTTACCACCCACATCGTGAGTTTTAACTTATTTTGGGTTTCCCAGGCCCCTTCCGCCGGTTCAAACTTGTGAACGGTTTGGTTCAGCCAAACTGGCCGTTCTTTGAGTTCTAACTTCCCTCTTCAAGTAACTATGGCCGTTTGAGATTCACCAATTTGGATCGGCTTAAATCTGCCATGGTTTGAGGTTCTAACACTTTTTCTTCGATTGTTGGGTCCGTTAAGGATAATTGAAACCGGTTACTCATTTGCATATAAACCAAACCGGCCATGTTTTTCAATTCTAACTCTTCTAAGGGTTTTTCAATTCCATCTCTTCTCTCCGGTTGCTAGGGCTGTTGAGGACAACTCAAAATGTTTGCTAATTTAGATTTGCCTAACTGACCATGTTTACATTCCAACCCTTTATTACAATTTCTATAGTTGTTCAAGACAGTCAAAATAGTCTATTGGTTTGATCGGACAAACTGGGCACGCTTTGTGTTCTAACTCCTTTTCGGTGCTGGTACGCGTGTTTAGGTTGATACGAACGTATTACCAGTTTGAGTTGGCCTAACCGGCAAAGAACTCTTGTTTTGGTTTCTCTACACCCATTTTGGAAAATTTGTATTACCCGTTATTACGTTGCATCACCCCAACCGCTAATGTTTTAAGATATGACCTTCTTTCGGGTTTCCAAGGCCGTTACGGCCCATCCAGTACCTGTTAATGGTTTGAATCAGCCAACCCGGCCATCGTGTTTAGTGCTGACCACTATTTTCGTTTTCTGCGGCTCATTCACCAGTGTGAATTGACCTAAACCTGCCATGATATGTGTTCTAGGACCGTTTGGCAAAGTTCAGAATGGTTACACGTTTGGATTGCCCTAACCAGATGTGTTTTGAGGTTGAGTTCTTTTTACGGTTTCTATGCCCAGTTAGGACAATCAAAATGTGCCGAAGTTTGGATTGGACAAACCAGCCATGTTTCATGTTCTGCTTTTAGCAGCTGGGATCTGCCTAACCAGCCATGATTTTTGTTCCAACCCTTTCTTTGCCCTTCTAGGACTACATACCTACTACGGGGCTGAATCATCCTCATTACCCGTATTGTGAGTTCTAACTTATTATGGGTTTCCTAGGCTCCTTTGGCCCATTCAAACCTGTGAATAGTTTGGTTCAGCCTAACTGGCCATTCTTTAAGATCCCTTTTCAGGTTTCTATGCTCATTTGCAGTTCACCAATTGAGATTGGCCTAAACCGGCCATGGATTGGGGTTCTAACTCTTTTTCTACGGTTGTAGGAGCCGTTAAGGACAATTCAAACCAGTTGCTTGTTTGGATTTATAAACCCATTCTGCCATATTTTTTAGTTCTAACACTTCTTAGAGTTTCCAGTTCATGTTCTAACTCTTCTCTCCTTTTGCTTGGGCCATTGAGGACAACTCAAAATGTGTACTCATTTGGATTGGCCTAACAGGCTGCGTTTTATGTTCCAACCCCTTCATATAGTTTCTATGGTCATTCAAGACGGTTGAAATAGGATATAGTTTTGATTGGACAAACTAAGCACAATTTGTGTTCTTATTCCCTTTTTGTGTGGGTACACGTGTTTAAGCCAATATGAACTCTTAGAAATTTGGATCAGCCTTACTGGCAATGAACTCTTCTTTTGATTTCACTATGGCCGTTTTGGACAATTCGTACTACTCGTTGCAATGTTGAATCACCCCAACAACCAATGTTTTGAGAACTGACCTTCTCTCCAGTTTCCAAGGCCGTTGGGGCCCGTCCATTACCCATTAATGGTTTGAATCAGCCAATTCGGTCATTGTGTAGTACTGACCACTATTTTCATTTACTATCGCCATTTTTCGTTTACCGATTTGGATTAGCATAAAGCTGCCACGATTTAGGTTCTAGGGCCATTTGGGGCAATTCAGAATGGTTACACATTTGGATTGTCCTACCCAGCTATGTTTTGAGTTCTGAATCCTTTTTACCATTTCTGTGCCCGTTTAAGACAATCGAAACGTGATGTAGTGTGGATCAGACAAACTAGCCATGTTTTATGTTCTGATTGTTCTCTTGTGTTGTTACATACATTTGAGACAATGCAAACCAGTTTGCAGATGGGATTTGCCTAATCAGCCACAATTTTTGTTCCATCTCTTTATCTGGGTTTCTGTGCCCTCCTAGAACACTCCATACCTGCTACGGGGTTGAATTATCCTTACCACCCATTTCATGAGTTTTAACTTATTTTGGGTTTCCCAGGCCCCTTCCGCCGGTTCAAACTTGTGAACGGTTTGGTTCAGCCTAACTGGCCGTTCTTTGAGTTCTAACTTCCCTCTTCAAGTAACTATGGCCGTTTGAGATTCACCGATTTGGATCGGCTTAAATCTGCCATGGTTTGATGTTCTAACACTTTTTCTTCGATTGTTGGGTTCGTTAAGGATAATTGAAACCGGTTACTCATTTGCATATAAACCAAACCGGCCATGATTTTCAATTCTAACTCTTCTAATTCTAAGGGTTTTTCAATTCCAACTCTTCTCTCCGGTTGCTAGGGCTATTGAGGACAACTCAAAATGTTTGCTAATTTGGATTGGCCTAACTGATCATGTTTACATTCCAACCCTTTATTACAATTTCTATAGTTGTTCAAGACAGTCAAAATGGTATATAGGTTTGATCGGACAAACTGGGCACGCTTTGTGTTCTAACTCCTTTTCTGTGCTTGTACGCGTGTTTAGGTTGATACAAACGTATTACCAGTTTGAGTTGGCCTAACCGGCAAAGAACTCTTGTTTTGGTTTCTCTACACCCATTTTGGAAAATTTGTATTACCCTTTGCTATGTTGCATCACCCCAACCGCTAATGTTTTAAGATATGACCTTCTTTCGGGTTTCCAAGGCCGTTTCGGCCCATCCAGAACCTGTTAATGGTTTGAATCAGCCAACCCGGCCATTGTGTTTAGTGCTGACCACTATTTCCGTTTTCTGCGGCTCATTCACCAGTGTGAAGCGGCCTAAACCTGCCATGATATGTGCTTTAGGGCCATTTGGCAAAGTTCAGAATGGTTACACGTTTGGATTGCCCTTACCTGATATGTTTTGAGGTTGAGTTCTTTTTACGGTTTCTGTGCCCAGTTAGGACAATCAAAATGTGCCGAAGTTTAGATTGGACAAACCAGCCATGTTTCATGTTCTGCTTTTAGCAGCTGGGATCTGCCTAACTAGCCATGATTTTTGTTCCAACCCTTTCTTTGCCCTCCTAGGATTACATACCTACTACGGGGCTGAATCATCCTCATTACCCATGTCGTGAGTTCTAACTTATTTTGGGTTTCCTAGGCTCCTTTGGTGCATTCAAACCTATGAACAGTTTGGTTCAGCCTAACCTGATGTGTTTTGAGTTTGAGTTCTTTTTAAAACTTCTGTACCCATTTAGGACACTCAAAATGTGCTGAAGTCTGGATTGGACAAACCAGCCATGTTCCATGTTCTGCTTTTAGCAGCTGGGGTCTGCCTAACCAGCCACGATTTTTGTTCCAACCCTTTCTTTGCCCTCCTAGGACTATCCATACCTACTACGGGGCTGAATCATCCTCATTACCCATGTCGTGAGTTCTAACTTATTTTGGGTTTCCTAGGCTCCTTTGGCCCATTCAAACCTGTGAACAGTTTGGTTCAGCCTGACTGGCCATTCTTTGAGATCCCTTTTCAGGTTTCCATGCTCGTTTGCAGTTCACCAACTGAGATTGGCCTAAACCGGCCATAGATTGTGGTTCTAACTCTTTTTCTACAGTTGTTGGAGCCATTAAGGACAATTCAAACCAGTTGCTTGCTTGGATATATAAACACATTTTGCCATGTTTTTTAGTTCTAACACTTCTTAGAGTTTCCGGTTCATGTTCTAACTCTTCTCTCCTTTTGCTAGGGCCATTGAGGACAACTCAAAATGTGTACTCATTTGGATTGGCCTAACAAGCTGCGTTTTATGTTCCAACCCCTTCATATAGTTTCTATGGTCATTCAAGACGGTTGAAATAGGATATGGTTTCGATTAGACAAACAAAGCACAATTTGTGTTCTTACTCCCTTTTTGTGTGGGTACACGTGTTTAGGCCAATATGAACTCTTAGAAATTTGGATCAGCCTTACTGGCAATGAACTCTTCTTTTGGTTTCACTATGGCCGTTTTGGACAATTCGTACTACTCGTTGCAATGTTGAATCACCCCAACATACAATGTTTTGAGAACTAACCTTCTCTCCAGTTTCCAATGCCGTTGCGGCCCGTCCATTACCCCTTAATGGTTTGAATCAGCTAATTCGGTCGTTGTGTAGTATTGACCACTATTTTCATTTACTATCGCCATTTTTCGTTTACCGGTTTGGATTAGCATAAACCTGCCACTGTTTTGGTTCTAGGGCCATTTGGGGCAATTCAGAATGGTTACACATTTGGATTGTCCTACCCAGTTGTGTTTTGAGTTCTGAATCCTTTTTACCATTTATGTGCCCATTTAAGACAATCGAAACGTGATGTCGTGTGGATCAGACAAACCAACCATGTTTTATGTTCTGATTGTTCTCTTGTGTTGTTACATATGTTTGAGACATTGCAAACCAGTTTGCAGCTGGGATTTGCCTAATCAGCCACAATTTTTGTTCCATCTCTTTATCTGGGTTTCTGTGCCCTCCTAGAACACTCCATACCTGCTACGGGGTTGAATTATCCTTACCACCCACATCGTGAGTTTTAACTTATTTTGGGTTTCCTAGGCCCCTTCCGCCGGTTCAAACTTGTGAACGGTTTGGTTCAGCCTAACTGGCCGTTCTTTGAGTTCTAACTTCCCTCTTCAAGTAACTATGGCCGTTTGAGATTCACCAATTTGGATCGGCTTAAATCTGCCATGGTTTGAGGATCTAACACTTTTTCTTCGATTGTTGTGTCCGTTAAGGATAATTGAAACCGGTTACTCATTTGCATATAAACCAAACCGGCCATGTTTTTCAATTCTAACTCTTCTAAGGGTTTTTCAATTCCATCTCTTCTCTCCGGTTGCTAGGGCTGTTGAGGACAACTCAAAATGTTTGCTAATTTGGATTGGCCTAACTGACCATGTTTACATTCCAACCCTTTATTACAATTTCTATAGTTGTTCAAGATAGTCAAAATAGTCTATAGGTTTGATCGGACAAGCTGGGCATGCTTTGTGTTCTAACTCCTTTTCTGTGCTGGTACGCATGTTTAGGTTGATACGAACGTATTACCAGTTTGAGTTGGCCTAACCGGCAAAGAACTCTTGTTTTGGTTTCTCTACACCCATTTTGGAAAATTTGTATTACCCGTTGCTACGTTGCATCACCCCAACCGCTAATGTTTTAAGATATGACCTTCTTTCGGGTTTCCAAGGCCGTTTCGGCCCATCCAGTACCTGTTAATGGTTTGAATCAGCCAACCCGGCCATCATGTTTAGTGCTGACCACTATTTCCGTTTTCTGCGGCTCATTCACTAGTTTGAATCGGCCTAAACCTACCATGATATGTGCTTTATGACCATTTGGCAAAGTTCAGAATGGTTACACGTTTGGATTGCCCTAACCTGATGTGTTTTGAGGATGAGTTCTTTTTAAGGTTTTTGTGCCCAGTTAGGACAATCAAAATGTGCCGAAGTTTGGATTGGCCAAACCAGCCATGTTTCATGTTCTTCTTTTAGCAGCTGGGATCTGCCTAACCAGCCATGATTTTTGTTCCAACCCATTCTTTGCCCTCCTAGGACTACATACCTACTACGGGGCTGAATCATCCTCATTACCCATTGTAGACACGCCAAATTCGCCTAATTCAGAGCATAAAACTCATGTTTTATAGGGTAACATGCATGATTGATCATATGATGATGCCGGGTCCTTTTAAGTTGATTTGGAGCTTCGCCGAACGAAATCGGATGTTCTCCGACATTTTCCGCAGAAAGCCGTAATTTCCTAGCGAAAGCCACACGTAAATCGTGTAAACACGGAAATTGGCTGAATGACCAATGCCTAATAATCATGCATTGAAGGTTATGGTCATATTCACACTCCGGACAAGTTTTGTTGCATTCCGTGTCTTTCCGGTTTGCCGTCGGAGTCATTTTGACCTATATCGGACCTTCTGTTCACTGCCCTAACTTCCAGATAAAATTCTGAAGTTTTGGAGGGTGTGAGGGTTGATCCGATGCTATAGAGAGCTTCTTCGGCCTGTTATCTTTCCAATGCAACAAACGGCGTTGAATTCCGAGTTCGGGAGTGTTCGCAATGGCTTCCGGAAGAAGGACGCGCGAAACCAGTCCCATGCGCCCGGGTTCCTGGTCACATGCGCCCGGGACCCAGGGCACATGGCCATGCGCCCTCTGGAAGAGTTCTTTTTCCTATCTCTTTGTTTCGTGATTCTCCATCATCCTATCATTTTTTTACATTTTTTGCATTAATTTTACTCTGTTAATCCGAAAAAATAAAAAAAAGGGGGTTAGAGATAACCCTGATCCGGTCAGTTTCTAGTCAATTGTGTGTTTTATGTTATTCTCTTTACATATACTCCACTTTGTCTAGTTCTAATTGTCGATTTCACTTGTTTATTTGTCTAGTTGCACCGAATATCAAGCACCCACACGTTGAGGACTCTTCTTCATCGGCCGGCCGAAGAAGGAGAAGCTTTAACTCACACTCTTCACGCTAAGGTACACACGGTCATCTTTAATTTTAATTCCATAAATCGGAACCCACGGTTCCTGGCGACCACGTTTATTTCTTCTCACCCTCCTCCCACATGACCCGAACCGTCTCTTTGGTGATCGAGCGACGCCAAGGGATGAAAGTTTGGGGATCAATGTGAGTGTGGGACCGAGGTGAGAATTGCTTTCCGAGTTTTATTCCTTTATTTTCTCATCCCCTCTTGAGGTGACGATCTGGATTCACGGACTTCCCTGAAAAGGAGAGGACCCCGTCGAATTTTCAGAGTCGACAGCTTTGTGGCGACCACGGTGGGACAAGCAATGTCTTCAACCGTGGGTGCTTAGTGTTTTGTTTGCAACTAGTTCTAGTTCTAGACCGGTTCCCACGTGAGCCTTTCCTTTCTTCCACCTTTCTAAACTTCATGCCATCTCATAATTTCTGATTTCACCCATCTTTCATCAGATCTGAAGTGCCAAGTATGCCATTTAATTTCTGCATTTTATTTAAACCGGTTCCCACGTGAACCACCCTTTTCTTCTTAAACCGGTTCCCACGTGAACCAATCTCTTTCTTTACTTCGGTTCCCACGTGAACCAAACCCCTTTTTTCGAGATCTATCCCAACTTGGATCAGATTGTTATTCACCTTTAATTGGCCCCACGTGGCCCCCTTTTGTTCATTCAAACCGGTTCCCACGTGAACCACCCCTTTTTACCCAAAACCGGTTCCCACGTGAACCACCTTTACCTTTTACCCCAGTTCCCACATCGGTCCCCACGTGGACCACCCTTTTGCTTGGCTATCAGATCTGAACCCTCTTATTTCCATCACTTTTCACTATCTCCATTTGGCTCACATAAGAAACAAGTCTAGATTCTAGTTTCTAGTTGCTTGTCTAGTTTCTAATTGCTTGTCTTGTGTCATTGCTTGTTTATTTAAGTTTATGTTTTGCTCATTACTTGTTTTATTACTTGATTGCATTCTCTGCTCCTTCTCTCTACCTCCTTCTTTTACACTTGTTTGAGGCGGGAGCTCACTCTCCCATTCACCCCTCCCATCCAAAACACCCTCTTGGTGGATTCTGACCTCTCTTCTGGGATATTCCTTCCTAGTTGACTTGGTTGGCTTTCATCAAGGCCTCCGTAATTCCTCATACGTGGAGTATTCTTCTTCACGACCGGGTTGGTTGTACCTCTCCCCAAAACCCGAAGCATCCTATGTTACCTACACGTGGTGAGATTGTGTGAAACCTAGGTCATTGGAGATTGGAGGTAGGATCCTAACCCATTTGTTGAGAGAACAATTCTTAACAAAATTCATAAACCTAAGGTTTAATCAAAATCATTGCGTAATCTTGCTTTCAAGTCTTTGCATAACTTGTTTGTCAAACAAAAATTCAAACCTCTAACTTTTTGCAAGATACTAAAACAAAAAAAAAACAAAAAAAAAAAGTTCTTTGTTTACCTTGTCAACTTGTTTGTTCCTTTAAGTTCAATGCAACTAAGGTCTGGAAGGCACGTTGGAATGGCGGAACAAGCTGAACATCGAGAACATGAGATGGGTCATCAACCAAATCCGTCAGATGGCCGTGTTAATCCATTGTTTGAGTCACAAGCGCAAGAGGTCCCTCAACCATCTGCTCCTCGTGATGTTGAACAACTCTTTAGGGAGTTGTCTCTCTATACCGACCCAGAAACCTATGCCCGTATACAATCCATGGTGAATGGCAAAATTGCTTCAGATCAGGCTGAAACCAATCAAGTTGCCCTATCTCCTCGTCCTCTAGTTCAACCACCACTCATGCAATCTCCCTTTGTTCAATCACATGTTGTTCAACAATCTATGATTCAACCTCCTGTTGTTCAACAACCTATGATTCAACCATCTACAGTTCAACCATCTGTGGTCCAACCCTCATTTGTCCAACCATCTTATTTCAACCATGTTGTTCCCCCAATCCACCAAGCCATGGGACAATCTTCAAATCACGTTCCTCAATTCCAGAACCACGTCTCTAACCACATACCCCAACCAAGAAACCAAGAACTGCTCTCACCAGGGCAATCATGGATCAGCTCACCCAGATGAATGAACGTTATGAAGAGCTGAGATGTCGCCTGGACTCCAAGTCAGTTCCTGAGATCTCCATCCCATCTCTGCCAGTCTTACACCTGCCACCTTCTGAGCTACCAGTTTATCACCGCTACAATGGTACTGGCAATCCTTTTCTTCATCTTAAAGATTTTCTTTATGAATCCTCATTCTGGAAAGATGATCGTAGGGTTCATGCCTTCTTGTTTCGTCGATCACTAGAAGGGTCTGCATTGGAATGGTTCTACTCAGTCGACTCCTTTGAGGCAGAGACTTCGACATTGTTAAGACCAAATTCTTGCGGAGATACAGAGACCGGGTGGCACCGGCATGCTCCATTACGGACTTGATTGCCGAGAAGATGAAGCCCGAAGAGGACTTCATAAAGTTTGCCGATCGCCGGAGGGGAATGGCGAGAAAACTGACAGATGTGATTTCTGAAGGGGTACAAGTGAAAATGCTTATTAGCAACACTACACCTGCTCTGAGAAATGTATTGATCATGCACCGTCCTACCACAATGAATGAACTCTATGACAGTGCCCGATACTTGCAAGCCCACTTCAAGGATGCCACCATGATAAACCCTTTCGATCCTAAACCTAGAAACTTTAGAAAAACCCCTCTGCACCACCGGGCCTACAACCAAAGGAGTGGTCAACAATGAAGCAGTAAATATTGTGGGGAACCGGGGAGGGAACCGTCAAAATCGATACGAAACCCACCACAGAACCCTTCCTATTACCCCCTCAACAACGAGTTAGGCCACCACAACCACGACAACCACAACAACCCCCGCAACCAGTAGCACAACCCCAGCAACCTCGTCAACCTACCTACAATAGGGCACCACCACCACCCAATCAAGCACCACGAAGGGGAGGTCCTAGGAGAGAGAACTACCAGCAACTCCCTTACTCCTTGACCGACATCTTCAATGTGCTCATGGCGGAGAAACAGTTGGAATTGCCCAAAGAAAGAGAGGTTTGGCCAACAAATGTAGATATGTCCCGATACTGTGCTTACCACCGGTGCCCTGGTCACACTGTAGAAGTATGCTTTCAATTCAAGGATTACATTCATGATCTGAATGACCAAGGCAGCATTGATTGGGTCCAAATGGGGGGATGCATACGAGGTAATGAAGGCTAGGCGGCAGCCGGCGCAGCGTCCACCGGCTCAACCTCAACAACAACCTCGGCTTGGGGATTGTTCGTAATCCGCTCCCATTACATGCTCCCGCTCCAAAGACCGGCACCAGCACATCCCAACCTAGGAATTAGTCTAGTACACTCCATTGCCCAGGGAGATGCCGATCGTGCTCAAGGTTGGCAACTAGAAAACCTAAATGCAACCATGCCTGTCAACCCAGCTTGGTCTCCTGCTAGGAACCCTCCTAGACAGATAATCCGTGCACCTGCTACTCCACAACTACCACCACAAAGCTCAATAACCCAACCACTGGCCTCCACTTCTTCTCACCGGCCGATCATTTGGCCAGCCCCCTCTCTAACTACACCTCCTTCAACCATTGCTACACACTGGCCCTTGCTCATCCGACCACCACAATCACCACCAAACTTGAACCCCCAGCCTACGAGCTCTACCACTCCAAAACCCGAACCTATCATACAATCACAACTTTCATTAAACTCATCAACCACTTCTGCACCCCGGCCTCTTCTTATTAGGCCACCGGTATCACCATCACTACCACCTCCAGATCCTACCCCTCTTCCAACTAACCCAATCATCCTAGAACCACCGATCCCATTACCTATCATACCTGCACCTACACCACCTATTCCACCACAACCCACCCCAGTTAACCCGTCACCTCTACCCGACCGCCAAATAGCCCCGGTGCTTCGGAGTGGGAGGATGTTCCAGCGGCTCTTTCCCCAAGCCGGAACTCAACTGCAGGAGCCAGTGGAGGAGGAACAAGGGGAAGAACCAATGCCAGGCACAGCCTATGATCTGTTAAAGCATTTAGATAAAACACCGGCCCGTATTTCTATACTTGAGTTGATCAAAAGATCAAAGGTGCACCAGGAGATTCTACAGCAGTACTTGCAAAGGGTCATGGTGAATGAAGATCTCCCACCTGAGAAAATAACTACAGTGTTAGCCCCTAGAAGTGAGCACCCAACACTCACTTTCTCTCAGGAAGAATTAGCAGATCCAGACTTCAGGAGATATGCTTTACATGTGGCTGTGGTTATCTGTAATATTGAAGTGAAGTCATGTTTGGTTGACACCGGAGCTTCTATCAACGTTATGCCGCCGTAAACTTTGCAGTTGTGTGGCATTTCTGAGCAAGAAATCAAGCCATCCTGTGCCATGGTGACGGCCTACGACAACTCCAAGAAGTCTGCACGTGGGGTGGTCACACTAGAAGTCAAACTTGGACCATGTACGGTCACAATGGAATTTCATGTTCTAGAATTGGATTCAACTTTTCGGGCTATACTTGGGAGGCCATACTTGGAGGCAATAGGGGGTGTGGCTTCAACAAACCACCAGTGCATAAAATTTCCCTTTAAAGGACAGGTGGTCAAGGTGACTATCATGCCTATAAGGGACGAGCTGAACGATGCTTCTTTACCCCTAGGTCTGTCAATACAACCCCAGATATCAGTGGGAGAATTGCCAGAAGTCGGATGTATGACCGCCTCTCTACCAGACACACTGGGATGGCGGATGATGATGAAATTAGGCTATCAGCCTGGAAGAGGTTTAGGCAAGGATCTTCAAGGGACCACTCAGCCAATTAAAAATGCGAAAAGGCCCCACAGGCGGGGGTTGGGATATGAAGAGGGTTCCATCCCAAGGAGGATCTTCCAGCCAGGATATGCCATGGGGTTCCATACATTCTTTATCAAAGGGGAGACCATGATGATGGCTGAAGATGGCAAAAGTTCCGTGATAGCTGTCAAGAGAAGAAAGGCTCCAGATGAAGAAGAAGAAGACATGGAAGACCTGTGCTTATCTTTGACTTGTCTGTTCTCAAGTGGGGAAGAGTATCAAGAACCACCCAAGGGCAGACCAATCTTGGATCATGTAGTTAAGCATACTACCCAAGTCAAAACCATTCCACGAGGCCCAAATATAACAATCCCATGTTTGAACCTCGTACCGTTATTTCTAGATCTTTTGGATGGGCTTCAGGGCCCACTTACCCTCTTTGGGCCCATGTGCCCTCTTCAACCTTCTACTCTTACTGGGCCAGCTTGCCCATTTGCTCCCCTCAACAACTTCAGAACTGAGGACTTTTCCCAACATGGGCTCACATGCCCATTTACTTCTAAGATCGGGTCCACGTACCCGTTTACTTTTTCCATCAGTTTTGGACCCATGTGTCCATTTTATGTTACCATTGGGCCTACGAGCCCCTTTTTCCCCTTTATTCTTAAGTTTTTCTCTCTGGTAATTCAGTCAGTTTCTAGCAAACCTCGAGTCATGCTGACTCATTCTATCTTTTTACTTGAAATTTCCAAAACGTCTTCTCTGAAACTCACATTTCTATCGAGGAGACGTCTCTACTCAACCCGGAGGGTGCTCCCAATCAGGGATCCCCCTTTTCCGAATCATTGATTGATTTACTCGATCCTCCCTCCACTGTAAATACCACCTTTTCAGCTTTATCTTCAGTAGGTCAAGTTAGGTTAGGAAATAGGAAAGTCAGAGGTAAAGGAGTTTCAAACAGATATCTGCAACAATTGGCACAGAAATGTGTACAGTCTTGACTGATCGGTTAGGGCGATGGCAGAGTTTCTTATCCCAATTTGATATCACTTATGTCCCACAGAAGGCAATCAAGGGTTATGCTATTGCTGAACACCTTGCCCATCATCCCATACCCGTCTTTGACCCAGTCCGGTCGGAGTTCCCGGATGACGAACTAATGTCAGTCCGATCTTCCAATCTTTGGACATTATATTTTGACGGGGCTCTGAACTCTCATGGTAGAGGGATAGGTATTGTCCTTCTGTTTTTCAGCTTAACTTTCCAGCAACCAACAACATAGCTGAGTATGAAGCCTTGCTGGCCGGGCTGGAGGCCGCTCATTTCCATGGTGCCACCGAACTGAGGGTGATAGGTGATAGTCAATTGGTCCTACGCCAAGTCTTATCCAAGTACCGAACTTCTCATCCAAACCTCAAGCCCTACCAGGAGCTCACCACCTGCTACATCAAGCTATTCTTCAAACTCACCTTTGTCCATGTCCCCCGTTCTCAGAATATCCTCGCCGATGCCTTAGCTTCACTAGCTTCATCTCTATCTGTCCCGCTAGGCAGGCAAGTGCGAACTATCCACATTTGTAAGAGGACAATTCCAGCAATTGAGGATGGACGTTTTCTGAAGGTTAAGGAAAGATTCAACGGAGAAGAATACTTGGAACATAAAGAAGAAATCTCCTTGATTGAGTTGGAAGAATTAGAAGAAGGTGAGAGACCTTGGTATGACGAGATTGTGAGGTATTGCCAAGATCAATCGTATCCACCTGGATCAACCACCAAGGAAAAGAAGGCAATCAGAAGAGTATCCCAGAGGTATACAATCCTAGGAGGAGTGCTCTATAAGAGAAGCCTAAGTGGAATCTTACTCAGGTGTCTTGATGAAGAAGAAGGCTGAGTTGGTGGAGAAGGAAGCACATTCGGGAGTTTGTGGTGGTCATGTGAATGCCCAAGCCCTTGCTAAGAAAATCATCCGACAAGGGTATTATTGGCCAACTCTAGAAGAAGACTGCTCCATCTTTGTCCGGCATTGTCATTCATGTCAACTCCATGCCGACAAGATTCACTCTCCCGCATCTTCCCTTCATCCAATTCATGCCCCATGGCCTTTCGCCATGTGGGCCTTTGATATCATTGGCCCCTTGAGTGACCTCAACTCCGAAATGCGCTCAAAATCATTCATTCCGACGGCAACGGAGTACTTCACAAAGTGGGCTGAAGCGGAAGCATTCGTGGAGATTAAAACGTCAACAGTCTGCTCCTTCATCAAGCGCAACATCTTGGCAAGGTTCGGGATCCCCAGCGACATCGTCACCGATAATGGGCCACAATTTCTTTCTCAAGATCCGCGTGATCTTTGCAACAGGTATTACATTTCATTGCATCATTCATCACCATACTATCATCAAGGCAATGGTCAAGCAGAAGCCACCAACAAAACCTTAATCAAAATCATCAAGAAATCTTGTAAGTCTAGCAAGTTTGCCGACTGGCCTGATAAGCTTGTAGATGCTCTATGGGCTTATCGTACTTCTGTAAGGACTCCCACTGGACAAACCCCGTATGCTTTGGCATATGGGATGGAAGCAGTGGTCTCTTACGAAGTATTACTTCCATCTCTCCGAGTTCAGCTCGACAGGGATATTCCTGTTGATGAGAGAAGAGAATCTCTCCTTGCACAGCTTGAACTCTTGGATGAAAGAAGGCTAGCCGCCGCCGAGCATGCCCGGACTTATCAGAATAGACTCAAAAGGTTTTATCAAAAGAGGGTGGTCGAGAGAAAATTCGAGATCGGTGAGATGGTAGTCAAACTCATATTCGTTAAGCCAGGGGGTCCCCGCTCCAAGTTGCAACCTAACTGGGAAGGGCCTTTTGTAATCATTGAAAAGTATCCAGGTAATGCATATGAATTGACTAATGCAGATGGAGAAAAATTGAATCATCCTTGGAATGGAGTTTACCTCAAAAAGTACTTTCCATAAAAATGGAGAAACCATTGGTATAATCTCAAGTCATCGATCCTAGATTGTTCGTGAGAAGTCAAGGGTAGGTACCATCCTACACACACAACACTTCCCAATCCTAGAATCCAGACAACCCGACACTTGCGAAAGGCAAGGCAGAAATCTAGAAATGGAAGGAGTACCCTTACCCTATTCTCTTCTACTCGGTCCAAGATAGGGAGAGAAGATTAGAGAGGGGTAGTATCGAAAACACTCGCCACCCTAGTAGGAGGCCGTCTCAGAGGGTAAAAAAGGGTGCCAAAAGATGGGCAATGAACCCCTCAGGTTAGAAAAAAATGATCAACCTTGTCCGAATGAGTAGCCAGAATGATAGTCACGGCAAATGGGATTAAAAGATGGGCAATGTCCGCACGGGCCAAAACCCTGTCCAAATATGTGCCACATAGAAAAGAGCAAAAAAAAAAGAAAAAGAAAAACCCAAAGAGGCCGAATCCCAATGGGTAATTTGAGTGAGAGTAGAGAAATCCCTCTCAACATCTTCAAACCCTATCAAGGACTTCCTCTATACTCTTCCTCCTTAAACCCCTTGGGTAGGGTAAACCGACCAAATCCAGGTGGAACCCAAGTCGATCAAAAGAAGAAGGTTAGAAGGATTCTAGGTAGGGAACTTTATTTTCGCACGTGGCATCTACCACTTGAGGCTTGACAAACTCCAAAGACCGATGAACTGTCTCAAATACCAGCATTTTCTCCACAAAAAAAAAGATGCATATTTCAAAAACCCAAAAAATTGCATATTTCAAAAATCAAAAAAAAGGAATATTTCAAAAATCCAAAAAAATTGAATATTTCAAAAACCCCAAAAAATTTGAATATTTCAAAAACCCAAAAAATTGAATATTTAAAAAATTCAAAAAAAAACACACATACTTCAAAAAAAATCCAAAAAAATTGAATACTTTTGAAAATTCAAATGATTGTTTTCAAGAAAACCCAAAAAAAAAAGAAAATTTTTTTACTCAGTCACGATCATTGCCTTAGTTGCATCCATGCTTATTTGATTGTCATGCATATTTCCATTTCTGCATTGCATATTCATTTTTACTTTAATTACCTTGTTAAGAAGGCTCTTCCCTTTGACCTAAGTCAAAGTTGACCATAATGGGCAAAAGGGATGAGTCCTGATGAAGATCTAATCTCCTTCTGTAAAGTGTTTCAGGCATTTCAATATAGGAGAGGAGAGGATTCACACCATGACAGGTAAGTTCTCTCAACCCCCCATTTCATTTTAAGTCATTTGTTTTATTCCACCTTGTTAAGAAGGCTCCTCCCTTTGACTCAAAGTCAAGGAATACGATATATAGGCAAAGGGATGAGTCATAATGAAGATTTAATCATTTTTCATTAAGTGTTTTCAGGAGCTGAAGAAGCAAAAAGAGAAGGGCGATCAGGCATAAATTTTTCCAAAAAAAAAAAAAAAAGGCCTTAGGGCGCATGTGCCCTCATATGGGGGCACATGGCCAGGTGCCCCACCCCCTGGGCGCATGGCCAGGTGCCCCCGATCGGGGGCACATGGACAAAAACTTCGAAAAATTCAGAAAAATCTCAAAATTTCAGAAATTGTCTATAATGTTAAAAGTGACATTTTTGCTAAAGAAACCATCATCAGAAACTTTGTTTTGACATCCAAATGATGATTCTAATAGTAAAATCTTCCGTTGATCATTTCAGAAACAATTTGCTTCATATGACAATTCTGTCTGTTGGGTACTAACTAGAAATGTGCAGGCAACCTTTTTAGTCCTAACAGGTGAATTGACGAGATCAGTGTTCCCCAAGGAACGTCATTCCAACCTTGCGGCGAAAAGAAAGGAAGCACCACCTAGCTGAACATTCTTATGGTGTTGTATTCCGTCAGAAGGCAAGACAAGGATGGACCAGAGATGCTGAAGAACCAGGCGGTCGATGCAGCATACCTGAAGATTTCATCCTCAGCTTCTCATCAATCTCACATCACATCACCACCATCACTTTTTTTTTTTTTTTGCACTTCACCTCACTCTTATCATTTGTCACCTAGTTATGTTTGGTCCATTTTATACATATTATATGCATTAATGTTGAAGACCTTGAGAGTGAAGATGACTGGGCCCGAGGTCCCCTTCAACAAAATCTACGACGGCTTGGTCATTTCTTCACACTCACGGATAAGCCAAAATTGAACATTGGAGGGACGATGGTTCCTAATCGGGTGTCTTGACCTCCAATAGACAATCTATATCTTCAACTATTTTCTACATGATTTTCTATGTGTTCACAGCCATCTCCTTTTCTTTCTTCATCATTACCAATTCTATTTCATTATATTTCGTCATGTTTTATTCTTTCTTTTATCCCTTTATGTTTTTTTTCTTTCTTTTTGTTCCACCATGTTTTATTCTATCATTTCTTTTATCCCACCGTGTCTTTTATCCCACCCCACCGTGGCAATTGTCATGCCATTGTTTCTTCTTTCCCTTCATTCTATGTTAGTCCCACCATTGTCTTTCAATCTCACTATGGCTTAAATCTGTCTTGTCATTTTACGAATACTTGATTTTCTGCTAGAGCGTGATTCATGGTTTTCACGATACCCGAGCAATTTTGTTGTGCATAAACGAACCCTTTTAGAACATGAGGTTCTTCCACTCAGAATTAAACTGAGTATTTTGGTGAAACTTGAATGAACTTGAGATTCCAAATATGATGGATTGGTATTCTTTTCATTTCAAGATCAACTTCTCTTTTACAAACTTTAGCCCATCACAAGACAAGAACATCGCAAAGTTCGGGTTGCCGGGCCGATGATGAACCTACGAATTCGAGGACTCCTCACCACGCTGAGGGTTGGCTACATCCTTTTATCCTTTATCACTTACTTTTTCATCTCTCGTTCCAAGGGCATGTCTTTGACCAGTCAATTATATGAGGTTTTGATAGAACATGAAAGCGATCTAGAATACTCAGAGAGATTCATTTTGCTGGATCAGGTAGATAAGCGTGTCTATATCTACACCTTGATGCCACCTTTTCAGTCCATCACCATTCCATTCCGCTACATTCATCTACGTTCACTTACACTTCATTACAATTCGCTCTGAATCACTCCGCTTCATTACATGCCACTCCCATACAAAGCCGACATCAAGGCGAGGCAAGCTGTAGACACGCCAAATTCGCCTAATTCAGAGCATAAAACTCATGTTTTATAGGGTAACATGCATGATTGATCATATGATGATGCTGGGTCCTTTTAAGTTGATTTGGAGCTTCGCCGAACGAAATCGGATGTTCTCCGACATTTTCCGCAGAAAGCCGTAATGTCCGAGCGAAAGCCACACGTAAATCGTGTAAACACAGAAATTGGCTGAATGACCAATGCCTAATGATCATGCATTGAAGGTTATGGTCATATTCACACTCCGGACAAGTTTTGTTGCATTCCGTGCCTTTCCGGTTTACTGTCGGAGTCATTTTGACCTATATCGGACCTTCTGTTCACTGCCCTAACTTCCAGATAAAATTCTGAAGTTTTGGAGGGTGTGAGGGTTGATCCGATGCTATATAGATCTTCTTCGGCCTGTTATCTTTCCAATGCAACAAACGGCGTCGAATTCCGAGTTCGGGAGTGTTCGCAATGGCTTCCGGAAGAAGGACGCGCGAAACCAGTCCCATGCGCCCGGGTTCCTGGTCACATGCGCCCGGGACCCAGGGCACATGGCCATGCGCCCTACCAGTGAGGCACGTGACCTTGTGCCCTCACTTGAGGGCACATGCGCCCCACCCTTGAGCCAGTCTTTCACCGGGACTCTACCACTGAACGGTCGGACCAGATAAGATCAAATTTTTCGGAGTGGATAAGATGTGCCCTCACCGGGGGCACATGCGCCCCTCAGTGGGGCGCATGCGCCTGGCACCAGGGCGCATGCGCCCAGGGCCAGGGCGCATTTATCCCTATTTTTTAGTCCGGATCAGATCGCCTGTTCTCCTATAAATGGACTCTGATTCTGGTCGTTCCAGAGATATGAGCACGACTCCCCAGGCATCTCAAGACATCCAACCTCACTCCTGCATCAATTTTGTGATTTTTAGAGAGAGAATTTCGAGTTTTTAGAGAGAGAAAAGTCGGTTCAAGAGAGAGGAAGGCTGTTCTACAGGTGATCTGCCAAGTCTCTCTTCTTCAGCCTCTATAGCTGTGTGTGGACGTATTCTTCCAGTGCTCTCTTCATCAAAGTTCTTCCTCTCCAAGTCTTCTTGAGTTTACAATCGACGACACTCAATTCCGAGGTCAGGGATGATCGTGACAAGCGCAGAAGCAAAGTCGCGCCTGGCAGATCCTGCACTGCTGCTCGGCTTTTTCGACAACACAAATTTTGCAATATCTTCCTCTATTCAACTCAGAATCTTTCAGTTCTTTTTCCTATCTCTTTGTTTCGTGATTCTCCATCATCCTATCATTTTTTTACATTTTTTTCATTAATTTTACTCTGTTAATCCGAAAAAATAAAAAAAGGGGGTTAGAGATAACCCTGATCCGGTCAGTTTCTAGTCAATTGTGTGTTTTATGTTATTCTCTTTACATATACTCCACTTTGTCTAGTTCTAATTGTCGATTTCACTTGTTTATTTGTCTAGTTGCACAGAATATCAAGCACCCACACGTTGAGGACTCTTCTTCATCGGCCGGCCGAAGAAGGAGAAGCTTTAACTCACACTCTTCACGCTAAGGTACACACGGTCATCTTTAATTTTAATTCCATAAATCGGAACCCACGGTTCCTGGCGACCACATTTATTTCTTCTCACACTCCTCCCACATGACCCGAACCGTCTCTTTGGTGATCGAGCGACGCCAAGGGATGAAAGTTCGGGGATCAATGTGAGTGTGGGACCGAGGTGAGAATTGCTTTCCGAGTTTTATTCCTTTATTTTCTCATCCCCTCTTGAGGTGACGATCTGGATTCACGGACTTCCCTGAAAAGGAGAGGACCCCGTCGAATTTTCAGAGTCGACAGCTTTGTGGCGACCACGGTGGGACGAGCAATGTCTTCAACCGTGGGTGCTTAGTGTTTTGTTTGCAACTAGTTCTAGTTCTAGACCGGTTCCCACGTGAGCCTTTCCTTCCTTCCACCTTTCTAAACTTCATGCCATCTCATAATTTCTGATTTCACCCATCTTTCATCAGATCTGAAGTGCCAAGTATGCCATTTAATTTCTGCATTTTATTTAAACCGGTTCCCACGTGAACCACCCTTTTCTTCTTAAATCGGTTCCCACGTGAACCAATCTCTTTCTTTACTTCGGTTCCCACGTGAACCAAACCCCTTTTTTCCAGATCTATCCCAACCTGGATCAGATCGTTATTCACCTTTAATTGGCCCCACGTGGCCCCCATTTGTTCATTCAAACTGGTTCCCACGTGAACCACCCCTTTTTACCCAAAACCGGTTCCCACGTGAACCACCTTTACCTTTTACCCCAGTTCCCACATCGGTCCCCACGTGGACCACCCTTTTGCTTGGCTATCAGATCTGAACCCTCTTATTTCCATCACTTTTCACTATCTCCATTTGGCTCACATAAGAAACAAGTCTAGATTCTAGTTTCTAGTTGCTTGTCTAGTTTCTAATTGCTTGTCTTGTGTCATTGCTTGTTTATTTAAGTTTATGTTTTGCTCATTACTTGTTTTATTACTTGATTGCATTCTCTGCTCCTTCTCTCTACCTCCTTCTTTTACACTTGTTTGAGGCGGGAGCTCACTCTCCCATTCACCCCTCCCATCCAAAACACCCTCTTGGTGGATTCTGACCTCTCTTCTGGGATATTCCTTCCTAGTTGACTTGGTTGGCTTTCATCAAGGCCTCCGTAATTACTCATACGTGGAGTATTCTTCTTCACGATCGGGTTGGTTGTACCACTCCCCAAAACCCGAAGCATCCTATGTTACCTACACGTGGTGAGATTGTGTGAAACCTAGGTCATTGGAGATTGGAGTTAGGATCCTAACCCATTTGTTGAGAGAACAATTCTTAACAAAATTCATAAACCTAAGGTTTAATCAAAATCATTGCGTAATCTTGCTTTCAAGTCTTTGCATAACTTGTTTGTCAAACAAAAATTCAAACCTCTAACTTTTTGCAAGATACTAAAACAAAAAAAAAACAAAAAAAAAGTTCTTTGTTTACCTTGTCAACTTGTTTGTTCCTTTAAGTTCAATGCAACTAAGGTCTGGAAGGCACGTTGGAATGGCGGAACAAGCTGAACATCGAGAACATGAGATGGGTCATCAACCAAATCCGTCAGATGGCCGTGTTAATCTATTGTTTGAGTCACAAGCGCAAGAGGTCCCTCAACCATCTGCTCCTCGTGATGTTGAACAACTCTTTAGGGAGTTGTCTTTCTATACCGACCCAGAAACCTATGCCCGTATACAATCCATGGTGAATGGCAAAATTGCTTCAGATCAGCCGAAACCAATCAAGTTGCCCTATCTCCTCGTCCTCTAGTTCAACCACCACTCATGCAATCACCCTTTGTTCAATCACATGTTGTTCAACAATCTATGATTCAACCTCCGTTGTTCAACAACCTATGATTCAACCATCTACACTTCAACCATCTGTGGTCCAACCCTCATTTGTCCAACCATCTTATTTCAACCATGTTGTTCCCCCAATCCACCAAGCCATGGGACAATCTTCAAATCACGTTCCTCAATTCCAGAACCATGTCTCTAACCACATACCCCAACCAGTAAACCAAGAACCTGCTCTCACCAGGGCAATCATGGATCAGCTCACCCAGATGAATGAACGTTATGAAGAGCTGAGATGTCGCCTGGACTCCAAGTCAGTTCCTGAGATCTCCATCCCATCTCTGCCAGTCTTACACCTGCCACCTTCTGAGCTACCAGTTTATCGCCGCTACAATGGTACTGGCAATCCTTTTCTTCATCTTAAAGATTTTCTTTATGAATCCTCATTCTGGAAAGATGATCGTAGGGTTCATGCCTTCTTGTTTCGTCGATCACTAGAAGGGTCTGCATTGGAATGGTTCTACTCACTCGACTCCTTTGAGGCAGGAGACTTCGACATTGTTAAGACCAAATTCTTGCAGAGATACAGAGACCGGGTGGCACCAAGCATGCTCCATTACAGACTTGATTGCTGAGAAGATGAAGCCCGAAGAGGACTTCATAAAGTTTGCTGATCGCTGGAGGGGAATGGCAGAAAAACTGACAGATGTGATTTCTGAAGGGGAACAAGTAAAAATGCTTATTGGCAACACTACACCTGCTCTGAGAAATGTATTGATCATGCACCGTCCTACCACAATGAATGAACTCTATGACAGTGCCCGATACTTACAAGCCCACTTCAAGGATGCCACCATGATAAACCCTTTCGATCCTAAACCTAGAAACTTTAGAAAAACCCCCTCTGCACCACCGGGCCTACAACCGAAGGAGTGGTCAACAATGAAGCTGTAAATATTGTGGGGAACCAGGGAGGGAACCGTCAAAATCAGTACAGAAACCCACCACAGACCCCTTCCTATTACCCCCCTCAACAACAGGTTAGGACACCACAACCACGACAACCACAACAACCCCCGCACCCAGTAGCACAACCCCAGCAACCTCGTCAACCTACCTACAATAGGGCACCACCACCACCCAATCAAGCACCACGAAGGGGAGGTCCTAGGAGAGAGAACTACCAGCAACTCACTTACTCCTTGACCGACATCTTCAATGTGCTCATGGCGGAGAAACAGTTGGAATTGCCCAAGGAAAGAGAGGTTTGGCCAACAAATGTAGATATGTCCCGATACTGTGCTTACCACCGGTGCCCTGGTCACACTGTAGAAGTATGCTTTCAATTCAAGGATTACATTCATGATCTGAATGACCAAGGCAGCATTGATTGGGTCCAAATGGGGGGATGCATACAGGTAATGAAGGCTAGGCAGCAGCAGCGGCAGCGTCCACCGGCTCAACCTCAACAACAACCTGGCTTGGGGATTGTTCAGAATCCGCTCCCATTACATGCTCCCGCTCCAGCACCGGCACCAGCACATCCAAACCCAGGAATTAGTCTAGTACACTCCATTGCCCAGGGAGATGCCGATCGTGCTCAAGGTTGGCAACTAGAAAACCTAAATGCAACCATGCCTGTCAACCCAGCTTGGTCTCCTGCTAGGAACCCTCCTAGACAGATAATTCGTGCACCTGCTACTCAACAACTACCACCACAAAGCTCAATAACCCAACCACTGGCCTCCACTTCATCTCACCGGCCGATCATTTGGCCAGCCCCCTCTCTAACTACACCTCCTTCAACCATTGCTACACACCGGCCCTTGCTCATCCGACCACCACAATCACCACCAAACTTGAACCCCCGGCCCTACGAGCTCTACCACTCCAAAACCCGAACCTATCATACAATCACAACCTTCATTAAACTCATCAACCACTTCGCACCCCGGCCTCTTCTTATTAGGCCACCGGTATCACCATCACTACCACCTCCGTATCCTACCCCTCTACCAACTAACCCAATCATCCTAGAACCACCGATCCCATTACCTATCATACCTGCACCTACACCACCTATTCCACCACAACCCACCCCAGTTAACCCGTCACCTCTACCCGACCGCCAAATAGCCCCGGTGCTTCGGAGTGGGAGGATGTTCCAGCGGCTCTTTCCCCAAGCCGGAACTCAACTGCAGGAGCCAGTGGAGGAGGAACAAGGGGAAGAACCAATTCCAGGCACAGCCTATGATCTGTTAAAGCATTTAGATAAAACACCGGCCCGTATTTCTATACTTGAGTTGATCAAAAGATCAAAGGTGCACCAGGAGATTCTACAGCAGTACTTGCAAAGGGTCATGGTGAATGAAGATCTCCCACCTGAGAAAATAACTACAGTGTTAGCCCCTAGAAGTGAGCACCCAACACTCACTTTCTCTCAGGAAGAATTAGCAGATCCAGACTTCAGGAGATATGCTTTACATGTGGCTGTGGTTATCTGTAATATTGAAGTGAAGTCATGTTTGGTTGACACCGGAGCTTCTATCAACGTTATGCCGCCGTAAACTTTGCAGTTGTGTGGCATTTCTGAGCAAGAAATCAAGCCATCCTGTGCCATGGTGACGGCCTACGACAACTCCAAGAAGTCTGCACGTGGGGTGGTCACACTAGAAGTCAAACTTGGACCATGTACGGTCACAATGGAATTTCATGTTCTAGAATTGGATTCAACTTTTCGGGCTATACTTAGGAGGCCATACTTGGAGGCAATAGGGGGTGTGGCTTCAACAAACCACCAGTGCATAAAATTTCCCTTTAAAGGACAGGTGGTCAAGGTGACTAGCATGCCTATAAGGGACGAGCTGAACGATGCTTCTTTACCCCTAGGTCTGTCAATACAACCCCAGATATCAGTGGGAGAATTGCCAGAAGTCGGATGTATGACCGCCTCTCTACCAGACACACTGGGATGGCGGATGATGATGAAATTAGGCTATCAGCCTGGAAGAGGTTTAGGCAAGGATCTTCAAGGGACCACTCAGCCAATTAAAAATGCGAAAAGGCCACGCAGGCAGGGGTTGGGATATGAAGAGGGTTCCATCCCAAGGAGGATCTTCCAGCCAGGATATGCCATGGGGCTCCATACATTCTTTATCAAAGGGGAGACCATGATGATGGCTGAAGATGGCAAAAGTTCCGTGATAGCTGTCAAGAGAAAAAAGGCTCCAGATGAAGAAGAAGAAGACTTGGAAGACCTGTGCTTATCTTTGACTCGTCTGTTCTCAAGTGGGGAAGAGTATCAAGAACCACCCAAGGGCAGACCAATCTTGGATCATGTAGTTAAGCATACTACCCAAGTCAAAACCATTCCACGAGGCCCAAATATAACAATCCCATGTTTGAACCTCGTACCGTTATTTCTAGATCTTTTGGATGGGCTTCAGGGCCCACTTACCCTCTTTGGGCCCATGTGCCCTCTTCAACCTTCTACTCTTACTGGGCCAGCTTGCCCATTTGCTCCCCTCAACACCTTCTAAACTGATGACTTTTCCCAACATGGGCTCACATGCCCATTTACTTCTAAGATCGGGTCCACGTACCCGTTTACTTTTTCCATCAGTTTTGGACCCATGTGTCCATTTTATGTTGCCATTGGGCCTACGAGCCCCTTTTTCCCCTTTATTCTTAAGTTTTTCTCTCTGGTAATTCAGTCAGTTTCTAGCAAACCTCGAGTCATGCTGACTCATTCTATCTTTTTACTTGAAATTTCCAAAACGTCTTCTCTGAAACTCGCATTTCTATCGAGGAGACGTCTCTACTCAACCCGGAGGGTGCTCCCAATCAGGTATCCCCCTTTTCCGAATCATTGATTGATTTACTCGATCCTCCCTCCACTGTAAATACCACCTTTTCAGCTTTATCTTCAGTAGGTCAAGTTAGGTTAGGAAATAGGAAAGTCAGAGGTAAAAGAGTTTCAAACAGATATCTGCAACAATTGGCATAGAAATGTGTACAGTCTTGACTGATCGGTTAGGGCAATGGCAGAGTTTCTTATCCCAATTTGATATCATTTATGTCCCACAGAAGGCAATTAAGGGTTATGCTATTGCTGAACACCTTGCCCATCATCCCATACCCGTCTTTGACCCAGTCCGGTCGGAGTTCCCGGATGACGAACTAATGTCAGTCCGATCTTCCAATCTTTGGACATTATATTTTGACGGGGCTCTGAACTCTCATGGTAGAGGGATAGGTATTGTCCTTCTGTCACCTGAAGGTGTCACCATTCCACAGGCTTTTCAGCTTAACTTTCCAGCAACCAACAACATAGCTAAGTATGAAGCCTTGCTGGCCGGGCTGGAGGCCGCTCATTTCCATGGTGCCACCGAACTGAGGGTGATAGGTGATAGTCAATTGGTCCTACGCCAAGTCTTATCCAAGTACCGAACTTCTCATCCAAACCTCAAGCCCTACCAGGAGCTCACCACCTGCTACATCAAGCTATTCTTCAAACTCACCTTTGTCCATGTCCCCCGTTCTCAGAATATCCTCGCCGATGCCTTAGCTTCACTAGCTTCATCTCTATCTGTCCCGCTAGGCAGGCAAGTGCGAACTATCCACATTTGTAAGAGGACAATTCCAGCAATTGAGGATGGACGTTTTCGAAGGTTAAGGAAAGATTCAACGTAAAAGAATACTTGGAACATAAGGAAGAAATCTCCTTGATTGAGTTCGAAGAATTAGAAGAAGGTGAGAGACCTTGGTATGACGAGATTGCGAGGTATTGCCAAGATCGATCATATCCACTGGATCAACCACCAAGGAAAAGAAGGCAATCGAAGAGTATCCCGTAGGTATACAATCCTAGGAGGAGTGCTCTATAAGAGAAGCCTAAGTGGAATCTTACTCGTGTGTCTTGATGAAGAAGAAGCCGAGTTGGTGCCGAAGGAAGCACATTCTCGGAGTTTGTGGTGGTCATGTGAATGCCCAAGCCCTTGCTAAGAAAATCATCCGACAAGGGTATTATTGGCCAACTCTAGAAGAAGACTGCTCCATCTTTGTCCGGCATTGTCATTCATGTCAACTCCATGCCGACAAGATTCACTCTCCCGCATCTTCCCTTCATCCAATTCATGCCCCATGGCCTTTCGCCATGTGGGCCTTTGATATCATTGGCCCCTTGAGTGACCTCAACTCCGAAATGCGCTCAAAATCATTCATTCTGACGGCAACGGAGTACTTCACAAAGTGGGCTGAAGCGGAAGCATTCGTGGAGATTAAAACGTCAACGATACTGCTCCTTCATCAAGCGCAACATCTTGGCAAGGTTCGGGATCCCCGGCGACATCGTCACCGATAATGGGCCACAATTTCTTTCTCAAGATCTGCGTGATCTTTGCAACAGTATTACATTTCATTGCATCATTCATCACCATACTATCCTCAAGGCAATGGTCAAGCGAAGCCACCAACAAAACCTTAATCAAAATCATCAAGAAATCTTGTAAGTCTAGCAAGTTTGCCGACCGGCCCGATAAGCTTGTAGATGCTCTATGGGCTTATCGTACTTCGTAAGGACTCCCACAGGACAAACCCCGTATGCTTTGGCATATGGGATGGAAGCAGTGGTCCCTTGCGAAGTATTACTTCCATCTCTCCGAGTTCAGCTCGACAGGGATATTCCTGTTGATGAGAGAAGAGAATCTCTCCTTGCACAGCTTGAACTCTTGGATGAAAGAAGGCTAGCCGCCGCCGAGCATGCCCGGACTTATCAGAATAGACTCAAAAGGTTTTATCAAAAGAGGGTGGTCGAGAGAAAATTCGAGATCGGTGAGATGGTAGTCAAACTCATATTCGTTAAGCCAGGGGGTCCCCGCTCCAAGTTGCAACCTAACTGGGAAGGGCCTTTTGTAATCATTGAAAAGTATCCAGGTAATGCATATGAATTGACTAATGCAGATGGAGAAAAATTGAATCATCCTTGGAATGGAGTTTACCTCAAAAAGTACTTTCCATAAAAATGGAGAAACCACTGGTATAATCTCAAGTCATCGATCCTAGATTGTTCGTGAGAAGTCAAGGGTAGGTACCATCCTACACACACAACACTTCCCAATCCTAGAATCCAGACAACCCGACACTTGCGAAAGGCAAGGCAGAAAACTAGAAATGGAAGGAGTACCCTTACCCTATTCTCTTCTACTCGGTCCAAGATAGGGAGAGAAGATTAGAGAGGGGTAGTATCGAAAACACTCGCCACCCTAGTAGGAGGCCGTCTCAGAGGGTAAAAAGGGTGCCAAAAGATGGGCAATGGACCCCTCAAAGTTAGAAAAAAATGATCAACCTGTCTGAATGAGTACCCAGAATGATAGTCAAGGCAAATGGCATTAAAAGATGGGCAATGTCCCCACGGGTCAAAAACCTGTCCAAATATGTGCCACATAGAAAAGAGCAAAAAAAAAGAAAGAAAAACCCAAAGAGGCCGAATCCCAATGGGTAATTTGAGTGAGAGTAGAGAAATCCCTCTCAACATCTTCAAACCCTATCAAGGACTTCCTCTATACTCTTCCTCCTTAAACCCCTTGGGTAGGGTAAACCGACCAAATCCAGGTGGAACCCAAGTCGATCAAAAGAAGAAGGTTAGAAGGATTCTAGGTAGGGAACTTTATTTTCGCACGTGGCATCTACCACTTGAGGCTTGACAAACTCCAAAGACCGATGAACTGTCTCAAATACCAGCATTTTCTCCACAAAAAAAAAGATGCATATTTCAAAAACCCAAAAAATTGCATATTTCAAAAATCCAAAAAAAAAGGAATATTTCAAAAATCCAAAAAAATTGAATATTTCAAAAACCCCAAAAAAATTGAATATTTCAAAAACCCAAAAAATTGAATATTTAAAAAATTCAAAAAAAACACACATACTTCAAAAAAAATCCAAAAAAATTGAATACTTTTGAAAATTCAAATGATTGTTTTCAAGAAAACCCAAAAAAAAAAAGAAAATTTTTTTACTCAGTCACGATCATTGCCTTAGTTGCATCCATGCTTATTTGATTGTCATGCATATTTCCATTTCTGCATTGCATATCCATTTTTACTTTAATTACCTTGTTAAGAAGGCTCTTCCCTTTGACCTAAGTCAAAGTTGACCATAATGGG
This sequence comes from Cryptocoryne crispatula var. balansae, assembly GCA_036172225.1. NCBI lineage: Eukaryota > Viridiplantae > Streptophyta > Magnoliopsida > Alismatales > Araceae > Cryptocoryne > Cryptocoryne crispatula. The sequence goes on from JAYDZW010000024.1 coordinate 264,817, forward strand.
CAAAAGGGATGAGTCCTGATGAAGATCTAATCTCCTTCTGTCAAGTGTTTCAGGCATTTCAATATAGGAGAGGAGAGGATTCACACCATGACAGTAAGTTCTCTCAACCCCCATTTCATTTTACGTCATTTGTTTTATTCCACCTTGTTAAGAAGGCTCCTCCCTTTGACTCAAAGTCAAGGCATACGATATATAGGCAAAGGGATGAGTCATAATGAAGATTTAATCATTTTTCATTAAGTGTTTTCAGGAGCTGAAGAAGCAAAAAGAGAAGGGCGATCAGGTATAAATTTTTTCAAAAAAAAAAAAAAAAAGGCCTCAGGGCGCATGTGCCCTCATATGGGGGCACATGGCCAGGTGCCCCACCCCTGGGCGCATGGCCAGGTGCCCCCGATCGGGGGCACATGGACAAAAACTTCGAAAAATTCAGAAAAATCTCAAAAATTCAGAAATTGTCTATAATGTTAAAAGTGACATTTTTGCTAAAGAAACCATCATCAGAAACTTTGTTTTGACATCCAAATGATGGTTCTAATAGTAAAATCTTACGTTGATCATTTCAAAAACAATTTGATTCATATGACAATTCTGTCTGTTGGGTACTAACCAGAAATGTGCAGGCAACATTTTTTAGTCCTAACAGGTGAATTGGCGAGATCAGTGTTCCCCAAGGAACGTCATGCCAACCTTGCGGCGAAAAGAAAGGAAGCACCACCTAGCTGAACATTCTTATGGTGTTGTATTCCGTCAGAAGGCAAGACAAGGATGGACCAGAGATGCTGATGAACCAGGCGGTCGATGCAGCTTACCTGAAGATTTCATCCTCAGCTTCTCATCAATCTCACATCACATCACCACCATCACTTCATTTTTTTGCACTTCACCTCACTCTTATCATTTGTCACCTAGTTATGTTAGGTCCATTTTATACATATTATATGCATTAATGTTGAAGACCTTGAGAGTGAAGATGACTGGGCCCGAGGTCCCCTTCAACAAAATCTACGACGGCTTGGTCATTTCTTCACACTCACGGATAAGCCAAAATTGAACATTGGAGGGACGATGGTTCCTAATCGGGTGTCTTGACCTCCAATAAACAATCTATATCTTCAACTATTTTCTACATGATTTTCTATGTGTTCACAGCCATCTCCTTTTCTTTCTTCATCATTACCAATTCTATTTCATTATATTTCGTCATGTTTTATTCTTTCTTTTATCCCTTTATGTTTTTTTCCTTTCTTTTTGTTCCACCATGTTTTATTCTATCATTTCTTTTATCCCACCGTGTCTTTTATCCCACCCCACCGTGGAAATTGTCATGCCATTGTTTCTTCTTTCCCTTCATTCTATGTTAGTCCCACCATTGTCTTTCAATCTCACTATGGCTTAAATCTGTCTTGTCGTTTTACGAATACTTGATTTTCTGCTAGAGCGTGATTCATGGTTTTCACGATACCCGAGCAATTTTGTTGTGCATAAACGAACCCTTTTAGAACTTGAGGTTCTTCCACTCAGAATTAAACTGAGTATTTTGGTGAAACTTGAATGAACTTGAGATTCCAAATATGATGGATTGGTATTCTTTTCATTTCAAGATCAACTTCTCTTTTACAAACTTTAGCCCATCACGGTACAAGAACACCGCAAAGTTCGGGTTCTTTGGCCGATGATGAACCTACGAATTCGAGGACTCCTCACCACGCCGAGGGTTGGCTACATCCTTTTATCCTTTATCACTTACTTTTTCATCTATCGTGCCAAGGGCATGTCTTTTACCGATCAATTATATGAGGTTTTGATAGAACATGAAAGCGATCTAGAATACTCGAGAGAGATTCATTTTCTTTGGATCGTGTAGATAAGCGTGTCTATATCTACACCTTGATGCCACCTTTTCAGTCCATCACCATTCCATTCCGCTACATTCATCTACGTTCACTTACACTTCATTACAATTCGCTCTGAATCACTCCGCTTCATTACATGCCACTCCCTTACAAAGCCGACATCAAGGCGAGGCAAGCTGTAGACACGCCAAATTCGCCTAATTCAGAGCATAAAACTCATGTTTTATAGGGTAACATGCATGATTGATCATATGATGATGCCGGGTCCTTTTAAGTTGATTTGGAGCTTCGCCGAACGAAATCGGATGTTCTCCGACATTTTCCGCAGAAAGCCGTAATTTCCGAGCGAAAGCCACACGTAAATCGTGTAAACACGGAAATTGGCTGAATGACCAATGCCTAATGATCGTGCATTGAAGGTTATGGTCATATTCACACTCCGGACAAGTTTTGTTGCATTCCGTGCCTTTCCGGTTTTCCGTCGGAGTCATTTTGACCTATATCGGACCTTCTGTTCACTGCCCTAACTTCCAGATAAAATTTTGAAGTTTTGGAGGTGTGAGGGTTGATCCGATGCTATAGAGAGCTTCTTCGGCCTGTTATCTTTCCAATGCAACAAACGCGTCGAATTCCGAGTTCGGGAGTGTTCGCAATGGCTTCCGGAAGAAGGACGCGCGAAACCAGTCCCATGCGCCCGGGTTCCTGGTCACATGCGCCCGGGACCCAGGGCACATGGCCATGCGCCCTACCAGTGAGGCACGTGACCTTGTGCCCTCACTTGAGGGCACATGCGCCCCACCCTTGAGCCAGTCTTTCACCGGGACTCTACCACTGAACGGTCGGACCAGATAAGATCAAATTTTTCGGAGTGGATAAGATGTGCCCTCACTGGGGGGCACATGCGCCCCTCAGTGGGGCGCATGCGCCTGGCACCAGGGCGCATGCGCCCAGGGCCAGGGCGCATTTATCCCTATTTTTTAGTCCGGATCAGATCGCCTGTTCTCCTATAAATGGACTCTGATTCTGGTCGTTCCAGAGAGATGAGCATGACTCCCCAGGCATCTCAAGACGTCCAACCTCCCTCCTGCATCAATTTTGTGATTTTTAGAGAGAGAATTTCGAGTTTTTAGAGAGAGAAAAGTCAGTTCAAGAGAGAGGAAGGCTGTTCTACAGGTGATCTGCCAAGTCTCTCTTCTTCAGCCTCTACAGAAGTGTGTGGACGTCTTCCTCCAGTGTTCTCTTCATCAAAGTTCTTCCTATCCAAGTATTCTTGAGTTTACAATCGACGACACTCAATTATGAGGTCGGGGCTGATCGTGACAAGCGCAGAAGCAAAGTCGCGCCTGGCAGATCCTGCACTACTGCTCGGCTTTTTCGACAACACAGATTTGGCTATATCTTCCTCTATTCAACTCAGAATCTTTCAGTTCTTTTTCCTATCTCTTTGTTTCGTGATTCTCCATCATCCTATCATTTTTTTACATTTTTTTCATTAATTTTACTCTGTTAATCCGAAAAAATAAAAAAAGGGGGTTAGAGATAACCCTGATCCGGTCAGTTTCTAGTCAATTGTGTGTTTTATGTTATTCTCTTTACATATACTCCACTTTGTCTAGTTATAATTGTTGATTTCACTTTTTTATTTGTCTAGTTGCACAGAATATCAAGCACCCACACGTTGAGGACTCTTCTTCATCGGCCGGCCGAAGAAGGAGAAGCTTTAACTCACACTCTTCACGCTAAGGTACACACGGTCATCTTTAATTTTAGTTCCATAAATCGGAACCCACGGTTCCTGGCGACCACGTTTATTTCTTCTCACCCTCCTCCCACATGACCCGAACTGTCTCTTTGGTGATCGAGCGACGCCAAGGGATGAAAGTTCGGGGATCAATGTGAGTGTGGGACCGAGGTGAGAATTGCTTTCCGAGTTTTATTCCTTTATTTTCTCATCCCCTCTTGAGGTGACGATTTGGATTCATGGACTTTCCTGAAAAGGAGAGGACCCCGTCGAATTTTCAGAGTCGACAGCTTTGTGGCGACCACGGTGGGACAAGCAATGTCTTCAACCGTGGGTGCTTAGTGTTTTGTTTGCAACTAGTTCTAGTTCTAGACCGGTTCCCACGTGAGCCTTTCCTTCCTTCCACCTTTCTAAACTTCATGCCATCTCATAATTTCGGATTTCACCCATCTTTCATCAGATCTGAAGTGCCAAGTATGCCATTTAATTTCTGCATTTTATTTAAACTGGTTCCCACGTGAACCACCCTTTTCTTCTTAAACCGGTTCCCATGTGAACCAATCTCTTTCTTTACTTCGGTTCCCACGTGAACCAAACCCCTTTTTTCCAGATCTATCCCAACTTGGATCAGATCGTTATTCACCTTTAATTGGCCCCACGTGGCCCCCTTTTGTTCATTCAAACCGGTTCCCACGTGAACCACCCCTTTTTACCCAAAACCGGTTCCCACGTGAACCACCTTTACCTTTTACCCCAGTTCCCACATCGGTCCCCACGTGGACCACCCTTTTGCTTGGCTATCAGATCTGAACCCTCTTATTTCCATCACTTTTCACTATCTCCATTTGGCTCACATAAGAAACAAGTCTAGATTCTAGTTTCTAATTGCTTGTCTAGTTTCTAATTGCTTGTCTTGTGTCATTGCTTGTTTATTTAAGTTTATGTTTTGCTCATTACTTGTTTTATTACTTGATTGCATTCTCTGCTCCTTCTCTCTACCTCCTTCTTTTACACTTGTTTGAGGCGGGAGCTCACTCTCCCATTCACCCCTCCCATCCAAAACACCCTCTTGGTGGATTCTGACCTCTCTTCTGGGATATTCCTTCCTAGTTGACTTGGTTGGCTTTCATCAAGGCCTCCGTAATTCCTCATACGTGGAGTATTCTTCTTCACAATCGGGTTGGTTGTACCACTCCCCAAAACCCGAAGCATCCTATGTTACCTACACGTGGTGAGATTGTGTGAAACCTAGGTCATTGGAGATTGGAGTTAGGATCCTAACCCATTTGTTGAGAGAACAATTCTTAACAAAATTCATAAACCTAAGGTTTAATCAAAATCATTGCGTAATCTTGCTTTCAAGACTTTGCATAACTTGTTTGTCAAACAAAAATTCAAACCTCTAACTTTTTGCAAGATACTAAAAAAAAAAAAAAAAAAAAAGTTCTTTGTTTACCTTGTCAACTTGTTTGTTCCTTTAAGTTCAATGCAACTAAGGTCTGGAAGGCACGTTGGAATGGCGGAACAAGCTGAACATCGAGAACTTGAGATGGGTCATCAACCAAATCCGTCAGATGGCCATGTTAATCCATTGTTTGAGTCACAAGCGCAAGAGGTCCCTCAACCATCTGCTCCTCGTGATGTTGAACAACTCTTTAGGGAGTTGTCTCTCTATACCGACCCAGAAACCTATGCCCGTATACAATCCATGGTGAATGGCAAAATTGCTTCAGATCAGGTTGAAACCAATCAAGTTGCCCTATCTCCTCGTCCTCTAGTTCAACCACCACTCATGCAATCACCCTTTGTTCAACAATCTATGATTCAACCTCCTGTTGTTCAACAACCTATGATTCAACCATCTACAGTTCAACCATCTGTGGTCCAACCCTCATTTGTCCAACCATCTTATTTCAACCATGTTGTTCCCCCAATCCACCAAGCCATGGGACAATCTTCAAATCACGTTCCTCAATTCCAGAACCACGTCTCTAACCACATACCCCAACCAGTAAACCAAGAACCTGCTCTCACTAGGGCAATCATGGATCAGCTCACCCAGATGAATGAATGTTATGAAGAGCTGAGATGTCGCCTGGACTCCAAGTCAGTTCCTGAGATCTCCATCCCTTCTCTGCAAGTCTTACACCTGCCACCTTCTGAGCTACCACTGGCAATCCTTTTCTTCATCTTAAAGATTTTCTTTATGAATCCTCATTCTGGAAAGATGATCGTAGGGTTCTTGCCTTCTTGTTTCGTCGATCACTAGAAGGGTCTGCATTGGAATGGTTCTACTCACTCGACTCCTTTGAGGCAGCAGACTTCGACATTGTCAAGACCAAATTTTTGCAGAGATACATAGACCGGGTGGCACCAGCATGCTCCATTACAGACTTGATTGCTGAGAAGATGAAGCCCGAAGAGGACTTCATAAAGTTTGCTGATCGCTGGAGGGGAATGGCAGAAAAACTGACAGATGTGATTTCTGAAGGGGAACAAGTAAAAATGCTTATTGGCAACACTACACCTGCTCTGAGAAATGTATTGATCATGCACCGTCCTACCACAATGAATGAACTCTATGATAGTGCCCGATACTTACAAGCCCACTTCAAGGATGCCACCATGATAAACCCTTTCGATCCTAAACCTAGAAACTTTAGAAAAACCCCTCTCGCACCAAACTCGGGCCTACAACCGAAGGAGTGGTCAACAATGAAGTCAGAATATTGTGGGGAACCGGGGAGGGAACCGTCAAAATCGATACGAAACCCACCACGTAACCCTTCCTATTACCCCCCTCAACAACGGGTTAGGCCACCACAACCACGACAACCACAACAACCCCCGCAACCCGGTAGCACAACCCCGGAACCTCGTCAACCTACCTACAATAGGGCACCACCACCACCCAATCAAGCACCACGAAGGGGAGGTCCTAGGAGAGAGAACTACCAGCAACTCCCTTACTCCTTGACCGACATCTTCAATGTGCTCATGGCGGAGAAACAGTTGGAATTGCCCAAGGAAAGAGAGGTTTGGCCAACAAATGTAGATATGTCCCGATACTGTGCTTACCACCGGTGCCCTGGTCACACTGTAGAAGTATGCTTTCAATTCAAGGATTACATTCATGATCTGAATGACCAAGGCAGCATTGATTGGGTCCAAATGGGGGGATGCATACAGGTAATGAAGGCTAGGCAGTAGCAGCGGCAGCGTCCACCGGCTCAACCTCAACAACAACCTGGCTTGGGGATTGTTCAGAATCCGCTCCCATTACATGCTCCCGCTCCAGCACCGGCACCAGCACATCCAAACCCAGGAATTAGTCTAGTACACTCCATTGCCCAGGGAGATGCCGATCGTGCTCAAGGTTGGCAACTAGAAAACCTAAATGCAACCATGCCTGTCAACCCAGCTTGGTCTCCTGCTAGGAACCCTCCTAGACAGATAATCCGTGCACCTGCTACTCCACAACTACCACCACAAAGCTCAATAACCCAACCACTGGCCGCCACTTCTTCTCACCGGCCGATCATTAGGCCAGCCCCCTCTCTAACTACACCTCCTTCAACCATTGCTACACACCGGCCCTTGCTCATCCGACCACCACAATCACCACCAAACTTGAACCCCCAGCCTACGAGCTCTACCACTCCAAAACCCGAACCTATCATACAATCACAACCTTCATTAAACTCATCAACTACTTCTGCACCCCGGCCTCTTCTTATTAGGCCACCGGTATCACCATCACTACCACCTCCAGATCCTACCCCTCTTCCAACTAACCCAATCATCCTAGAACCACCGATCCCATTACCTATCATACCTGCACCTACACCACCTATTCCACCACAACCCACCCCAGTTAACCCGTCACCTCTACCCGACAGCCAAATAGCCCCAGTGCTTCGGAGTGGGAGGATGTTCCAGCGGCTCTTTCCCCAAGCCGGAACTCAACTGCAGGAGCCAGTGGAGGAGGAACAAGGGGAAGAACCAATGCCAGGCACAGCCTATGATCTGTTAAAGCATTTAGATAAAACACCGGCCCGTATTTCTATACTTGAGTTGATCAAAAGATCAAAGGTGCACCAGGAGATTCTACAGCAGTACTTGCAAAGGGTCATGGTGAATGAAGATCTCCCACCTGAGAAAATAACTACAGTGTTAGCCCCTAGAAGTGAGCACCCAACACTCACTTTCTCTCAGGAAGAATTAGCAGATCCAGACTTCAGGAGATATGCTTTGCATGTGGCTGTTGTTATCTGTAATATTGAAGTGAAGTCATGTTTGGTTGACACTGGAGCTTCTATCAACGTTATGCCGCCAGAAACTTTGCAGTTGTGTGGCATTTCTGAGCAAGAAATCAAGCCATCCTGTGCCATGGTGACGGCCTACGACAACTCCAAGAAGTCTGCACGTGGGGTGGTCACACTAGAAGTCAAACTTGGACCATGTACGGTCACAACGGAATTTCATGTTCTAGAATTGGATTCAACTTTTCGGGCTATACTTGGGAGGCCATACTTGGAGGCAATAGGGGGTGTGGCTTCAACAAACCACCAGTGCATAAAATTTCCCTTTAAAGGACAGGTGGTCAAGGTGACTAGCATGCCTATAAGGGACGAGCTGAACGATGCTTCTTTACCCCTAGGTCTGTCAATACAACCCCAGATATCAGTGGGAGAATTGCCAGAAGTCGGATGTATGACCGCCTCTCTACCAGACACACTGGGATGGCGGATGATGATGAAATTAGGATATCAGCCTGGAAGAGGTTTAGGCAAGGATCTTCAAGGGACCACTCAGCCAATTAAAAATGCGAAAAGGCCACGCAGGCAGGGGTTGGGATATGAAGAGGGTTCCATCCCAAGGAGGATCTTCCAGCCAGGATATGCCATGGGGCTCCATACATTCTTTATCAAAGGGGAGACCATGATGATGGCTGAAGATGGCAAAAGTTCCGTGATAGCTGTCAAGAGAAGAAAGGCTCCAGATGAAGAAGAAGAAGACTTGGAAGACCTGTGCTTATCTTTGACTCGTCTGTTCTCAAGTGGGGAAGAGTATCAAGAACCACCCAAGGGCAGACCAATCTTGGATCATGTAGTTAAGCATACTACCCAAGTCAAAACCATTCCACGAGGCCCAAATATAATAATCCCATGTTTGAACCTCGTACCGTTATTTCTAGATCTTTTGGATGGGCTTCAGGGCCCACTTACCCTCTTTGGGCCCATGTGCCCTCTTCAACCTTCTACTCTTACTGGGCCAGCTTGCCCATTTGCTCCCCTCAACAACTTCAGAATTGAGGACTTTTCCCAACATGGGCTCACATGCCCATTTACTTCTAAGATCGGGTCCACGTACCCGTTTACTTTTTCCATCAGTTTTGGACCCATGTGTCCATTTTCTGTTACCATTGGGCCTACGAGCCCCTTTTTCCCCTTTATTCTTAAGTTTTTCTCTCTGGTAATTCAGTCAGTTTCTAGCAAACCTCGAGTCATGCTGACTCATTCTATCTTTTTACTTGAAATTTCCAAAACGTCTTCTCTGAAACTCGCATTTCTATCGAGGAGACGTCTCTACTCAACCCGGAGGGTGCTCCCAATCAGGGATCCCCCTTTTCCGAATCATTGATTGATTTACTCGATCCTCCCTCCTCTGTAAATACCACCTTTTCAGCTTTATCTTCAGTAGGTCAAGTTAGGTTAGGAAATAGGAAAGTCAGAGGTAAAGGAGTTTCAAACAGATATCTGCAACAATTGGCATAGAAATGTGTACAGTCTTGATCGATCGGTTAGGGCGATGGCAGAGTTTCTTATCCCAATTTGATATCACTTATGTCCCACGTAAGGCAATTAAGGGTTATGCTATTGCTGAACACCTTGCCCATCATCCCATACCCGTCTTTGACCCGGTCCGGTCGGAGTTCCCGGATGACGAACTAATGTCGGTCCGATCTTCCAATCTTTGGACATTATATTTTGACGGGGCTCGAACTCTCATGGTAGAGGGATAGGTATTGTCCTTCCGTCACCCGAAGGTGTCACCATTCCACGGGCTTTTCGGCTTAACTTTCCAAAGCAACCAACAACATAGCCGAGTATGAAGCCTTGCCGGCCGGTGGAGGCCGCTCATTTCCATGGTGCCACCGAACTGAGGGTGATAGGTGATAGTCAATTGGTCCTACGCCAAGTCTTATCCAAGTACCGAACTTCTCATCCAAACCTCAAGCCCTACCAGGAGCTCACCACCTGCTACATCAAGCTGTTCTTCAAACTCACCTTTGTCCATGTCCCCCGTTCTCAGAATATCCTCGCCGATGCCTTAGCTTCACTAGCTTCATCTCTATCTGTCCCGCTAGGTAGGCAAGTGCGAACTATCCACATTTGTAAGAGGACAATTCCAGCAATTGAGGATGGACGTTTTCTGAAGGTTAAGGAAAGATTCAACAGAAAAGAATACTTGGAACATAAGAAAGAAATCTCCTTGATTGAGTTCGAAGAATTAGAAGAAGGTGAGAGACCTTGGTATGACGAGATTGCGAGGTATTGCCAAGATCAGTCATATCCACCTGGATCAACCACCAAGGAAAAGAAGGCAATCAGAAGAGTATCCCAGAGGTATACAATCCTAGGAGGAGTGCTCTATAAGAGAAGCCTAAGTGGAATCTTACTCAGGTGTCATGATGAAGAAGAAGCTGAGTTGGTGCTGAAGGAAGCACATTCTGGAGTTTGTGGTGGTCATGTGAATGCCCAAGCCCTTGCTAAGAAAATCATCCGACAAGGGTATTATTGGCCAACTCTAGAAGAAGACTGCTCCATCTTTGTCCGGCATTGTCATTCATGTCAACTCCATGCCGACAAGATTCACTCTCCCGCATCTTCCCTTCATCCAATTCATGCCCCATGGCCTTTCGCCATGTGGGCCTTTGATATCATTGGCCCCTTGAGTGACCTCAACTCCGAAATGCGCTCAAAATCATTCATTCCGACGGCAACGGAGTACTTCACAAAGTGGGCTGAAGCGGAAGCATTCGTGGAGATTAAAACGTCAACAGTCTGCTCCTTCATCAAGCGCAACATCTTGGCAAGGTTCGGGATCCCCAGCGACATCGTCACCGATAATGGGCCACAATTTCTTTCTCAAGATCCGCGTGATCTTTGCAACAGGTATTACATTTCATTGCATCATTCATCACCATACTATCATCAAGGCAATGGTCAAGCAGAAGCCACCAACAAAACCTTAATCAAAATCATCAAGAAATCTTGTAAGTCTAGCAAGTTTGCCGACTGGCCTGATAAGCTTGTAGATGCTCTATGGGCTTATCGTACTTCTGTAAGGACTCCCACCGGACAAACCCCGTATGCTTTGGCATATGGGATGGAAGCTGATGGTCCCTTACGAAGTATTACTTCCATCTCTCCGAGTTCAGCTCGACGGGGATATTCCCGTTGATGAGAGAAGAGAATCTCTCCTTGCACAGCTTGAACTCTTGGATGAAAGAAGGCTAGCCGCCGCCGAGCATGCCCGGACTTATCAGAATAGACTCAAAAGGTTTTATCAAAAGAGGGTGGTCGAGAGAAAATTCGAGATCGGTGAGATGGTAGTCAAACTCATATTCGTTAAGCCAGGGGGTCCCCGCTCCAAGTTGCAACCTAACTGGGAAGGGCCTTTTGTAATCATTGAAAAGTATCCAGGTAATGCATATGAATTGACTAATGCAGATGGAGAAAAATTGAATCATCCTTGGAATGGAGTTTACCTCAAAAAGTACTTTTCATAAAAATGGAGAAACCATTGGTATAATCTCAAGTCATCGATCCTAGATTGTTCGTGAGAAGTCAAGGGTAGGTACCATCCTACACACACAACACTTCCCAATCCTAGAATCCAGACAACCCGACACTTGCGAAAGGCAAGGCAGAAATCTAGAAATGGAAGGAGTACCCTTACCCTATTCTCTTCTACTCGGTCCAAGATAGGGAGAGAAGATTAGAGAGGGGTAGTATCGAAAACACTCGCCACCCTAGTAGGAGGCCGTCTCAGAGGGTAAAAAAGGGTGCCAAAAGATGGGCAATGAACCCCTCAGGTTAGAAAAAAATGATCAACCTGTCTGAATGAGTACCCAGAATGATAGTCAAGGCAAATGGCATTAAAAGATGGGCAATGTCCCCACGGGTCAAAAACCTGTCCAAATATGTGCCACATAGAAAAGAGCAAAAAAAAAAGAAAAAGAAAAACCCAAAGAGGCCGAATCCCAATGGGTAATTTGAGTGAGAGTAGAGAAATCCCTCTCAACATCTTCAAACCCTATCAAGGACTTCCTCTATACTCTTCCTCCTTAAACCCCTTGGGTAGGGTAAACCGACCAAATCCAGGTGGAACCCAAGTCGATCAAAAGAAGAAGGTTAGAAGGATTCTAGGTAGGGAACTTTATTTTCGCACGTGGCATCTACCACTTGAGGCTTGACAAACTCCAAAGACCGATGAACTGTCTCAAATACCAGCATTTTCTCCACAAAAAAAAGATGCATATTTCAAAAACCCAAAAAATTGCATATTTCAAAAATCCAAAAAAAGGAATATTTCAAAAATCCAAAAAAATTGAATATTTCAAAAACCCCAAAAAAATTGAATATTTCAAAAACCCAAAAAATTGAATATTTAAAAAATTCAAAAAAAAACACACATACTTAAAAAAAAATCCAAAAAATTTGAATACTTTTGAAAATTCAAATGATTGTTTTCAAGAAAACCCAAAAAAAAAAGAAAATTTTTTTACTCAGTCACGATCATTGCCTTAGTTGCATCCATGCTTATTTGATTGTCATGCATATTTCCATTTCTGCATTGCATATCCATTTTTACTTTAATTACCTTGTTAAGAAGGCTCTTCCCTTTGACCTAAGTCAAAGTTGACCATAATGGGCAAAAGGGATGAGTCCTGATGAAGATCTAATCTCCTTCTGTCAAGTGTTTCAGGCATTTCAATATAGGAGAGGAGATGATTCACACCATGACAGGTAAGTTCTCTCAACCCCCCATTTCATTTTAAGTCATTTGTTTTATTCCACCTTGTTAAGAAGGCTCCTCCCTTTGACTCAAAGTCAAGGCATACGATATATAGGCAAAGGGATGAGTCATAATGAAGATTTAATCATTTTTCATTAAGTGTTTTCAGGAGCTGAAGAAGCAAAAAGAGAAGGGCGATCAGGTATAAATTTTTTCAAAAAAAAAAAAAAAGGCCTCAGGGCGCATGTGCCCTCATATGGGGGCACATGGCCAGGTGCCCCACCCCCTGGGCGCATGGCCAGGTGCCCCCGATCGGGGGCACATGGACAAAAAATTTGAAATATTCAGAAAAATCTCAAAAATTCAGAAATTGTCTATAATGTTAAAAGTGACATTTTTGATAAAGAAACCATCATCAGAAACTTTGTTTTGACATCCAAATGATGGTTCTAATAGTAAAATCTTCCGTTGATCATTTCAGAAACAATTTGCTTCATATGACAATTCTGTCTGTTGGGTACTAACTAGAAATGTGCAGGCAACCTTTTTAGTCCTAACAGGTGAATTGGCGAGATCAGTGTTCCCCAAGGAACGTCATGCCAACCTTGCGGCGAAAAGAAAGGAAGCACCACCTAGCTGAACATTCTTATGGTGTTGTATTCCGTCAGAAGGCAAGACAAGGATGGACCAGAGATGCTGATGAACCAGGCGGTCGATGCAGCTTACCTGAAGATTTCATCCTTAGCTTCTCATCAATCTCACATCACATCACCACCATCACTTTTTTTTTTTTTTGCACTTCACCTCACTCTTATCATTTGTCACCTAGTTATGTTAGGTCCATTTTATACATATTATATGCATTAATGTTGAAGACCTTGAGAGTGAAGATGACTGGGCCCGAGGTCCCCTTCAACAAAATCTACGACGGCTTGGTCATTTCTTCACACTCACGGATAAGCCAAAATTGAACATTGGAGGGACGATGGTTCCTAATCGGGTGTCTTGACCTCCAATAAACAATCTATATCTTCAACTATTTTCTACATGATTTTCTATGTGTTCACAGCCATCTCCTTTTCTTTCTTCATCATTACCAATTCTATTTCATTATATTTCGTCATGTTTTATTCTTTCTTTTATCCCTTTATGTTTTTTTTCTTTCTTTTTGTTCCACCATGTTTTATTCTATCATTTCTTTTATCCCACCGTGTCTTTTATCCCACCCCACCGTGGCAATTGTCATGCCATTGTTTCTTCTTTCCCTTCATTCTATGTTAGTCCCACCATTGTCTTTCAATCTCACTATGGCTTAAATCTGTCTTGTCGTTTTACGAATACTTGATTTTCTGCTAGAGCGTGATTCATGGTTTTCACGATACCCGAGCAATTTTGTTGTGCATAAACGAACCCTTTTAGAACTTGAGGTTCTTCCACTCAGAATTAAACTGAGTATTTTGGTGAAACTTGAATGAACTTGAGATTTCAAATATGATGGATTGGTATTCTTTTCATTTCAAGATCAACTTCTCTTTTACAAACTTTAGCCCATCACAGTACAAGAACACCGCAAAGTTCGGGTTGCTGGCTGATGATGAACCTACGAATTCGAGGACTCCTCACCACGCTGAGGGTTGGCTACATCCTTTTATCCTTTATCACTTACTTTTTCATCTCTCGTGCCAAGGGCATGTCTTTTACCAGTCAATTATATGAGGTTTTGATAGAACATGAAAGTGATCTAGAATACTCAGAGAGATTCATTTTGCTGGATCAGGTAGATAAGCGTGTCTATATCTACACCTTGATGCCACCTTTTCAGTCCATCACCATTCCATTCCGCTACATTCATCTACGTTCACTTACACTTCATTACAATTCGCTCTGAATCACTCCGCTTCATTACATGCCACTCCCTTACAAAGCCGACATCAAGGCGAGGCAAGCTGTAGACACGCCAAATTCGCCTAATTCAGAGCATAAAACTCATGTTTTATAGGGTAACATGCATGATTGATCATATGATGATGTCGGGTCCTTTTAAGTTGATTTGGAGCTTCGCCGAACGAAATCGGATGTTCTCCGACATTTTCCGCAGAAAGCCGTAATTTCCGAGCGAAAGCCACACGTAAATCGTGTAAACACGGAAATTGGCTGAATGACCAATGCCTAATGATCATGCATTGAAGGTTATGGTCATATTCACACTCCGGACAAGTTTTGTTGCATTCCGTGCCTTTCCGGTTTGCCGTCGGAGTCATTTTGACCTATACCGGACCTTCTGTTCACTGCCCTAACTTCCAGATAAAATTCTGAAGTTTTGGAGGGTGTGAGGGTTTATCCGATGCTATAGAGAGCTTCTTCGGCCTGTTATCTTTCCAATGCAACAAACGGCGTCGAATTCCAAGTTCGAGAGTGTTCGCAATGGCTTCCGGAAGAAGGACGCGCGAAACCAGTCCCATGCGCCCGGGTTCCTGGTCACATGCGCCCGGGACCCAGGGCACATGGCCATGCGCCCTACCAGTGAGGCACGTGACCTTGTGCCCTCACTTGAGGGCACATGCGCCCCACCCTTGAGCCAGTCTTTCACCGGGACTCTACCACTGAACGGTCGGACCGGATAAGATCAAATTTTTCGGAGTGGATAAGATGTGCCCTCACTGGGGGGCACATGCGCCCCTCAGTGGGGCGCATGCGCCTGGCACCAGGGCGCATGCGCCCAGGGCCAGGGCGCATTGATCCCTATTTTTTAGTCCGGATCAGATCGCCTGTTCTCCTATAAATGGACTCTGATTCTGGTCGTTCCAGAGAGATGAGCACGACTCCCCAGGCATCTCAAGACGTCCAACCTCCCTCCTGAATCAATTTTGTGATTTTTAGAGAGAGAATTTCGAGTTTTTAGAGAGAGAAAAGTCAGTTCAAGAGAGAGGAAGGCTGTTCTACAGGTGATCTGCCAAGTCTCTTTTCTTCAGCCTCTACAGCAGTGTGTGGACGTCTTATTCCAGTGCTCTCTTCATCAAAGTTCTTCCTCTCCAAGTCTTCTTGAGTTTACAATCGACGACACTCAATTCCGAGGTCGGGCCTGATCGTGACAAGCGCAGAAGCAAAGTCGCGCCTGGCAGATCCTGCACTGCTGCTCGGCTTTTTCGACAACACAGATTTGGCTATATCTTCCTCTATTCAACTCAGAATCTTTCAGTTATTTTTCCTATCTCTTTGTTTTGTGATTATCCATCATCCTATCATTTTTTTACATTTTTTTCATTAATTTTACTCTGTTAATCCGAAAAAATAAAAAAAGGGGGTTAGAGATAACCCTGATCCGGTCAGTTTCTAGTCAATTGTGTGTTTTATGTTATTCTCTTTACATATACTCCACTTTGTCTAGTTCTAATTGTCGATTTCACTTGTTTATTTGTCTAGTTTCACAGAATATCAAGCACCCACACGTTGAGGACTCTTCTTCATCGGACGGCCGAAGAAGGAGAAGCTTTAACTCACACTCTTCACGCTAAGGTACACACGGTCATATTTAATTTTAATTCCATAAATCGGAACCCACGGTTCCTGGCGACCACGTTTATTTCTTCTCACCCTCCTCCCACATGACCCGAACCGTCTCTTTGGTGATCGAGCGACGCCAAGGGATGAAAGTTCGGGGATCAATGTGAGTGTGGGACCGAGGTGAGAATTGCTTTCCGAGTTTTATTCCTTTATTTTCTCATCCCCTCTTGAGGTGACGATCTGGATTCACGGACTTCCCTGAAAAGGAGAGGACCCCGTCGAATTTTCAGAGTCGACACCCATGTCGTGAGTTCTAACTTATTTTGGGTTTCCTAGGCTCCTTTGGTGCATTCAAACCTATGAACAGTTTGGTTCAGCCTAACTGGCCATTCTCTAAGATCTCTTTTCAGGTTTCTATGCTCGTTTGCAGTTCACCAGTTGAGATTGGCCTAAACCAGCCATGGATTGGGGTTCTAACTCTTTTCCTTCGGTTGTTGGAGCCGTTAAGGACAATTCAAAACAGTTGCTTGCTTGGATATATAAACACATTCTACCATGGTTTTTAGTTCTAACACTTCTTAGAGTTTCCGGTTCATGTTCTAACTCTTATCTCTTTTTGCTAGGGCCATTGAGGACAACTCAAAATGTGCACTCATTTGGATTGGCCTAACAGGCTGCATTTTATGTTCCAACCCCTTCTTATAGTTTCTATGGTCATTCAAGACGGTTGAAATAGGATATAGTTTCGATTGGACAAACTAAGCACAATTTGTGTTCTTACTCCCTTTTTGTGTGGGTACACGTGTTTAGGACAATATGAACTGTTAGAAATTTGGATCAGCCTTGCTGGCAATGAACTCTTCTTTCGGTTTCACTATGGCCGTTTTGGACAATTCGTACTACTCGTTGCAATGTTGAATCACCCCAACAACCAATGTTTTGAGAACTGACCTTCTCTCCAGTTTCCAAGGCCGTTGTGGCCCGTCCACTACCCAATAATGGTTTGAATCAGCCAATTCGGTCGTTGTGTGGTACTGACCACTATTTTCATTTACTATCGCCATTTTTCGTTTACTGGTTTGGATTAGCATAAACCTGCCACGGCTCTGGTTCTTGGGCCATTTGGGGCAATTCACAATGGTTACACATTTGGATTGTCCTACCAGCTGTGTTTTGAGTTCTGAATCCTTTTCACCATTTCTGTGCCAGTTTAAGACAATCGAAACATGATGTAGTGTGGATCAGACAAACCAGCCATGTTTTATGTTTTCATTATTCTCCTGTGTTGTTACGTACATTTATGACATTGCAAACCAGTTTGCAGCTGGGATTTGCCTAATCAGCCACGATTTTTGTTCCATCTTTTTAATCTGGGTTTCTGTGCCCTCCTAGAACACTCCATACCTGCTACGGGGTTGAATTATCCTTACCACCCACGTCGTGAGTTTTAACTTATTTTGGGTTTCCCAGGCCCCTTCCGCCGGTTCAAACTTGTGAACGGTTTGGTTCAGCCTAACTGGCCGTTCTTTGAGTTCTAACTTCCCTTTTCAAGTAACTATGGCCATTTGAGATTCACCGATTTGGATCGGCTTAATTCTGCCATGGTTGAGGTTCTAACACTTTTTCTTCGATTGTTGGGTCCGTTAAGGATAATTGACACCGGTTACTCATTTGCATATACACCAAACCGGCCATGTTTTTCAATTCTAACTCTTCTAAGGGTTTTTCAATTCCAACTCTTCTCTCCAGTTGCTATGGCTGTTGTGGACAACTCAAAATGTTTGCTAATTTGGATTGGCCTAACTGACCATGTTTTACATTCCAAGCCTTTATTACAATTTCTATAGTTGTTCAAGACAGTCAAAATAGTCTACAGGTTTGATCGGACAAACTGGGCACGCTTTATGTTCTAACTCCCTTTCTGTGCTGGTACGCGTGTTTAGGTTGATACGAACCAGCCATGTTTCATGTCTACTTTTAGCAGCTGGGATCTGCCTAACCATCCATGATTTTAGTTCCAACCCTTTCTTTGCCCTCCTAGGACTATCCATACCAACTACGTGGCTGAATCATCCTCCTTACCCATGTTGTGAGTTCTAACTTATTTTGTGTTTCCTAGGCTTGTTTGGCCCATTCAAACCCGTGAACAGTTTGGTTCAGCCTGACTGGCCATTCTTTGAGATCCTTTGTCAGGTTTCCATGCTCGTTTGCAGTTCACCAATTGAGATTGGCCTAAACCGGCCGTGGATTGGGGTTCTAACTCTTTTTCTTCGGTTGTTGGAGCCGTTAAGGACAATTCAACCTAGTTGCTTGTTTAGATATATAAACCCATTCTGCCATGTTTTCTAGTTCTAATACTTCTTAGAGTTTCTATAGTTTCCGGTTCATGTTCTAACTCTTATCTCCTTTTGCTAGGGCCATTGAGGACAACTCAAAATGTGCACTCATTTGGATTGACCTAATAAGCTGCGTTTTATGTTCCAACCCCTTCTTATAGTTTCTATGGTCATTCAAGACGGTTGAAATAGGATATAGTTTCGATTGGACAAACTAAGCACAATTTGTGTTCTTAATCCCTTTTTGTGTGGATACACGTGTTTAGGCCAATATGAACTGTTAGAAATTTGGAACAGCCTTGCTGGCAATGAACTCTTCTTTCGGTTTCACTATGGCCGTTTTGGACAATTCGTACTACTCGTTGCAATGTTGAATCACCCCAACAACCAATGTTTTGAGAACTGACCTTCTCTCCAGTTTCCAAGGCCGTTGCGGCCCGTCCACTACCCAATAATGGTTTGAATCAGCCAATTCGGTCGTTGTGTGGTACTGACAACTATTTTCATTTACTATCGCCATTTTTCGTTTTCTGGTTTGGATTAGCATAAACCTGCCACGGCTTTGGTTCTTGGGCCATTTGGGGCAATTCACAACGGTTACACATTTGGATTGTCCTACCAGCTGTGTTTTGAGTTATGAATCCTTTTCACCATTTCTGTGCCCGTTTAAGACAATCGAAACGTGATGTAGTGTGGATCAGACAAACCTGCCATGCTTTATGTTCTGATTGTTCTCCTGTGTTGTTACGTACGTTTAAGACATTGCAAACCAGTTTGCAGCTGGGATTTGCCTAATTAGCCACGATTTTTGTTCCATCTCTTTAATATCGGTTTCTGTGCCCTCCTAGAACACTCCATACCTGCTACGGGGTTGAATTATCCTTACCACCCACGTCGTGAGTTTTAACTTATTTTGGGTTTCCCAGGCCCCTTCCGCCGGTTCAAACTAGTGAACGATTTGGTTCAGCCTAACTGGCCGTTCTTTGAGTTCTAACTTCCCTTTTCAAGTAACTATGGCCATTTGAGATTCACCGATTTGGATCAGCTGAAATCTGCCATGGTTGAGGTTCTAACACTTTTTCTTTGATTATTGGGTCCGTTAAGAATAATTGAAACCGGTTACTCATTAGCATATAAACCAAACCAGCCATGTTTTTCAATTCTAACTCTTCTAAAGGTTTTTCAATTCCAACTCTTCTCTCCGGTTGCTATTGCTGTTGAGGACAACTCAAAATGTTTGCTAATTTGGATTGGCCTAACTGACCATGTTTTACATTCCAAGCCTTTATTACAATTTCTATAGTTGTTCAAGACAGTCAAAATAGTCTACAGGTTTGATCGGACAAACTGGGCACGCTTTATGTTCTAACTCCCTTTCTGTGCTGGTACGCGTGTTTAGGTTGATACGAACCTATTACCAGTTTGAGTTGGCCTAACCGGCAAAGAACTCTTCTTTTGGTTTCTTTACCCCCATTTTGAAAAATTTGTTTTACCCGTTGCTACGTTGCATCACCCCAACCGCTAATGTTTTAACATATGACCTTCTTTCGGGTTTCCAAGGCCGTTATGGCCCCATCCAGTACCTGTTAATGGTTTGAATTAGCCAACCCGGCCATCGTGTTTAGTGCTGACCACTATTTATATTTTCTGCGGCTCATTCACCAGTTTGAATCGGCCAAAACCTGCCATGATTTGTGTTTTAGGACCGTTTAGAAAAGTTCAGAATGGTTACACGTTTGGATTGCCCTAACCTGATGTGTTTTGAGTTTGAGTTCTTTTTACAGTTTCTGTGCCCATTTAGGACTGTCAAAATGTGCTGAAGTCTGGATTGGACATACCATCCATGTTTCATGTTCTGCTTTTAGTAGCTGGAGTCTGCCTAACCAGCCATCATTTTTGTTCCAACCCTTTCTTTGCCCTCCTTGGACTATCCATACCTACTACGGGGCTGAATCATCCTCATTACCCATGTCGTGAGTTCTAACTTATTTTGGGTTTCCTAGGCTCCTTTGGCCCATTCAAACCTATGAACAGTTTGGTTCAGCCTGACTGGCCATTCTTTGAGATCCCTTTTCAGGTTTCCATGCTCGCTTGCAGTTCACCAATTGAGATTGGCCTAAACCGGCCATGGATTGGGGTTCTAACTCTTTTTCTTTGGTTGTTGGAGCCGTTAACGACAATTCAAACCAGTTGCTTGTTTAGATATATAAACCCATTCTGTCATGTTTTTTAGTCCTAACACTTCTTAGAGTTTCTATAGTTTCCGGTTCATGTTCTAACTCTTATCTCCTTTTGCTAGGGCCATTGAGGACAACTCAAAATGTGCACTCATTTGGATTGGCCTAACAGGCTGCGTTTTTTGTTCCAACCCCTTCTTATAGTTTCTATGGTCATTCAAGACGGTTGAAATAGGATATAGTTTCGATTGGACAAACTAAGCACAATTTGTGTTCTTAGTCCCTTTTTGTGTGGGTACACGTGTTTAAGCCATTATGAACTGTTAGTAATTTGGAACAGCCTTGTGAACTCTTCTTTCGGTTTCACTATGGCCGTTTTGGACAATTCGTACTACTCGTTGCAATGTTGAATCACCCCAACAACTAATGTTTTGAGAACTAACGTTCTCTCCAGTTTCCAAGGCCGTTGCGGCCCGTCCACTACCCAATAATGGTTTGAATCAGCCAATTTGGTCGTTGTGTAGTACTGACCACTATTTTAATTTACTATCGCCATTTTTCGTTTACCGGTTTGGATTAGCATAAACCTGCCACGGCTTAGGTTATAGGGCCATTTGGGGCAACTCAGAATGGTTACACATTTGGATTGTCCTACCAGCTGTGTTTTGAGTTCTGAATCCTTTTCACCATTTCTACGCCCGTTTAAGACAATCGAAACGTGATGTAGTGTGGATCAGACAAACCAGCCTTGTTTTATGTTCTGATTGTTCTCCTGTGTTGTTACGTACGTTTAAGACATTGCAAACCAGTTTGCAGCTGGGATTTGCCTAATCAGCCACGATTTTTGTTAACCAGTTTGCTACAGGGTTGAATTATCAGCTGGGATTTGCTAACCAGTTTTCTACGGGGTTGAAATATCAGCTGGGATTTGCTAACCAGTTTTCTACGGGGTTGAATTATCCTTACCACCCACATCGTGAGTTTTAACTTATTTTGGGTTTCCCTGGCCCCTTCCGCCGGTTCAAACTTGTGAACGGTTTGGTTCAGCCTAACTGGCCGTTCTTTGAGTTCTAACTTCCCTTTTCAAGTAACTATGGCCGTTTGAGATTCACCGATTTGGATCGGCTTAAATCTGCCATGGTTGAGGTTCTTACACTTTTTCTTTGATTGTTTGGTCCATTAAGGATAATTGAAACCGATTACTCATTTGCATATAAACCAAACTGGCCATGTTTTTCAATTCTAACTCTTCTAAGGGTTTTTCAATTCCAACTCTTCTTTCCGGTTGCTAGGGCTGTTGAGGACAACTAAAAATGTTTGCTAATTTGGATTGGCCTAACTGGCCATGTTTTACATTCCAACCCTTTTTTACAATTTCTATAGTTGTTCAAGATAGTCAAAATAGTCTACAGGTTTGATAGGACAAACTGGGCACGCTTTGTGTTCTAACTCCCTTTCTGTGCTGGTACGGGTGTTTAGGTTGATACGAACGTATTTCCAGTTTGAGTTGGCCTAACCGGCAAAGAACTCTTCTTTTGGTTTCTCTACCCCCATTTTGGAAAATTTGTATTACCCGTTGCTACGTTGCATCACCCCAACCGCTAATGTTTTAAGATATGACCTTCTTTCGGGTTTCCAAGGCCATTACAACCCCATCCAGTACATGTTATTGGTTTGAATCAGCCAACCCGGCCATCGTGTTTAGTGCTGACTACTATTTCTGTTTTATGCGGCTCATTCACCAGTTTGAATCGGCCTAAACCTGCCATGATTTGTGTTTTAGGACCGTTTGGCAAAGTTTGGTTACATGTTTGGATTGCCCTAACCTGATGTGTTTTGAGTTTGAGTTCTTTTTAAAACTTCTGTACCCATTTAGGACACTCAAAATGTGCTGAAGTCTGGATTGGACAAACCAGCCATGTCCCATGTTCTGCTTTTAGCAGCTGGGGTCTGCCTAACCAGCCACGATTTTTGTTCCAACCCTTTCTTTGCCCTCCTAGGACTATCCATACCTACTACGGGGCTGAATCATCCTCATTACCCATGTCGTGAGTTCTAACTTATTTTGGGTTTCCTAGGCTCCTTTGGCCCATTCAAACTTGTGAACAGTTTGGTTCAGCCTGACTGGCCATTCTTTGAGATCTCTTTTCAGGTTTCCATGCTCGTTTGCAGTTCACCAATTGAGATTGGCCTAAACCGGCCATGGATTGGGGTTCTAACTCTTTTTCTTCGATTGTTGGAGCCGTTAAGGACAATTCAAACCAGTTGATTGTTTAGATATATAAACCCACTCTGCCATGTTTTTTAGTTCTAACACTTCTTAAAGTTTCTTGTTTATGTTCTAACTATTCTCTCCTTTTGCTAGGGCCATTGAGGACAACTCAAAATGTGCACTCATTTGGATTGGCCTAACAGGCTGCGTTTTATGTTCCAACCTTTTATTATAGTTTCTATGGTCATTCAAGACGGTTGAAATAGGATATAGTTTCGATTGGACAAACTAAGCACAATTTGTGTTCTTACTCCCTTTTTGTGCGGGTACACGTGTTTAAGCCAATATGAACTGTTATAAATTTCGATCAGCCTTGCTGGCAATGAACTCTTCTTTCAGTTTCACTATGGCCATTTTGGACAATTTGTACTACTCGTTGCAATGTTGAATCACCCCAACAACCAATGTTTTGAGAACTGACCTTCTCTCCAGTTTCCAAGGCCGTTGTGGCCCATCCATTACCAATTAATGGTTTGAATCAGCCAATTCGGGCGTTGTGTCGTTCTGACCACTATTTTCATTTACCATCGCCATTTTTCGTTTACCGGTTTGGATTAGCATAAGCCTACCACGGTTTAGGTTCTAGGGCCATTTGGGGCAATTCAGAATGGTTACACATTTGGATTGTTCTACCAGCTGCGTCTTGAGTTCTATATCCTTTTCACCATTTCTGTGCCCGTTTTAGACAAACGAAACGTGATGTAGTGTGGATCAGACAAACCAGCCATGTTTTATGTTCTGATTGTTCTCCTGTGTTGTTACGTACATTTAAGACATTGCAAACCAGTTTGCAGCTGGGATTTGCCTAATCAGCCACGATTTTTGTTCCACCTCTTTAATCTGGGTTTCTGTGCCCTCCTAGAACACTCCATACCTGCTACGGGGTTGAATTATCCTTACCACCCACGTCGTGAGTTTTAACTTATTTTGGGTTTCCCAGGCCCCTTCCGCTAGTTCAAACTTGTGAACGGTTTGGTTCAGCCTAACTGACCATTCTTTGAGTTCTAACTTCCCTTTTCAAGTAACTATGGCCGTTTGAGATTCACTGATTTGGATCGGTTTAATCTGCCATGGTTGAGGTTCTTACACTTTTTCTTCGATTGTTGGGTCTGTTAAGGATAATTGACACCGGCTACTCATTTGCATCTAAACCAAACTGGCCATGTTTTTCAATTCTAACTCTTCTAAGTGTTTTTCAATTCCAACTCTTCTCTCCGGTTGCTAGGGCTGTTGAGGACAACGCAAAATGTTTGCTAATTTGGATTGGCCTAACAGACCATGTTTTACATTCCAACCCTTTATTACAATTTCTATAGTTGTTGAAGACAGTCAAAAGAGTCTACAGGTTTGATCGAACAAACTGGGCACGCTTTGTGTTATAACTCCTTTCTGTGCTGGTACGCATGTTTAGGTTGATACGAACGTATTTCCAGTTTCAGTTGGCCTAACCGGCAAAGAACTCTTCTTTTGGTTTCTCTACCCCCATTTTGGAAAATTTGTATTACCCGTTGCTACGTTGCATCACCCCAACCGCTAATGTTTTAAGATATGACCTTCTTTCGGGTTTCCAAGGCCATTACAACCCCATCCATTACCTGTTATTGGTTTGAATCAGCCAACCCGGCCATCGTGTTTAGTGCTGACCACTATTTCTGTTTTATGCTGCTCATTCACCAGTTTGAATAGGCCTAAACCTGCCATGATTTGTGTTTTAGGACCGTTTGGCAAAGTTTTGAATGGTTACACGTTTGGATTGCCCTAGCCTGATGTGTTTTGAGTTTGAGTTCTTTTTACAGTTTCTGTGCCCATTTAGGACACTCAAAATGTGCTGAAGTCTGGATTGGACAAACCAGCCATGTTTCATGTTCTGCTTTTAGCAGCTGGGGTCTGCCTAACCAGCCATGATTTTTGTTCCAACCCATTCTTTGCCCTCCTAAGACTATCCATACCTTCTACGGGGCTGAATCATCCTCATTACCCATGTCGTGAGTTCTAACTTATTTTGGGTTTCCTAGGATCCTTTGGCCCATTCAAACCTGTGAACAGTTTGGCTCAGCCTGACTGGCCATTCTTTGAGATCCCTTTTCAGGTTTCTATGCTCGTTTGCAGTTCACCAATTGAGATTGGCCTAAACCGGCCATGGATTGGGGTTCTAACTCTTTTTCTTCTATTGTTGGAGCCGTTAAGGACAATTCAAACCAGTTGCTTTTTTAGATATATAAACTCATTCTGCCATGTTTTTTAGTTCTAACACTTCTCAGAGTTTCTATAGTTTCCAGTTCATGTTCTAACTCTACTCTCCTTTTGCTAGGGCCTTTGAGGACAACTCAAAATGTGTACTCATTTGGATTGGCCTAACAGGCTGCGTTTTATGTTCCAACCCCTTCTTATAGTTTCTATGGTCATTCAAGACGGCTGAAATAGGATATAGTTTTGATTGGACAAACAGAGCACATTTTGTGTTCTTACTCCCTTTTTGTGTGGGTACACGTGTTTAGGCCATTATGAACTGTAAGAAATTTGGATCAGCCTTCCAGGAAATGAACTCTTCTTTCGGTTACACTATGGCCGTTTTGGACAATTCG
The DNA here is from genome assembly GCA_036172225.1 of Cryptocoryne crispatula var. balansae. NCBI lineage: Eukaryota > Viridiplantae > Streptophyta > Magnoliopsida > Alismatales > Araceae > Cryptocoryne > Cryptocoryne crispatula. The sequence goes on from JAYDZW010000024.1 coordinate 290,309, forward strand.
TACTACTCGTTGCGATGTTGAATCACCCCAACAACCAATGTTTTGAGAACTGACCTTCTCTCCAGTTTCCAAGGTCGTTGCGACCCGTCTATTACCCATTAATGGTTTGAATCAGCCAATTCGGTCATTGTGTAGTACTGACCACTATTTTCATTTACTATCGCCATTTTTCGTTTACCGATTTGGATTAGCATAAACCTGCCACATTTTAGGTTCTAGGGCCATTTGGTCCAATTCAGAATGGTTACACATTTGGATTGTCCTACCAGCTATGTTTTGAGTTTTGAATCCTTTTCACCATTTATGTGCCCGTTTAAGACAATCGAAACGTGATGTAGTGTGGATCAGACAAAGCAGCCATGCCTTATGTTCTGATTGTTCTCCTGTGTTGTTACGTACGTTTAAGACATTGCAAAGCAGTTTGCAGCTGGGATTTGCCTAATCAGCGATGATTTTTGTTCCATCTCTTTAATACGGTTTTCTGTGCCCTCCTAGATCACTCCATACCTGCTAGATGGTTGAATTATCCTTACCACCCACGTCGTGAGTTTTAACTTATTTTGGGTTTCCCAGGCCCCTTCCGCCGGTTCAAACTTGTGAACGGTTTGGTTCTGCCTAACTGGCCGTTCTTTGAGTTCTAACTTCCCTTTTCAAGTAACTATGGCTATTTGAGATTCACCGATTTGGATCGGCTTAAATCTGGCATGGTTGAGGTTCTAACACTTTTTCTTCGATTGTTGGGTCCATTAAGGATAATTGAAACCGGTTACTCATTTGCATATTGTTGGCATCAAATTTTTCCGCTTAGCTTTCTTGATACAAGTTTCAGCAATGCCGAAGCCTATGCAGAAAATCTAACCCAGATTCGAAAAATTAGTGAATAGATGATGTAAAAAGGCTTTAGAAATGCCTTGTCATGGCCTTACATGCTACAAATGGCCAAGATAATGTGTTCATTACATAGCCCCGGTCAAGAGCTTCGCAACGGAGCCCAAAACACGAAAAATAGACATCGGAAGGCCGAAATGACCATTTTGCCCCTGACACTTTGGGACAAATTGGAACTCTAACATGGAATTCCTACTTTACCACATTGTCAAGGATAGATAGAGCTAGGCAACGCTCAAAACGGATCGAAAATCTGACCCCCGGATGAAGAGATATGCAAGAAAGAGCAAATCCGGACGGAAAGCCGTATGTTCTCGCACCAGGGGCATAATGGTCCGATTAGCTCTGGATCGACCCATGGGCTGAAAATTTCAATTTTCATTACCCAAAACTTTGATCTCATGAATATTGATGCATGAAAAATGAATTTGGCCAATGGGAGAAGGCAATTGCATTCAATTACAGTTTTCGGCATTATCGACGGCCGAGATCTCACCGATCAGAGAAAGTAGCTAAATTAAGAGATCCGTTGCAATTCAAGTGATCTCAACCACACATCAGGATAGAGCATAAGATCAATGGCCATCAAGGCATGATCTGGAATTTTTTTGAAGTCAATTTTGGATTTATTTAATTGGTTTTGGTCGGAATTAATGATAGTCGTTGGATCGGGAGCACTCTGATTAAGCCAGGGTTAAACCTAACCCAAGATGGGCTAACCTAGCCTATCATGGCCGAACCCCATCCTCCCTCATCTGATGTGTGCGCAAGAAGCCCTAGAAAATAGGGGAGAGAGGCGCACCCACTGTAATATCCTAAAATATTGAAAGGAGAAATCTTGTCTCGGTGTAAGTGCATATATATATTGATTAGTATTTTTCTTGGTGAAAAAAAAATTTATCATCTTATTCCTTATCCTTATCCTCAAGCGCTCTCTCTCTCTTACGTTACATTTTTTTCTTTTTAAATAAAAATCTCTTCCTATTATTATCCTCCAGCCCGTCCATTCCCCTTTAATGTCTCTCTCTCTCTATCTCTCTATCTCTCTCTCTCAACGGTTGCCAGAGAAAAATCTCCCCCGTGCATTCTATTTCTCTTGGCGCATGATGCCATCTGGCGTCCGTTCCTCCACCTTTCTCGCACAATATCCCTCTCTGGCTCTCTCTCTTGTCCAACGTCCACGCAGTCTCTCTCTCTCTCTCGTAACTGCATAGCAGTGGTTCCGGACTCTGCCAACGTGTTCGTGAAGCACCCCTGCGACCCCCGACCCCTCTCTCCCAACGTGCCGTCCTCGCCTCTTCCTCACCCGGTCGCCGCCCCCGCCGCTGATCGCCGCCGCCCGCCTTCCTACGGCCGTCCCCATCCTGCCGATGTCCCCCCCCCATGGCTCCGCGCAGCGTCACGCGCTGTCCGTGCTTGCCAGCGCCGTGCGCCGTTCTAACTTGCGCCGCCGTGTGCCCCGGCACCCCTATCTGCGTGAGCAGTCCTCTCTCTCTCCTACTTACTCTCTCTATCCTATTATTATGAATATTTTTTCACTCAAATTTTCCTCTGATTTTCCCCCTGATCTGGTGTCATGTTTTCTATACTCGGATCTCTTTTCCAGCATCTTGGTGGTGTGAGATAACCTATTGGGTTGTTTCGGATTGTGAACCTCGTCGTCGACGCCTGGTATCGCTTCCGTTCGCCGATCCTTGACTTTTTCTGTGCCATTCCGGTAGGCATCCTTGACGTGTCTATTATCATTAAAATTTATATTTAATCCTTCATGATTTGTAGTAAATTTTTAATGAGTTGATTAGTCGGGTTAATGTTGCGTGTTATGGTTTATTAGCATGATTAGTAGTGATGTTCTCTTTTGTACGTAAGGATCGTGTTAGGGTGATATTTATGTTGTTTACGACATGTTGATTGGTAGATTTCAGTTGGTCATATTCCTTTTTCAATTTAGCATGTTATTAAGCTAATCTTTGTTACCTTTTTGAGTTAACCCCATTGCATAGGTGTGGTGATAGGTTAACAAGATTAATTAATGTTTTAGCTAGCATTATTAAATCTGATTTTGGCTATGTTAAGTCCTTTTAACCAGGTGATAGGATCTGATTTCCTTATGGTCATATCATGTTGGGTTGAGTATGTGATGTAGTATCATGTTAGTCATTATTTATTCTTGTCATTTTATGGTTCTAGCATCATTAACATATTGTTTAGGTGTGGTTGGTCATGGTATTTGCATTGATGGTATATTTGTCATAGCATGGTATGGTGTATGTCATTTATCTTTTAAGTGTGATCATGGCATGGCATGATTGAGGTGAATGCATGATGTATTGAAATTATAATGAAAACAGCTACACCAGGCTAGTTAGTCGTGACCCGAGGGCAGAGGAGGTTAGAACAGTCCGGTGCATCCTTCGATCTCGGATACCGTGGTTTATCCCTGTGCCACCACTACCAAGGTGCACTATGGGATTTTGTTTAGCTATATGGTACTGCTATATATGATAGATCTGGTGGTAGTTGGTTGAGGTGGCAAGACGACGCATTCCTTGCTAATAAGAAAAAGGTGTGGTTCTTATTAGAGGATAGGTGCATCTGTATGAATGTGGTCCTTCATTAGAGGATAGGTGCACTTATTGCATGGTATGGTATAGGTGGTCTAGAGATGTATTTCATTTTGTCAATTGTCATGTTGGGTTGCTGGGTGTATGCATGGTTTGTCCCATTTATAGCATATCATCTTATGGAGCATATAGTAGGTGATTATGCATGTGTTTACCTCATCATTTCAGGTCGTTTTAAGGTGTTTATAGGTGCTGGTTGGTGTGTCTATAGGTTTTTGTTGGTAGTTTAAAACACATGGATTAAGTCAAATGTTTACTATATTGACTAGTCTATATTTGTATATAATTGGTTGTAGGTCGGGGTACTTATTTAAATAACATCTAGGGCCTTTTGGCTATCCGATCTGGCGGATGATGGGGTGTCTACTGAGTCGTCGTACTCATTCCAATCCTCTTATCAATTTTCAGGTAATCAGGTTTAGCGCAGCAGAAGCATGGTGGAGCAATGCTTGAGAAGACAATTAGATGATCTTTATGTCATAGATTGGTATATGTTTTATTAGATTGTATTATTAGCATGATATTTTAAAAGGAATCATGGAATTGTGATATTAGTCTTATTTGTTCCAAATCGATATAATTTTTGGAGTTATTTCCCCAGTTACGTCGTCGGATTATGTTTCCGCTATGCAGGATTAAATCCGGGGCGTGACACCCACCTCCTCCTTCCTTGGCTGGTGGGTCCCACTCAACCACTTCCCTCAATCACCTCCCATGGCTTATCCCTATCTCTCCCTTGGTTTATCTTCATCCTAACTAATCCTACAACTAACCAAGCATATCCTCATCCAAGCCTTGGTCGAACCAGCCTTCTTGCCACATGTCATGTGCGCACATCTCCTTGAAAGTAGGAGAGGGTGTGCACCCTTCTCTTCCTCTCTTTCTAGTTGGCGCACAATCACCTCAACAACCTCCCTTGAGTTATCCTTATCATCCTCAACCTCCCTTGAGTTATCCTTATCATCCTCAACCTCCCTTGAGTTATCCTTATATCCTCTCAACAACCTCTAGCGTTATCTCCTCCTGGAGATGGCGCCCCTCAGCCCCTATAAAAGCCCCCTCAGCTGGTCATGTGCAGGACAAGCTGATCACCCTGCGGAAGCCTTGCCTCTCCTCCCTCTACCCTGCTCCAAGACAGCTTCTCCTTGCTTGGACGTCTTCATCAGCAAGTCAACAACCTCTCCAGCCCCCTTGTGGTGTACCAAGTGAAGAAGAAGGAGAAAAGGCCTCCCTCCAGCAGGTGCGCCGATGTGACCCAATCGGTGGTGCACTGATTCCAACAGCAGGTGTTCCTTCTTGGAGCACTGATTGCAGCCCCATTTTCAGCAACAAAAGAAGAATAAGAAGAAGGGTATAAGACCAGTCATCTTCTCCTTCAATCTCCAACAAGGATTGTTTAAAAAAGGTGAGGGAAGATGTAGTACTTTCTAGTTCTTTTCCTCCCCTCTTCTTTCTCTTCCCCTCGGCCTTCTCTATGGCCATTCAAGAAGCTCCAAAAACTCAGCCTTGTTGATACCACCTAAAGCCCATGTTCAACTTCCTAATGTTGGTTCCACAAGCCATCAAAAATCAGCCTCTTTGACCCCCTCTTTTCAGACCCCTTGCTGTCCATGTGTACACAGCCTGGTCTGTAAATAGCCCATTTGCCATCCCCAAGCAGCCCCATGCTATCACCTAACACCGTGCCCCTTGTTGCCATCCCTCTAGCAGCCAATTAGGCTCTTGAACATGCTCCTAATCAGGCCATGTTTGACCATCCTTGCTGTCCAAGTGGACATACTTCAGAACATACCCAAATCAGGCCCCTCTGCTGGCCTTGAAATCAGGCCCCTCTGCTGGCCATGAAACCAGACCCCATGCTTCCTATTTTCCTTCCCCTTTGAGTATAGGTTGAGGGTCGACGCTTTGAGACTCTCAGAATCCGCCGGACGGACCGAGACTACTTGGGCGGGCCTTCAATTCTCATGCCCTTTGTGCATTCCTAAAACCAGTCCTAGTTCATACCTAAACCTACCCCTTGTGCAGTCCTACCAAAGCTCACCTAAACAGCACCTTAGCCAACCCATTCCAGCCCTCGAGGCTCACCTAGCCCGCTGCTACAGCAAGATGTCAAGGTGCAAAAATGGAGGGCAAATCAGGCCAACCGGGCCATGGAGGTGCAAAGCAGGCCCATTGGGTCATGAAGTTCAAACAAGGCCGCCAGGACCCATAAAGCACAAGATTGGGCCAACCGGGCCGACATAGCATGAAGACCAGCCCATTGTGCTGATGAAGCTGGCCCATTGGGCTTTGGACACTTAAAATAAACCTTAATTAAATATGAAGGCGAAATGCCAAAATTAAATAAGGAGTTAGCACCACCACGTGGGCGCTCCACCTTGGGCAGCTAGCCCGGACCCGTATCCGGTATGTTGACCCGGGCGTAGGCATGGGACACACTTCCCACTGCAGACGGACCCTTCCCACTACTTGGAAAGTCAAATGACTATGCCTTGTAGGACGGATAAAATTCCACACCGATTGGAAAATAAGGCGGCGTGCTGCCAAAATTTTCTCAATCAAGTGGATTTTACAACCAGGGAAGGACATTCACACATTTGCACTTCGACAAGCATTATTCTTGGCATATGAACTACCACATCTGATGTACACCAGCATGAACATGAATATTTAATTAACATTTCAAATGCCGAGTTGATTGCATGTGACTGGGCATCGACACTAGCCCGACAGACCGGATGTGATGCAAACCGAACAAGAGTTAACCAAATCTGAAACTAACTTAATTAAATCTAAAAATACATTCAAACTAATCTTAAAACATGCTTAAAACAGATCATTAAAGTTTTAACATTCAACAAAAATCATATTTAATACAATCTGGAAAAATTGATTCAATACACTTAGTCCATTGGAATTCAATTCCCCAAACAAGTGCAAGTCAAATAATCAAACCAATTGAAAAGAACACATAAAGAAAACATTAATCTATATGAAATTCATCTTTAAACATGTCAAATTTACATCATTAACAATCTGAAGTTCAACGTTTAACCACTTTAAACCAAACGTCAAAACATTTAAAACATACCGAACACACCCGAATTGGTATGAAAACACCAACCGACATGAGAAAACCACATTAAAATGACTCAACACATGTCAACTAAACTTAAACAAGTCAATTTGATCAACACATCTAAAATATCAAGTTCAAACAAAAAATAAAATAAACCTCAACCAATTGAAGTAAAACCTCAACCAATTGAAATGTATGCCCTACAACATTGTCGGTGCTGATCAACATTGTCCATGCTCGGCTCAAGCAACTAAGGGCAGCCTTCTTGTCCAAGCCACTCTCTAACAAGCTGACTGACCAGCGGTCTAGTCCTTAGGTCATCCTACTAACTTACCATTGCTGATTGATAGCAAGTTTCCCGCACAAGCTACACCCCACCGAGAGCCTCGGACAGTGGACTCTCATACCGACCGGGGGCAAGGATCCAAACCCTTTGCCCCAATCCTCAATGTGGCTACCAAATACCAATGTTTCCCCAGTGGAGCTTCTACCTTCTAAGCTTGGTCATTTACAACGCTCGGAAGCAAGCCCTTCCAGGTTGAAACCCTGGCCTTGACCACACTGAGGGCCATTCTTATATTGTTGCCCTATGTCCTCCTTTCCATAACATTTTTCAGAAAATCATTGCCACTTTAATTATTCTGATTATGGTGCTACAAGCCTCTATCACTCACGCCTGTTTAGACTTAGTGATGCTTTGAACTCCCACCATCTTGATCAATCTGATTTTAGTGGTTTACAAAAATATTCCCCAGCCTTGGCTTTTCAGCCCACATGGCCCAACAAAAAAAACAAACACATACACACACACACACCACTTTCCTCCCATTTCAGATGACTCCCAACACTTTTACCATCCTGGCCATTCTGGCCCGTATGGCCCTAAAACCTCTACTACCCTGATCTTGGTAGCCTACTCAACTTGCTACCTTGACCACTCGTTCATGCAGTGAGGCTATTGTAAATGCCTCTTTAGCTTCAATAGTCTCTCTCATTCTTGCCTTTTGTGCAAACCATTAAATCAGCCCCTTTGAGACTATCTCTCTCATTGGTCCCTCTGTGACCATCTCTTTTCTCTATGCAAGCCTTCCATAAAGTCCATCACATTAAGGCTCCTCTTCACCTCTTTGCGGCGCTTTAGTCCTACCCTATGTGTAGACACTTGGGAATCCAGCCCCTTGAGGCTCCCATTTGCCCCCTTTGTGGCATTTTAGTTCTACCCTTTGTGTAGACCCTTTGGAATCCAGCCTCTTTGAGGCTCCCTTTTGCCTCTTTGTAGCAATTTAGTCATACCCTTTGTGTTGACACTTGGGAATCTCGCCCCTTTGAGTCTCCCTTTCGCCCTTTGTGGCATTTTAGTCTTACCCTTTGTGTAGACACTTGAGAATCCAGCCCCTTGAGGTTTCCATTTACTCCTTTGCAGCATTTTAGTTCTACCCTTTGTGTAGACCCTTGGAAATTCAGCCCCTTTGAGTCTTTTGCCCCTTTGTGGCATTTTAGTTATACCCTTTGTGTAGACCCTTGGGAGTCTAGCCCTTTGAGGCTCCCCTTCACCTCTTTGCGGCACTTTTGTTCTATCCTTTGTGTAGACACTTGGGAATCAGCCCCTTGAGGTTTCCATTTACTCCTTTGCATCATTTTAGTTCTACCCTTTCTGTAGACCCTTGGAAATTCAGCCCCTTTGAGGCTTTTGTCCCTTTATGGCATTTTAGTTCTACCCTTTGTGTAGACCCTTGGGAGTCTAGCCCTTTGAGACTCCCCTTCACCTCTTTGTGGCGCTTTAGTCCTACCCTATGTGTAGACACTTGGGAATCCATCCCCTTGAAGATTCCATTTGCCCCTTTGTGGCATTTTAGTCTTACCCTTTGTGTAGACACTTGGGAATCAGCCCATTGAGGTTCGCATTTGTTCCTTTGCAGCATTTTAGTTCTACCCTTTGTGTAGACCTTTGGGAATTCAGCCTCTTTGAGGCTCCCTTTTGCCCCTTTGTGGCATTTTACTTCTACCCTTTGTGTAGACTCTTGGGAATCCAGCCCCTTTGAGGCTCCCCTTTGCCCCTTTGTGGCATTTTAGTCCTACCCTTTGTGTAGACCCTTGGAAATCTAGCCCCTTTGAGGCTCCCTACTTAGCCATTATGAGGCTCTTTATTGGTTCCTCTATGACCTTTTATTGCTACCATTTGTGCTAGCTTTTCTTAAAAATCTAGTCCCTTTGAGACTCCATGCTCACCCCTTTGAGACTTTGTTTCTACCTTTAGTGCAAATGTTTACAAAAGGATAGCTCCTTTGTGGTTCCTTACTAGCCCCATTGTGGCTCTTAAACATTGCTTTTTAGGCAAGATTGAAGCTCCTTTGTGTTAGCTTCATGAGCCTTCATTAGACCTTCATGCCAAGTTGCCTTCTACACTTGGATCACTCTTACCTCTATTTGAGCCTTCATCATACCTTCATGATAAGTTTCCTTTTACACTTGGATTGGTCTTATCTTACTAGAAACCCCATTTGAGTAGGTTTCAAATTTTGACCCTCATGCCAAGTTGCCTTTTACACTTGGATTGGTCTTTACTTGAAACCCCTTTTGTGTAGGTTTCAAATTTTGATCTCATGCCAAGTTGCCTTTCATACTTGGATTGGTCTTATCTTACTTGAAACTCCCTTTGAGTAGGTTTCAAATTCAGACCCTCATGCCAAGTTGCCTTTCATACTTGGATTTGTCTTATCTTTTTTTTCCTTCCCCTTTGAGTAGGTTTCAAATTCTGACCCTCATACCAAGTTTCCTTTCATACTTGGATTGGTCTTATCTTACTTGAAATCCGCTTTGAGTAGGTTTCAAATTGTGACCCTCAGGCTAAAGTTACCTTTCTCACTTGGATTGGCCTTATCCTACTGAGGAAACACCTTTATGATGGTTTCTCCACTTATCCATTTAAAACCTCCCTTTTGTGTCAGTTTGAAGATTAGACCCACATGCCAAGTTGCCCTCCGCACTTGGATTGGCCTCATCCCCTTGAGAAATCCCCTTTGTGTCAGTTTCTCCATTCACCTAGCTAAAGCCCCCTTGTGTTAGGTATCTCAACTCTTCTCGAACCCCCATGTTGAATTACCTTTAATTTTGACTAGGTTCATTCTTCTATAATATGGCTTGAGGGAAGCCTTGATTCCCTACAAAAAAAAGAAGAAAAAGAGATGAAAAAAAATGGGCTAAAAATGGAGATGCCTGATGGACTTAGTCAATCAAACACCATGATTGGCTAAGGGTAAAAATGTCAAAATAATCTAGTCAAGGTGAAAACCTGCAAAGGCGCCTTGGGCAAAATTGGATAACCCTGCTGTGTGAAAATCTTACAATGGGACGCACAGGCAAAAGTGAAAAGGGGTCAACCTGGGTGAAAACTCCGAGAAGGAGCAATCAGGTTGATAAGAAAAACAAAATAATCAACTTGGACAAGCCCCCAACCTAACAAGATGGGTGGGTTCATCCCCCTAATTTTATTAGGGAGGAGATCCGAGTTGCCAATGACGAAAAGGCTCTCATAGGCTCATCTACCTTGTAGTAGAAATATGCTAGGAAGACCATACCTGAGGCAACGAGGAAGACCATCTTCTGCCTTTAAAATTTGAGGGAAGTTCCCACACTTCATCTTGAAAGGGACGAAGGGTAATACCCTACTCTACTCTCACTCATTCTTACCCCTTCAGTCATTCTTTTGACTTTAGCAATCCCACCATGTTGATCATTCCGATCCTGATGGTCCATAAATAAAAAACTTTCTCCAATCTTGACTATTCAGCCCACACGTCCCATAAAAACTCATACTGTCACGACCCTTCCTGGTCTGAACAATTTTTGAAATTAATTCAAACCCATACCACCCTGACCATTCTGGTCTTGTTGGTCTACAAGCTTCCACGTTGTCATGACCATCCAGTCTTGATGACATACAAAAAACATGCATTATCTGGACCATCATTCCAGGCAACCTTCAACAAACTAACCATCTTGGCGAGGTTGGTCTCGTATGGCTTTAACACTCTCACTACCTTGATCATCCCGATCTCGGTAGCCTACACAACTAGTTGCCTTGACTACTTGTTCTTGAGGCTCCAAACAAGGCTTCTACATTGCCACTTTGGCTTCCATAGCCCTACTTTAGTCCTACACCATGTGTAGACCTATGGGACACCAACCCCTTTGAGGCTCCCATTCGCCCCTTTGTGGCACTCTATTCCTACACCTTGTGTAGACCCATGGGACACCAGCCCCTTTGAGGCTCCCATTTGCCCCGTTGTGGCACTCTATTCCTACACCTTGTGTAGACCCATGGGACACCAGCCCCTTTGGGGCTCCCATTCGCCCCTTTGTGGCACTTTAGTCCTACCCTTTGTGTGGACCCTTGGGAAATCAGCCCCTTTGAGGCTCCCATTCGCCCCTTTGTGGCACTCTATTCCTACACCTTGTGTAGACCCATGGGACACCTGCCCCTTTGAGGGTCCCATTCACCCCTTTGTGGCACTATTAGTCCTACCCTTTGTGTGGACCCCTAGGAAACCAACCCTTTGAGATTTCCTACCGGACCCTTTGTAGTTCACAAACTTTGCCTTGTAGGCAAGCCAGAAATCCCTTTGTGTTGGTTTTACAACCTATTTGATTAGGCCCTCATGCCAAGTTTCCCCTAGCACTTGGATTGGTCTCACATTCACTCGACCCTCATGCCAAGTTGCCCCTAGCACTTGGATTGGTCTCACATTCACTTGACCCTCATGCCAAGTTGCTTTCCCCTACTTGGATTGGTCTTGCCTTGATTGAAACTCTCTATGTGTCAGTTTCAAAAATTTGACCCTCATGTTGAATTGTCTTAGGCACTTTCATTGGTCATATCTTGTTTGAAACCCCCTTTGAGATGGTTTCAGTATTGGTCCTCCATACCAAGCAGCCTTCTACACTTGGATTGATCTTAACCTCTTCAAAACCCCCTTTGCGTTGGTTTCGCACCTATTTGATTAGTCCATCGTGCCAAGTAGCCTTCTGCACTTGGATTGGTCTTATCCTTGTCAGGAACCCCTCTGTGTTGGTTTCTCCACTCACTTGTTTGAAGCCCCTTGATTGGTTTCACAACTTTGGTTGGACCCCCGTGTTGAGTTATCACTAATCTCAACCTGGTTCATTCTATTTGCGTATGGCTTGAGGGAAGCCTTAATTCCCTATACAATAGAGAGAGAGAAAGAAAAGAAAGTGAAAAAGAAGAAAAAAGAAAAGAGCAAAAAAAAGAGAAGAAAAGAAGAGAGAAAACCTGGCTAGAGTGAAAAACCTAAAAGGGCACTGTAGGCAAAATTAGGTAACCCTGCTGTCGACTCCAGAAACGGGTTCCGGATCGGCACCTCAAGATAAGGTGAAAGATGGAATGAGGGAAAAGGAGTGAATCGGAAAAACACTCGGAAAGCTGTAAAAGATCCTCACCTCGGTCCCACACTCACATTGATCCCCGAACTTTCATCTCACGGCGTCGCTCGAGCACCGGAGATGGTTCGGGTCATGTGGGAGGAGAGTGAGGAGGATATGAATTTAGAACATGAATAAAAAGAAAGTGTGGTCGCCAGGAGCCGCGGGCTCCGCTTTATGTAATAGAAGTAGAAAGAAATTGACCGTGTGTACCTTAGCGTGGGAGAAAGGGATGTGAGTTCAACCTTCTTCTTCTTCGGCCGGCCGATGAAGAAGAGTCTCCAATCCAATGCTAGCTTGATCAACCTGTGCAACTAGAACAACAAACCAAGTGAAGAGTTTGGTTAGACTTGTGAGAAGTGTAGTAACTGTGGTAAGGAGATAAGAAAGAAGCAATTGGAGTTGGACTCACCGGCTTCGGGGTGAGCCTTAACCCCTTTTTTTTGTATTTTTGATTATGTAAAAATGATATAAATGAAATAAAATATGCTTTAAAACAGTAAATGAACTGAGTTAATGGAGTTGAGAAAGCTTATAGAATGATTTGGCTTGAGTTGAAGCCGAGTTGGTTGAAGACAGCCGGTTCGGGTAGCTTGATACCCTTCTGGCGCGACTTTGGTGCAGAGGATGTTACGGACGACCCCGATGTCAGAATCGAGTGCCGTTTGTTGGAGTAGACAGAAAACTCAGAGATAAGGAATTTCAATGTTGATGACTTCTCCGAAATCCTCCTGTAGAAGTCAGTAAAAATTATGGAAGGGGCGGATGTGGAAAACAGAACCTGGATGCGCGCCCTGGGTGTAGCAATTGCCACGAACAAACGGCAAGTCAGAATTGAACGCCGTCAGTTGGAGATGAAAGAGGACGAAGAGAGGGACAATTTGTATGTTGAAGACTTTTGCAGCAGAAGCCTCGGATTTTTTCCAGAAGTCGATGAAGAAGGTTGATGAAGAACACCCGGATCGAGCCTTCTCCTTCACCTCCGGATCGGTTTCTTGACTTCGGATCGCCTTTGGACATCGGGACGGCTTTGGAGAAGAGCTTGGACGACCTTGGGACGAGCTAGGCACCGGGGGTTTAACCTTGGGTCGTTGAGAATGGCCCTCAATTTATAGGGGAAGAGAGCCGGTGCAAAATTTAGAAACTGGACCTAACGCGCCCTCGCGTTTCAAAGGATAGGAGGGCGCGCAGGGCGCGCCCTCAAACCAAGGGCGCTCAGGGCGCGCCCCCAGTTCGGGGGCGCGGTCTGCGCGCCTCCCTGTTTCAAAGGGACCGAGGGCGCGTTCCGCGTCTCACTGCTAAAAATCGACGGAAACTTCCGGAAATTGCTAAAAATCGACTTGACATACGTAACGCGCCCCCGAACCGGGGGCGCGGTACAAATAAGTGAAAATCCTCGCCCGGAAACCTTCCAAAAACCCGGTTTAGAAGGTGCTAATCGGGGTAATTTCCGATTTAAAGCAACTGACCGCGTCCCCGCGTTTCAAAGGAACCGGGGGCGCGCAGGGCGCGCCCCCAGTTTGAGGGCGCGCAGGGCGCGCCCCCAGTATGAGGGCGCGCAGGGCGCGCCCTCCTGTTACAAAGGGGGCGGGGGCGCGGTACACTCTCTCTCCTGCGCGCGTGTTCCGGAAGCCGTATCTTGCAAACGGGATGTCCAATTCGGCTCCCGTTTGTCGCGTTGGAAAGAGGGCCTCCAACCGCACCTCCTCAAGTCGGTAAACCAGCCGGTATGACTCCCGATATGTTCGCACGGGGCTTTCTACCGGTTTACCCTCTCGCGGAAAGCCGAAACCCGGGGCGAAGATCCAAAATAGCATGGTTCCGGTCGATAAATCTCGGGTCAACTCGGGATGACTTAAAATGATTACCGAACAAGTCCGGTACGATCGAAAAACCTGAAGTCATCGAAAAATCCGAGATTAACCCGGTAAACGTGAATCGAAAGCCGTAAAAGCCGCGAAACCCTAAAATTGACCGAACCGGGTGTATGGCCCCGGTTGATGAAAATATTCGGCTAGAATCAACCCGGATGACCTGAAAAGACCCGGTGATGACCGGATAGGCCTAACATGTGGTCCGGGATAGCCGTGTCAGCACGGATCGAAAAAGCCGTAACGAAAGCCGTCATTGACCGACGCCTACCGAAATGACTTCTCGGAAGCCCTGAATGTTACGGGACACATGCGGGACTCCCGAGACCTTTAATTATGAACCATTCAAGGTCGGTCATCGAGCAGGCTTCGTGTTCTTACAGTTCACGTGCGGCTCTCGCTTGAAGGTTACGGCAATATTCCGGAAAATCATTGGTCCATTCTCAACTAACAAGGGGGGCTCCACCAATGTCCTTAGCTCATCTCCACGAGGTAGTCCGGATCAGATAACGGTCAAATAAAAGATATCGCTTATGGAATAAGAGTCTAGGGCTCCGAATCAGGCCAATTTGGCGTGTCTACAGCTTGCCTCGCCTTGATGTCGGCTCTGCAAGGGAATGGCATGTAGCGGAACGGAGTGAAACGTAGAGAAAGCATAGCGAAGCGAGATGGATCGTAGTGGAATGTAGTGGAGTGAAATGGCGATGGACTGAAAAGGTGGCATCAAGGTGTAGATATAGACACGCTCAACTACCAGATTCGGCAAGACGAATCTCCTCAAGTCTCTTGGTTAACCGCCATGTTTCATCAAGTCTTCCTATGTTCGATTGGTAAGAGATGTGCCATTGGCACGAGAGAAGAATAGCCAACCCCCAACGCGGTGGGGAGTCCCCGAAACATGGGTTCGTAGGTTCATCATCAGCCGGTAACCCGATCTTTGCGGTGTTCCTGTACTGTGATGGGCTAAAGTTTAAAAAGAGATTTGTTTTGAAAAAGTAAAAGAATACCAATCGAGCACATTCAGGCTCTTAGATTCATTTAAGTCTTCTAAGAGACAAGGTTTGATTCGGAATGGAATGATCTCAGATTCCGAAAGGCAAATGTTGAAGCACAGACCGTGAAGATAGTGACGGTGCAAGTTCTGATCAAAATAGAAGGCCCTTGGCGGGACGAAATGGCTGCCACGGTGGGATAAGTAGCAAAAGAAGTTGTGATGGCCTCTGTGGTGAAAAGAATTGAAAGATTTGAGGGCACAAAGTGGTTACCGAACACGGTGGGATATTAGAGAGGTTGGTGGGACTAGAGAATATGGTGAATGACACGGTGGGATTTAGAATGATCGAGAGGGTGAGAAGGTGAAGATTAGGAAATGATGTATGCAATGACAAAACAAAATGTAATGCAATTAATACTACATGATGCATGTTGGGCTCAAGAAAACAAAACTTGTATAACAAATAGTTGAAGATATAGATTGTCTATGAGGTCAAGATACCCATTCGGGAACTATCGTCCCTCACAGCACAACTTTGGCTTATCCGTGAGCATTAGAGATGACCCGACCGTCGTAGATTTTGATGAAGGGGATCTCGGGTCAAGTCTTCTCCGTGCTCATGGTCTCCAACAAATAATGTATAAGATAATAACACACGACTAGCGACATATACGCTAGTCGGCAAGTTATGGGGGTTTCCCATGTCTATTCTTCCATTTCTGCGAGCATTTTCTTTGCCACTCCTTTAGAGCATCATCGGAATGAGGCAGTTGCGGCGGTATGGTTTCCATGCCTTCTCCACGTGGTCATTCTTCTGAGTCAGTGGCAATCAGACACTGATATCTGTAGCAGGCTTAATCTTCTTCTGGTGTTGTAGCTGCTTTTCTTCCTTGTCATAGCACTTCTTGCTTCAATGTTGTTTGACTTGTTGGCGAGATTCTCACCCCTTCTTGACTTGTGTTTCTTTCCTGAAATACTTAATAGAAGGGTTAAATCTGCTCTATGGCTTACCCCCTTGCCTATTGTTGTCTTGCCTTGCTTACACGTCAAGGGGGGTAGCCTTATTAACCAGGTAGAATGCACAAAATGACAATTAAGGTAAAAAGTTAAGATAGCTTACCTGTTATGGCGAGAGTCACTCCCTTCTTGATCTCAGAATCCTGAAACACTTAATGAAGGGGATTAAATCTTCACCATGGCTTATCTCTTTGCCTATTGCTGTCTGCCTTGACTTAGGTCAAAGAGAGGAGCCTTCTTAACAAGGTGTAATAACCTAAATGACCGAAATGAAATAGTTAAGAGAACTTACCTGTCGTTGAGAGAACCTTCTCCTCGTATTTTAAAGTCCCTGAAAACACTTGATAAAAGAGGATTAGATCTTCACAACGACTCATCCCTTTGCCTATTATGGCCAACTTTGACTTAGGTCAAAGGGAGGAGCCCTCTTAATGGGGTGATTAATCAAGATAAATATGCGATGCAGAAATGAAACATGCAAGACATAAAAATAAACATGAATGCTAGCAAAGGCAAAAATCAAGGTTATGCCAAGCTAGATGATGCATTTTAGAAAATATTCAACTCTCTATTTTATTTTTTTGGATTTTTGAAAGTATTCAATTTTTTTAAAATTTTTGAAAATATTTGATGATTTTTTTTTTAGATTTTTGAAAATATTTGATTTTTTTGGATTCTTGAAAATATTTGATTTTTTTTTTTTTTGGATTTTTGAAAATATTCATTTTTCTTTTTCTTTGGATTTTTGTGGAGAATGTGCCAGTATTGAAACAATTCATCGATCTTTGAGTGTTAATCAAGATTTAAGTGATAAACACCACGTGAAAATATGGTTCCATACCCAGAATCTTTCTTGCCCTCTTCTCTTGATCGGTTTTGATTCCCCCTGAGTTTGGACAGTTTACCCTACCCTAGGGGTTTTAAGATGGAAGAATAATAGAGGAAGTCTTTGATAGGATTTGGGGGTGTTGAGGAGGGTTTCTCTACTCATGCCCAAATTGCCCGTTGGGGTTCGGCCTCTTCGGGTCTTTTCTACATATGGCACTTATTTAGACAAGTCTTTGACCCGTGGGGTCATTGCCCATCTTTTGGTGCCTTCTTTTCATTTTCTATTCTTTCAGGTACTCATTCGAACGAGGCCCATATTTGTTTAAACCTGTGGGGTTCATTGCCCATCTTTTGGCACCCTTTTGCACCCTATGAGACGGCCTCCTACTAAGGCGGCGGGCATTTTCGATACTATCCTCCTCTAGTCCCCTTCACCTATCTTGGACCGAATAGAAGAGAATAGGGTAAGGTTTCCTTTCCGCCTTCAGGGTTCTGCCTTGCCTCTCTTGAGTGTTGGGCTATCTAGATTCTGGGATCGGGAGGTGTTGTGTGTGCAAGGTGATGTCTACCCTTGACTTCTAGCTAACACCCTTGGATTGATGACTTAATATCATACCAGAAATTCTCCATTTTCTTTTCTAAGGAAAATATTTTTTGAGGTAAACGCCGTTCCATGGATGGTTCAATTTTTCTCCATCGGCATTGGTTAGCTCATATGCATTGCCTGGATATTTTTCAGTTATAACAAAAGGCCCTTCCCAGTTAGGTTGTAACTTGGAGCGGGGACCACCCGGCTTAACGAATATACGTTTAACTACCATCTCACCGATTTCGAACTTTCTCTCTACCACTCTCTTTTGATAAAACCTTTTCAATCAGTTCTGATAAGTCCGGGCATGCTCGAAAGCGGCCAACCTTCTTTCATCTAGGAGTTCAAGTTGTGTAAGGAGAGATTCTCGCCTCTCATTGACAGGGATGTCCCTATCGATTTGAACTCGGAGTGATGGAAGGAGTACTTCGTACGGGACCACCGCTTCCATCCCATATGCGAGAGCATACGGGGTTTGACCAGTGGGGGTCCGTACGGAAAGTACGATAAGCCCATAGGGCATCTACAAGCTTATCGGCCGGTCCGCGAACTTGCTAGACTTACAGGTTTTCTTGATGATTTTAATCAAAGTTTTGTTGGTGGCTTCTGCTTGACCATTGCCTTGCGGGTAATAAGGAGATGAATGATGCAATGCAATGCGGTACCTATTGCAAAGATCACGCAGATCTTGAGAGAGAAATTGCGGTCCGTTGTCGGTGACGATGTCGCTGGGTATCCCGAACCTGGCGATGATGTTGCGTTTGATGAAGGAGCACAGTGTTGATGCCTTGATCTCCACGAACGCTTCTGCTTCTGCCCACTTGGTGAAGTACTCTGTTGCCGTCAGGATGAACGATTTGGAACGGATTTCAGAGTTAAGATCACTTAGGGGGCCAATGATATCGAAAGCCCACATGGCGAAGGGCCATGGGGCATGAATAGGATGAAGGGAAGATGCAGGAGAATGGATCTTGTCGGCATGAAGTTGGCAAGAATGACAGTGCCGGACAAAGATGGAGCAATCCTCTTCTAGGGTTGGCCAATAATACCCCTCGCTCGATGATTTTCTTGGCAAGAGCTTGAGCATTGACATGGCCCCCACAGGCCCCGGAATGTGCTTCCTTAAGCACCAATTCTGCCTCTTCTTCATCAACGCACCTCAATAAAATTCCGCTCAGGCTCCTCTTGTAGAGCACCCCTCCTAGGATGGTATACCTCTGGGATACTCTCCTGATGGCCTTCTTTTCTTTTGCATTTGATCCAGGTGGATATGTCTGATCTTGACAATACCTTGCGATCTCATCAAACCAAGGCCTCTCACCCTCATCTAACTCTTCCAACTCGATTAGAGAAACTTCCTCTTTCTGCTCTAGATACTCCTTCCGGCCAAATCTCTCCTTGACTTTCAGAAATCGCCCATCTTTAATTGCTGGTATCGACCTTCTACGGACATGAATAGTCCGCACCTGTCTACCTAGCGGGACTGATAGGGATGAAGCTAAGGAGGCTAGGGCATCAGCAAGGATGTTCTGAGCTCGAGGAACATGGACAAAAGTAAGTTTGGAAAAGAGCTTGATGTAGCAAGAGGTGAGTTCTTGGTAAGGTTTGAGGTTTGGATGAGAAGTTCGGTATTTGGTTAGGACTTGGCGAAGGATTAGTTGGCTATCACCTATCACCCTTAATTCCGTGGCACCATAGAAATGAGCGGCCTCCCGGCCGGCCGGCAAGGCTTCATATTCGGCTATATTGTTGGTTGCCGGGAAGTCAAGCCGAAATGCCCGTGGAATGGTGACACCCTCGGGTGATAGAAGGACGATTCCTATTCCCTTACCGTGTGAATTCAGAGCCCCGTCAAAATATAATGTCCAAAGGTGGGAAGATCGGATCAACATTAGTTCGTCATCCGGGAGCTCCGATTGGACCGGGTCAAAGAGGGGTATAGGGTGATGGGCTAGATGTTCGGCAATGGCATAGCCCTTAATCGCCTTACGGGGGACATAGGTGATATCAAACCGAGAAAGGAAGCTCGCCAACGACCTAACCGATCGGTTAGAACAGTTTTCTCCGGAAGGAATTTGATGGGATTGATGCGGGCAATAAGGTTGACCTCATGAGCTAAGAAATAGTGTTTAAGCTTCGAACTACCCGGACTAGTGCGGCACGGGTCTTCTCCACTACGGTATACTTCTGCTCACATGGATCAAAGATCTTTGACAAATAGTAAGTTGCCCTCTCTTTTCCTTCTTTATCAACTTGTGCAAGGACTGCCCCAAGAGAATTCTCCAAAACCGAGATATATAAAACTAAGGGCTTGCCAGGGACTGGTGGTCTAAGCACAGGAGGACTAGCCAGGTATCTTTTCAAACCATCGAATCCATCCTGGCACTTCGAATCCCATTTGAACTCGGCCCCCGCCTTGGTCAACTCATAGAAAGGTTTACACCTTTGGGAGTGTTGTGAGATGAACCGGCGGACAAATTGTAGCCTCCCGATTAATCCTCGAAGTTCTTTCATATTTCTCGGAGGAGGCATACCAATGATTGCCTTGGCCTTGTTTGGGTCGATCTCTATGCCCCTTTTACTCACTATGAACCCCAACAGTTTTCCTGAGGATACTCCAAACGTGCATTTCTTTGGGTTCATTTTCAATTTGTATTCCCTAGCCCTTTGCAAGACCTTTCTTAACACTTCAGGATGATCTTTTCGGCTTTTGGACTTAACGACCAGGTCATCCACGTACACCTCTACAAGGGTATGCATCATGTCATGGAAGATAGCCATCATTGCCCTCTGAAAGGCAGCACCAGCATTCTTCGTTGCAAAAAGCATGACGACATAGCGATAGGTTCCCCAAGGTGTGGTGAACGAGGTCTTCTCCTGGTCCTCTTCGGCCAACCGGATTTGATTATATCCGTAATAGCCATCCATGAATGACAACATCTCGAATCCGGCGGTGTTATCAACCGGTACGTCAATATGAGGTAGAGGAAAGTCATCTTTAGGACACGCTCGGTTCAAGTCCCCGAAGTCTATACGGATCCGAACTCGGCCATCCTTCTTCATGACGGGGACTATGTTTGCCACCCATTGCGGATAAAGGACGACCTTAATGAATCTTGCTTGATGTAACTTGTCGACCTCTTCTTTCATCTTAAGTGCGGCATCGTGGTGGAATCTCCTTAATTTTTGCTTGACCGGGGTAACTCCAGGTTTCAAAGTTAGACGATGTTCAACTAACGAGTTGTCTAACCCCGGCATGTCTTCGTATGTCCATGCGAACGTGTCCTTATATTCTTCCAAGATTTCAATTAAACTCTGTTCCTCAATGGGAGTGAGGTTTGCACTTAGGAGGACTGTCTTGGGATCTTCCGGTGTTCCGAGATTCAATTCTTTTGTCAGTTCATCCACCGTGGCTAATGGTTCTTCAAATCTTTTAAATCCAGATGTATACGCATCAGCCAAGTCCTCAATTCCATCCTCGAAATCAGGATCTTTTTCTGATAAGACCTCGTAAACTCCCAATGTATGATCTACATTGAATTCATCCTCATATTGGATTTCATCAAGCTGGATAGCATTTTCCAAAAACCTTGGCAGCCTTGCACATTCCTTGCATTTTTGAGCTATTTGTTGGAGATATCTCTCTGGCACACGTTTACCTCGAATTTTCTTCTTTCCTACCCTAACTACCCCTAAAGAAGACGGAATTGAAAAGGTTGTATTAACAATGGGTGAAGGATCGAGCAGATCGATCAGTGAGTTGGAGAAGAGGGGTCCCTGGTTGGGAGCACCCTCCGAGACAAGTAGCGACGTCTCCTCAATGGAAAACTGAGTTTGTGAGAGGACGTTTTTTTTGGGTATTTTGGGTATTTTAAATAACAAAAAGAGAATGAGCCGATGGGGCTCGAGCAGAAATAGAAAGCTTAAGTAAATGAAAGAAAAATGGGCTCGCGGGTGCTTTCGATACTCTCCCCCTCTGATCCCTTTCACCTATCTTGGACCGAATAGAAGAGAGTAGGGTAAGGGTTTTCCTTCCATCTCTAAGCTTTGCCTAGCTTCTCTCGGGTGTCAAGTTATCCGGATTCTGGGATCAGGACGTGTTGTGTGTGTAGAATGGTATCTACCCTTGACTCCTAGACAACAACCACATGTGGACTCAAGTCATACTGGTAGTTCTCTCCATTTTTGAGGTAGATTACAATCCAGAGGTGAAACAATTGAAAACATGCCTTGCATTGTAAAGAATTCATTAGGATAACATAAAAAGTAGTTATCATCAATCATAAATTTCTCTCAAGTAAGATTGTCATGTGAGAGTAAAAATCATTTTAAAAAAAATATTGCCTTACGGATGACATAATGATAATGAATGTAACTTCATGTAATACCTGAGAGAATGAGAAGTTCATTGTTGATGACGGCTTTGCTTGTGCTTGCCTTGCCTTGCCTGCCATGCCTTGCCTTGCCTTGCCCAACTGCTTCCACTTTTGATATGCACCATATTGCATTGGATTGAAGATTCATAGTCATAGGATGAAGTGAAAATGTGGAGGATCTGATTTAGCATGGCAGAGTCAAAATTAATGATGTAAAAGGCAAAGATTGTGGTATCACCCAGGAAATTTCTCTACCTTGATTTTTTTTTTTTGAAAATAAAATTTGGAAAAGGAAAGAGAATGCAAAAAGGAAAAAAACATGTTTTGAAAACAAAAGTGTGCTAAAGTGGGCTCTTGGGCCGAAGAGTTGATAGTGGGCTTGAAAGCCCGGGAAGGGTTGGAAGCGGGGGCACGTGGGCCCAAGAGTTGAATGCGGGCCGGAAGGGCCCAGTTGATGTTGATGGTCATGAGGGCCCAATTGGATGTGATGGGCTCGAAGGCCCGATTGAAGGTTGAGCCCGAGGGACCCAACGAAAAGAGTGGGCACATGGACCCGATTGTGATTTCTGATAGGCTCGCTGGCGCCATTGAACAGTATGGGTGCGCAAACCCGAATTCAAAGAGGTGGGGGAACGGGGGCCCGATTTCGAAGAAGTATGGGCACGCAGGCCCGATGGTGAAGAAATGGGGGCATATAGGCCCGAAGTTGAAGGAGTGTGGGCATGTGTGCCTGAGGTTGTTAGAAGGTGGGCACGTGGGCCCGATTTAGAAGAAATTTGGGCACATGGGCCTGGTTGTAAAAAAACATGGGCATGTGAGCCCGGTTGAGGTGAATTGCGGGCATGTGGGCCCGATTGAGGTGAATTGTGGGCATGTGGGCCCAATTTAGAAAAATTAAGAGCACATGAGTCTGATTGGGAAGAATAATGGGCACGCGGGCCTGATGGAAGGAAAGGGGCACGAAGGCCCAGTTGGGGAAAAGGGACATATGTGCCCAGATGAAGGAAAGGGGCATGCAAGCCCGATTGATTAAAAGGGGCACGTGGGCCCGGTTGAAGAAAAGGGGCATAAGAGCCCGGTTGATTAAAAGGGGCACATGGGCCCAGTTGGATAAAGGGGGCACGTGGGCCCGACTGATGGAAAGGGGCACATGGGCCCAGTTGATGAAAAGGGGCGTAAGAGCCTGAGAAAGGGCCATAAGGGCCCAGTTTAGTGGGATAAAGTGTGGGCCGTGGCCCTAAGATTGACAGATTTTGGGCCCATGGGCCTGATTGATGGTTGTAAGAAGGATAAAGAAAGGGCAGTGGCCCTAAGATTGAGGAATTGTGGGCCCATGTGCCCGATCGTTGATTTGGAGGAGAATAAAGAAAGGGTCGTGGCCCTAAGATTGATTGATCGTGGGCCCATGGGCCAGATTGTTGATTAGGAGAAGAATGGGGTAAGGGTCGTGGCCCTAAGATCGATGCTAAGGTATTTTCCTGCTTAGCTGGAGGAGGTCCTAGTATCCCCTTGCTAAGGTCTGCATCTTCCATCTGTAGGTTTATAGATTCCTTTCCCATTTCACTGACCAATTCGGTCTCCTTACTTCCCAGCTCAGGGGTCAATTCAATCGACAAACTTCATGGATCAATTCCAATGATGACGATAGTTGATCCGTACACAGCGAATCCTTGCCTAGTCCTTGACAATCAACAAAATTTATGATTCCTTTATCTAAGCTCCCGTAGCAGCTTCTCCTCGGGATGTTCTATGGAAGAGGGCATGCCTAGTCTAGGAGATTCCAAAAAGGTAGAAGGGTTTGGTTCGACCTCCCCTACTAGGCGACTTTGATCTTGATGAGAAGCTCGATTCTTCTGCCATGGCAGGAGCACAAATGGTTGGAGTGTCTGAATCTTCTACTACAGCAGGAGCAAGAATAGTAGTAGTGATTGATTCCTTCGTTGAGGCAAGAGTAATAGAAGAAATGATTGGTTGTTGCGCAACCAACTGAAGAGGATCCCTATGCGGTGGGATTGGTTGAGAAGCCGGGGTTTGCTCGATCGGCTCAGGATGAATGATTGGTCGAGGGACCATTGGTGAAGTGGGTTGAGGGGCCAAGGCTTGCGTGGCTAGCCGAGGGGTTGTTGTTGAAATAGGCTGAGAAGCCAATGGTCGGATGATTGGCCGATGGGCCTTAAGAAATGTTGGTGGAGTTGAAGGTTGGGGAGCCGGTTGAAGTAATGGAGTATTCGCACAAGCAACAAGAGGAGCTTTATTAAGCATGGTTGGTTGTGCCATTGACATGGGTTGCATGACTGGCTGAAGTTGGGGCATCGGTGGCCTAATCAACTGGCGTCGAGGAGTTGGCCGAAGATGATGATCTAGATGGGGTTGGGGAGGGCTCCTAGGTTGGTGCATAGTATCAATGTTCTTCTCAGCCATGGGCCTCAATTCATCATGATATTGTATTAATTCCATGTCTCTTTTTGCTTCTCCAATTATTGAATAGCCTGGCCCATATCGTTTCAAGAATTTGGCCTTGACAATTTCAAAATCCCATATTTCTATTTCCCCTAGTGAAAAGAACCATTCTAGGGCTGCACCATCCAATGATCGCTTAAAAAGAATAGCAAGAGCTCTTCGATCATTTAGTCATTGAGACGATTTGCTCAAGAAGTCATTGACATGGGTGAAGGGATCACCTGAGCCATTGTAGCGATGGTAGGCTGGTGTTTGTGATGGAGGGATATGTGGGGTGGGAAAGATGGAGCAGATATTTTAGGGATGGCCTTCGAGTCCAAACGGTGCCTCGGCTCTTCAAAGTGTTCATCCATTTGGTTGAGTTTGTCCATGAATGCTTGAGTGAGGTGGGTTCTGAGCCACCGGTGCAAGGTATTTAGATGAATGGGCTGGAAGAGGTGGCTTCAAAGTAGGAACCGGCATAGAATTATATGAATGCCCCACAATGGGGTGAGTAGAGGCACGACAGGTTGCCCGTGGGAGGAGATGATGAGGGGCCTGATCGTCGATTGGGGTGGTGAAGGGGCTTGATTTCCCTTGACCGGATCTTGATTGGCGAGCATCTTGCCCTTTGTTAAAGATTGCACAAGTGAAAAGGATTCATGATCTAAATGGAGGGATAGACCCTGGAGGATTTGTTCCACACTAAGTGAAGCGGGTGGATGAGTAGGATTTTGAACTTCAGGCTCCTTGACGGCGTTGACATGGCCCTCTGGTTGGACCATGAGTCGTTGTTGAAGCTTGTAGTAGTCTGACCTCCCAACGTGGCTTCCAGACCTTAGCATCATGGGCATCATGTCGATCTTTCTACAAAGATGGTTTAAAAAAAAGCAAGCAAAGCACACAATTTAAAGATTTATTGTTATGTTTTGTTTTGTTTGAATTTTTTGTTTCAATTTAGTTGTTTGAAAAACAAGTTGAACACAAAATTAAAAAGGTTTTTTTTTGTTTTTTTAGGTGTTTTCAAAGAAGAAATTTTTTGGTTGTTTTCAATTGTGGTGAGCAAGCAAGTTATGCAAACAATGTTTTAAAATGACTACTCGACAATATTTGAGTTGAAACCTTAGATTAGATAGATTGTTAGCAATTGTTCACTCAAATAGGTATGATTCCTATTGCTCCAATCTTCAAGACCTAAGGTTATCACTCAATCACCACGAGTAGGAACTTGGGTTCTTCGGGTTTTGGGAAAGTGGTACAACCGGCCCAATCGTGCGGAGAGGAATACTCCACGGATGGGGACTTACGGAGGTCTTGATGGAAACCACCAAATCAACTAGGAAGGAATATCCCAGAAGAGAGGTAAGAATCCACCAAGAAGGTGTTTGGAGGGTGAGGGTGTGTTGGGAGAGAGAGCCCCCGCCTCGAATGCCCTACGGATCGGAGCAAGTCCGGTACCCGATGCAAAAGCTAATGCAAAATTGAAAAATAGAGGGTGGAAGGAGAAGAAGCAATCAATATGCAAACATGAATGAAAGCTATTAAATCAATCAAACAAGTGAATGAAAGCAAGACAAGCAATGATAAAGTAAACAAGTAACTAGCAACTAGAAACTAAAAGGAGGATCACGTGGGAACCGGCTTGTGATGGAGTGTCCAAGTGGGGACAAATCTGAAGTAAAGGTAAAAGGATGGTCCACGCGGGGACCGATTTGAAAATAAGTTGGTTCACGCGGGAACCGAGTTGGAAAAGAAAGGTGGTTCACGCGGGAACCGGTTTATAAGAAGAAAAGTGGTTCACGCGGGAACCGGGTTGAAATTAAAAGACAAGCAAACCAAGTTCACATGGGGGACAATCCTTAAAGGAAGAGTAAACAGCAACTTTAAAGGTAAATGAACATGAAAAAGGTAAAGGACAAGCCGGTCCACACGGGAACCAAGTCGGAAAACAACTAGTTGCACGGATCAATCAAGCTAGCATGGTTGAAGACATTGGATGTCCCACCGTGGTCGCCAAAAAGCTGTCGACTCCAGAAACGGGTTCCGGATCGGCACCTCAAGATAAGGTGAAAGATGGAATGAGGGAAAAGGAGTGAATCGGAAAAACACTCGGAAAGCTGTAAAAGATCCTCACCTCGGTCCCACACTCACATTGATCCCCGAACTTTCATCTCACGGCGTCGCTCGAGCACCGGAGATGGTTCGGGTCATGTGGGAGGAGAGTGAGGAGGATATGAATTTAGAACATGAATAAAAAGAAAGTGTGGTCGCCAGGAGCCGCGGGCTCCGCTTTATGTAATAGAAGTAGAAAGAAATTGACCGTGTGTACCTTAGCGTGGGAGAAAGGGATGTGAGTTCAACCTTCTTCTTCTTCGGCCGGCCGATGAAGAAGAGTCTCCAATCCAATGCTAGCTTGATCAACCTGTGCAACTAGAACAACAAACCAAGTGAAGAGTTTGGTTAGACTTGTGAGAAGTGTAGTAACTGTGGTAAGGAGATAAGAAAGAAGCAATTGGAGTTGGACTCACCGGCTTCGGGGTGAGCCTTAACCCTTTTTTTTGTATTTTTGATTATGTAAAAATGATATAAATGAACTAAAATATGATTTAAAACAGTAAATGAACTGAGTTAATGGAGTTGAGAAAGCTTATAGAATGATTTGGCTTGAGTTGAAGCCGAGTTGGTTGAAGACAGCCGGTTCGGGTAGCTTGATACCCTTCTGGCGCGACTTTGGTGCAGAGGATGTTACGGACGACCCCGATGTCAGAATCGAGTGCCGTTTGTTGGAGTAGACAGAAAACTCAGAGAGGAGGAATTTCAATGTTGATGACTTCTCCGAAATCCTAATGTAGAAGTCAGTAAAAATTATGGAAGGGGCGGATGTGGAAAACAGAACCTGGATGCGCGCCCTGGGTGTAGCAATTGCCACGAACAAACGGCAAGTCAGAATTGAACGCCGTCAGTTGGAGATGAAAGAGGACGAAGAGAGGGACAATTTGTATGTTGAAGACTTTTGCAGCAGAAGCCTCGGATTTTCTCCAGAAGTCGATGAAGAAGGTTGATGAAGAACACCCGGATCGAGCCCTCTCCTTCACCTCCGGATCGGTTTCTTGACTTCGGATCGCCTTTGGACGTCGGGACGGCTTTGGAGAAGAGCTTGGACGACCTTGGGACGAGCTAGGCACCGGGGGTTTAACCTTGGGTCGTTGAGAATGGCCCTCAATTTATAGGGGAAGAGAGCCGGTGCAAAATTTAGAAACTGGACCTAACGTGCCCTCGCGTTTCAAAGGATAGGAGGGCGCGCAGGGCGCGCCCTCAAACCAAGGGCGCTCAGGGCGCGCCCCCAGTTCGGGGGCGCGGTCTGCGCGCCCCCCTGTTTCAAAGGGACCGAGGGCGCGTTCCGCGTCTCACTGCTAAAAATCGACGGAAACTTCCGGAAATTGCTAAAAATCGACTTGACATACGTAACGCGCCCCCGAACCGGGGGCGCGGTACAAATAAGTGAAAATCCTCGCCCGGAAACCTTCCAAAAACCCGGTTTAGAAGGTGCTAATCGGGGTAATTTCCGATTTAAAGCAACTGACCGCGTCCCCGCGTTTCAAAGGAACTGGGGGCGCGCAGGGCACGCCCCCAGTTTGAGGGCGCGCAGGGCGCGCCCTCCTGTTACAAAGGGGGCGGGGGCGCGGTACACTCTCTCTCCTACGCGCGTGTTCCGGAAGCCGTATCTTGCAAACGGGATGTCCGATTCGGCTCCCGTTTGTCGTGTTGGAAAGAGGGCCTCCAACCGCACCTCCTCAAGTCGGTAAACCAGCCGGTATGACTCCCGATATGTTCGCACGGGGCTTTCTACCGGTTTACCCTCTCGCGGAAAGCCGAAACCCGGGGCGAAGATCCAAAATAGCATGGTTCCGGTCGATAAATCTCGGGTCAACTCGGGATGACTTAAAATGATTACCGAACAAGTCCGGTACGATCGAAAAACCTGAAGTCATCGAAAAATCCGAGATTAACCCGGTAAACGTGAATCGAAAGCCGTAAAAGCCGCGAAACCCTAAAATTGACCGAACCGGGTGTATGGCCCCGGTTGATGAAAATATTCGGCTAGAATCAACCCGGATGACCTGAAAAGACCCGGTGATGACCGGATAGGCCTAACATGTGGTCCGGGATAGCCGTGTCAGCACGGATCGAAAAAGCCGTAACGAAAGCCGTCATTGACCGACGCCTACCGAAATGACTTCTCGGAAGCCCTGAATGTTACGGGACACATGCGGGACTCCCGAGACCTTTAATTATGAACCATTCAAGGTCGGTCATCGAGCAGGCTTCGTGTTCTTACAGTTCACGTGCGGCTCTCGCTTGAAGGTTACGGCAATATTCCGGAAAATCATTGGTCCATTCTCAACTAACAAGGGGGGCTCCACCAATGTCCTTAGCTCATCTCCACGAGGTAGTCCGGATCAGATAACGGTCAAATAAAAGATATCGCTTATGGAATAAGAGTCTAGGGCTCCGAATCAGGCCAATTTGGCGTGTCTACACCTGCTACATGAAAAACTCTTTGGAGGCGTGTAGTCAAAACATCAAGGGGGCTGGTCTGGGTGAAAATCTTGCAAGAGACAGTCAGATTAGTAAAAAAGAAAAAAACAACAACAACAACAAAAAAAAAACAAAAAAACAAAAAAACAAAAGAACAAAAAAACAAAAAAAACAAAAAAACAAAAACAAAGAAAAATATAAAAGACTGGCTCATTCAAAAAGCTTGCCTGTTGGGGAGCATGCAAGAATTGACACCATCAGATATGCCTATTGAATGGAGGATGGACAACCAAACACAAAAAGAAGCCAAGGCTGGTCATGTACAAGGGCCCAAGCCCTTCTCAGTCCTGAAGAAAGCTCATGTAGCAGAAGCAGTGGATAAATTGCCAGGGACAAAGCAGAACAAATATCGGAGGCCAACTTACATGGGCAGCCCCTTCTCGACTACCATCAACAACAAACTGCCCATGGGGGGCATTTGTTGGCATCAAATTTTTCCGCTTAGCTTTCCTGATACAAGTTTCAACAATGCCGAAGCCGGTGCAGAAAATCTAACCCAGATTCAAAAAATTAGTGAATAGATGATGTAAACAGGCTTTAGAAATGCCTTGGCATGGCCTTACATGCTACAAGTGGCCAAGATAATGTGTTCATTACATAGCCCCGGTCAAGAGCTTCGCAACGGTGCCCAAAACATGAAAAATGGACATCGGAAGGCCGGAATGACCATTTTGCCCCTGACACTTTGGGACAAATTGGAACTCTAACATGGAATTCCAACTTTACCACATTGTCAAGGATAGATAGATCTAGGCAACGCTCGAAATGGATCAAAAATCCGACCCCCGGATGAAGAGATATGCAAGAAAGAGCAAATCCGGACGGAAAGCCGTATGTTCTCGCACCAGGGGCATAATGGTCCGATTAGCTCTGGATCCACCCATGGGCTAAAAATTTAAATTTTCATCACCCAAAACTTTTATCTCATGAATATTGATGCATTAAAAATAAATTTGGCCAATGGGAGAAGGCAATTGCATTCAATTACAGTTTTCGGTATTATCGACGGCCGAGATCGCACCGATTAGAGAAACTAGCTAAATTAAGAGATCTGTTGCAATTCAAGTGATCTCAACCACACATCAGGATAGAGCATAAGATCAATGGCCATCAGGGCATGATCTGGAATTTTTTTGAAGTAAATTTTGGATTTATTTAATTGGTTTTGGTCGAAATTAATGCTAGCCGTTGGATCGGGAGCACTCTGATTAAACTAGGGTTAAACCTAACCCAAGATGGGCTAACCTAGCCTTGTCATGGCCGAACTCCATCCTCCCTCATCTGATGTGTGCGCAAGAAGCCCTAGAAAATAGGGGAGAGAGGCGCACCCACCTCCTCCTTCCTTGGTTGGTGGGTCCCACTCAACCACTTCCCTCAACCACCTCCCATGGCTTATCCCTATCTCTCCCTTGGTTTACTTTCATCCTAACTAATTCTACAACTATCCAAGCCTATCCTCATACAAGCCTTGGTCGAACCAGCCTTCTTGCCACATGTCATGTGCGCACATCTCCTTGAAAGTAGGAGAGGGTGCGCACCCTTCTCTCCCTGTCTTTCTAGTTGGCGCACAATCACCTCAACAACCTCTCTTGAGTTATCCTTATCATCCTCAACCTCCCTTGAGTTATCCTTATCTCCTCTCAACAACCTCCAGCCTTATCTCCTCCTGGAGATGGCGCCCCTCAGCCCCTATAAAAGCCCCCTCAGCTGGCCATGTGCAGGACAAGCTGATCACCCTGCGGAAGCCCTGCCTCTCCTCCCTCTACCTTGCTCCAAGACAGCTTCTCCTTGCTTGGACGTCTTCATCAGAAAGTCAGCAACCTCTCCAGCCCCCTTGTGGTGTACCAAGTGAAGAAGAAGAAGGAGAAAAGGCCTCCCTCCAGCAGGTGCGCCAGCAGCAGCCCAATCGGTGGTGCACTGATTCCAACAGCAGGTGTTCCTTCTGAGAGCACTGATTGTAGCCCCATTTTCAGCAACAAAAGAAGAATAAGAAGAAGGGTATAAGACCAGTCATCTTCTCCTTCAATCTCCAACAAGGATTGTGCAAAAAAGGTGAGGGAAGATGTAGTACTTTCTAGTTCTTTTCCTCCCCTCTTCTTTCTCTTCCCCTCGGCCTTCTCTATGGCCATTCAAGAAGCTCCAAAACTCAGCCTTGTTGGTACCACTTAAAGCCCATGTTCAACTTCCCAATGTTGGTTCCACAAGCCATCAAAAATCAGCCTCTTTGAGCCCCTCATTTCAGACCCCTTGCTGTCCATGTGTACACAGCCCATAGGTGGTCTGTAAACAGCCCATTTGCCATCCCCAAGCAGCCCCATGTTGTCACCTAACACCATGCCCCTTGTTGCCATCCCTCTAGCAGCCAATTAGGCTCCTGAACATGCTCCTAATCAGGCCATGTTTGACCATCCTTTCTGTCCAAGTGGACATACTTCAGAACATACCCAAATCAGGCCCCTCTGCTGGCCTTGAAATCAGGCCCCTCTGCTGGCCATGAAACCAGACCCCATGCTTCCTGTTTTTCCTTCCCCTTTGAGTATATGTTGAGAGTCAACGCTTTGAGACTCTCGAAATCTGCCGGGCGGACCGAGACTACTCAGGCGGGCCTTCAATTCTCATGCCCTTTAGGCATTCCTAAAACTAGTCCTAGTTCATACCTAAACCTACTCCTTGTGCAGTCCTACCAAAGCTCACCTAAACAGCACCTTAACCAACCCATTCCAGCCCCTCTGAGGCTCACCTAGCCCGCTGCTACAGCAAGATGTCAAGGTGCAAAAATGGAGGGCCATGGAGGTGCAAAGCCGGCCCATTGGGTCATGAAGTTCAAAGCAGGCCGCCAGGACCCATAAAGCACAAGATTGGGCCAACCGGGCCGACATAGCATGAAGACCAGCCCATTGTGCTGATGAAGCTGGCCCATTGGGCTTTGGACACTTAAAATAAACCTTAATTAAATCTGAAGGCGAAATGCCAAAATTAAATAAGGAGTTAGCACCACCACGTGGGCGCTCCACCTTGGGCAGCTAGCCCGGACCCGTATCCGGTATGTTGACCCGGGCGTAGGCATGGGACACGCTTCCCACTGCAGACGAACCCTTCCCACTACTTGGAAAGTCAAATGACTATGCCTTGTAGGACGGATAAAATTCCACACCAATTAGAAAATAAGGCGGCGTGCTGCCAAAATTTTCTCAATCAAGTGGATTTATAACCAGGGAAGGACATTCACACATTTGCACTTCGACAAGCATTATTCTTGGCATATGAACTGCCACATCTGTTGTACACCAGCATGAACATGAATATTCAATGAACATTTCAAGTGCCGAGTTGATTGCATGTGACTGGGCATCAACACTAGCCCGACAGACCGGATGTGATGCAAACCGAACAAGAGTTAACCAAATCTGAAGTTAACTTAATTAAATATAAAAATACATTCAAACTAATCTTAAAACATGCTTAAAACAGATCATTAAAGCTTTAACATTCAACAAAAATCATATTTAATACAATCTGGAAAAATTGATTCAATACACTTAATCCATTGGAATTCAATTCCCCAAACAAGTGCAAGTCTGTTGGCATCAAATTTTTCCGCTTAGCTTGCTTGATACAAGTTTCAGCAATGCCGAAGCCGGTGCAGAAAATCTGAACCAGATTCAAAAAAATCATGAATAGATGATGTAAACAGGCTTTGGAAATGCCTTGGCATGGCTTTACATGTTACAAATGGCTAAGATAATGTGCTCATTACATAGCCCCGGTCAAGAGCTTCGCAACGGTGCCCAAAACATGAAAAACGGACACCGGAAGGCCGAAATGACCATTTTGCCCCAGACACTTTGGGACAAATTGGGACTCTAACATGGAATTCCAACTTTACCACATTGTCAATATTGGATAGATCTAGGCAACGCTTGAAACGGATAGAAAATCCGACCCCCGGATGAAGAGATATGCAAGAAAGAACAAATCCGGACGAAAAGCCATATGTTCTCGCACCAGGGGCATAATGGTCCGATTAGCTCTGGATCGACCCATGGGCTGAAAATTTCAAATTTCATGACCCAAAACTTTAATCTCATGAATTTTTATGCATGAAAAATAAATTTGGCCAATGGGAGGAGGCAATTGCATTCAATTACAGTTTTCGGCATTATCGACGGCCGAGATCGCACCGATCAGAGAAACTAGCTAAATTAAGAGATCCGTTGCAATTCAAGTGATATCAACCACACATCAGGATAGAGCATAAGATCAATGGCCATCAGGGCATGATTGGGAATTTCTTTGAAGTCAATTTGAGATTTATTTAATTGGTTTTGGTCGAAATTAATGCTAGCCGTTGAATCGGGAGCACTCTGATTAAACCAGGGTTAAACCTAACCCAAGATGGGCTAACCCAACCTGTCATGGTTGAATCCCATCCTTCCTCATCTGATGTGTGCACAAGAAGCCCTAGAAAATAGGGGAGGGAGGCGCACCCACATCCTCCTTCCTTGGCTGGTGGGTCCCACTCAACCACTTCCCTCAACCACCTCCCATGGCTTATCTCTATCTCTCCCTTGGTTTATCTTCTTCCTAACTAATCCTACGACTAACCAAGATTATCCTCATCCAAGCCTTGGTTGAACCAGCCTTCTTCCCACATGTCATGTGCGCACACCTCCTTGAAAGTAGGAGATGGTGCGCACCCTTCTCTCCCTCTCTTTCTAGTTGGCGCATAATCATCCTCAACAACCAACTATGTGTTATCCTTATCATCCCCAACCTCCCTTGAGTTATCCTTATCTCCTCTCAACAACCTCCAGCCTTATCTCCTCCTGGAGATGGCGCCCCTCAGCCCCTATAAAAGCCCCTCAGCTGGCCATGTGCAGGACAAGCTGATCACCCTGCGGAAGCCCTACCTCTCCTCCCTCTACCCTGCTCCAAGACAGCTTCTCCTTGCTTGGACGTCTTCATCAGCAAGTCAGAAATCTCTCCAACCCCCTTGTGGTGCTCCAAGTGAAGAATAAGAAGGAGAAAAGGCCTCCCTCCAGCAGGCGCGCCAGCAGCAGGTGCAACCAGCCCACCTGATTGGTGTGCCAACTTCAGCAAGTGCAAATCAAACCAATTGAAAAGAACACATAAATAAAACATTAAGGTATATGAAATTCATATTAAAACATGCCAAATTCATATCATTAACAATCTGAAATTCAAGTTTAATCAATTTGAACCAAACTTCAAAACATTTAAAACATACTGAACACACCCGAATTGGTATTAAAACACCAACCGACATCAGAAAATCACATGAAAATGACTCAACGCATGTCAATTAAACTTAAACAAGTCAAAATTGATAAACACATCTAAAATATCAAGTTCAAACAAAAATAAAATAAACTTCAACCAATTGAAGTAAAACAAACCAAACAATTCAAAAAAGCTCAAAACAAATAACATTTAAATCCAAGTTAAATGGAAATCTGAAATTAACATTTCAAACCATATCCAAATCCATTCATAAATCAAACATAAACCAACTCCAAACAAAATCTAATCAAACTTGTTTGCATCTCATTGGGCCTAAAAGTCCAGGGCCCTTTGTGTTCTTTTTACATTGTGGATGTGCACGCTCTCGTCAAACAAGTTCGCTATGGCAGTTAATCAAGGGTGTTCGAGTGTTTGCTCGATGTAAATGAACATCGGATATTCGCACCATCCGATGGAGAGAGGTCAAAAATAATTTCACAGAACCCGAACCTCGGTTCTATACTCTTCTAATATCACCTGGACTATCTAGTAGTTTTTATGGTCTATCACCTATTTTACTAGAAAATTCAGGTACGATATTTTCAACATTCAAAAAACAAATATTTTAAACACATTTCAAGAATCAAAAAGATTCCTGAGGTTCCGACAAATTGGCACGCCCGGTGGGAGCTCTCTTTCCCTTCATCTCTCTGCCATAGCGATCTGAGAAAGTGCACATCCACTACCTCTTAAAAACACTCTAATCAAGTCAACCTTTTTACAGGTTCAGCAGTGGCTTGTGAAGGTGTCATTTACTTAAAAACTTATGTTGACAATGCAGCGTCAACTCAATCACGTTGGTGATCAATTTCAACAAGTTTGCAAAGATCGTGTTGCTCCTGGACTGGCTCGACACCATCCTGGAGTCACCGCCTGCTTCTGAGGACATAGCAATGCTACCCCTCACTTTCTACTCCATAATGCATCTCCAAAAGCTTGGCCTGGACACCGCCAAGTTGCTCCCAGAAAATGTTCTGTTGTCTCCCCCACGTGAGACTTTCATGGTGAATCAGATCACCCTTGAATTTGGGCCCGCACCCACACCCACAGTCATAGTACCTACTCAACTTGCTGCCCTGGCACCTACTATGTCTACCACAACATTTGTGCCTACACCTGCTTCCATGCTGACACCTGCTACAACACCCCTCAACCTGAGGAAGAACATGAGTGAGTGAGGATCCTTTCGGCACCTCAACATCAACAACGTGTGTTGCTCATGGGACCACACCCACCAAGCGATTCCTATCAAGACTCCTTCTAAGCTTATGGAGGAGAAGGATAGATGAAACCTGTTATCTTGCCACTTGTCGACAGTTCTTCACTCTGGACTAGCTAGATTACAACAATGGGGCCCTTACTGTGCCCAATGTTAATGCACCAGATGCAAGGGGGAAGTGTAGACCTTCTGCCTACCCCAAGAAATCCAACAAACCAGTAGCTAGAAAGGCCATGGAAAGGGGGCAGCCCTCCCTTCTGAACTTAGAAGACTCAAAAAGGACAATACAGGCAACGGATCAGCCCTTAGCTTGCCATACTTCATTAGACTGAGCAGTGGTCTATGATGACAAGACCCCACAGCTTATCCAACTGGGGGCAGCCTCTCCATCGGATTTTCCCTTCATCTAGCTAACCGATCAGTCGTTCAATGTACAAGGGCTTGACAGCAACCGCCTGCCATAAAAAAGAGAGAGACATCAGTAGTCAGCCATGACACTGAATCACCTTGGCACTCAATTCTGCCAGCTAGGGGCAAATCCCCATATGAGCTAATGCTATGGACAACGTGGGAACAATCCTCTCCTCTGAGTTCTGAAAGCGGTGGGCTGGACAGCCAGCTCCAAAATGGCAGCGCAGGCAAAGAACCATCCCTCAGCCCTCCTTCCCTCATTCGACCAATCAGCTGTCCAAGATGAGGAGAACTGGCAGGTGCCACCACCTACCAGCCAGGAATCACCTGTAGTTGGTCAGCCCATTGGCCATTTTTTTCTTTTTCAGCTCTCTACTTAACTGATCAGGGGCAACATTCTTGTCAGATCCTCTCATCATTGGGCTGGCCAATCAGCAGTTGGAGAGGCCAGGAAGAGGGGGAAGCCCTCTCCTCTAAATTATGAAGTCATATGCTGATCAGCAGCTCTAAAGACAGCAACTCGGGTGAGGGACCAGCCCTCGACCAGCCTTCCTGCATCGGACTGACCAGCAGTCTAAGCTGAACAGAACTTGTAGGTGCCACCACCTACCAAGGGAAAATTCTTTGTGAATGGTTGGTTCATTGACCACCCTTTCAAGTTCACTACTTAACCGACTGTGGGTAGACTCCCCGTAGGTCATTCCCTTCACCTGGCTGGCCGATCAGTGGTCTGGCTCATGAAGACCTGGCAGCAGCCACTTGCCATGATGAAAACATCAATTAGCCTAGCTGTTGGCTTACTACTTCGGCACCCAGCTCCGCCGATTGGGGGCATGTTCCCCACACAAGTTATTCCTCACGTGGAAGTACATCCAATGGATCCCCTGCTGACCGGGGGCAAGGTGCTAGACCCTCTCCCATGGTCCCTAACTGAATTTGGTTTCTCCTCAATGGAACCAACCTCTATCAAGGTTTGTTGTTCACCATTCCCAGATGAGGGGCTTACGGGCTACGTGTGTCATTTTTAATGTCTCACGTTTATCGACCTAATTAGAACGAGGAGGGATTTTATTTTAGTCTCATCAACATAGGTGCTACATATAAATATTAATATACCTTTGGAATATCATATATTTAAGGTATAATCTGTAGCACACACCACATATCAAATATGCATTAAAACATAGGTGATCATGGACTTAACGCTAAGCATACACCTAAGGCACCCCTATAGGTGCAATTCCTTGCTTCAGAAGCTTGAGTTGGCATGCTCCCACTTCAGAAGGGTGCTTCTCCAAGTGGTCCCGCTCTCCATTCTATCACGAGCCGGCTTCTAACCATTACAAGCAGCTAAAGGGTACACAGACCCACAAATGTACAACTCATAATAAGAAACCTTGGTTTTAACCAAGGGGAGTACACAAATGGGGAGGAGGTAGAATGTACAATCAGATTGTATAGAGGGAGAGGAGGCACACGCAGGCCTCATTTAATAACATAACCAACTTAATTAACCAAGCAATCAAAAGCAAAGCATATTTAAGTCCATGATCACCTCCATACACACCAACATTCATCACATGAACATAGAGCGCATACATGATAATTATATGAGATATATCATATATACCATCATAAAATTATATATTGTAATTTTGAAATTCCAAATTTCATGCTTGTCGAATTTTCATAAAATAAATAACATGAAATGCACATATAAACAATTTACATGCATAAGACAAGCAATATAAAATATTCAGATGATTCATGCTTTTCCAAAATTTATCAGAGAATTAAATTAATGTCCAAATCATAATTCTTTAAAATCATATTTTTCAGAATTTATTTGAACACTAATTTAATCAATAAAGATTATAAAAAAAATTTAAAATAATTTATAAAATGATTCTATGGCAACCAAAGTCCAAAACTATTTAACAGGTTCATAAACATTTTACAAATCTATTAAATAATTTCTCAGAACTTATATAATCATTAATTTCATTAATTTTGATCTTAAAACAATTTTAAAATAAAAAATAGTATAATTCAATAAAAAATAGTAAAAATTTATTTAATAAGTCATTAAACACTTTAATAACTCATTAAATACATTCTACAATTTTTCAGAATTTTTCTGGAATTTTTTGGCAATTTTTCGGATCAAAAATGAATTTTAAATAATTTAAAAACATTTTAAATCAAATTAAATGGCGGCGCAGTGCGCCGACCAGTTGGCGCCGGCCACGGCACCGGCGGGCGCGACGCGGCGATGCCACGTACCCCCGCGGGTGCACCGAGGAGCCAGTCGCCGCGCGCCGTGCGCCGAGCACCTGCATGCGCCGCCGCGCGCCTCCTGCGCCAACGCGGGGCAGCTGCGTACCCCGTCCGGGGTGGCTACCCTTCCGCCACGTACCCCCCCCCTGCGGTTGAGTCCGGATCCAATCCAGACTCGTCTCCTCTGCCCGATAAGGGCGGGGCGACACTGTAGCACCCGAAAACCCTAGAAAAGCGCCGACTTTCGGGCCTTATTTGGGGGGTCAAACAGAGTCCAAAAAATACGAAACAATATGCGTTGGAATCCTTAAACAATAAGGATTCTATTTATAGAAGTTTCATCTCATTAAAAATTCTATCAAACGCACAGTTTCGGGAGGAAGTTGCCACAGCCGCAATTAAACCAAACCGTAAATACCTCTCAAATCTGGCACCTCCAAGGGCCGTTGAGTGTCCAATAACTTATGTAAACTCTAGGAAACTTAATTTCCTATCTTCCTACATCATTATACAGAGGTATTTGAGTCCAAATAGGTAAGTTCATCAACTCCCCTAATTTCGGCCGGATTTTCGGATATGATCATCTTAGCAACTTTTCGAACTCATTCCGGACTCTCCGGATGGCCAAAATTCATGAGGTTTGCGGCATTAGAAATATCTCATCCACTAGAATCCAATGAATCTAACCACACACAGTTTCGTATCTCATACAAACTGTGGTGATCAAATCAAAACAGCTCTGTATACAGTTTTGGGAAAGCAAGAAATCACATGAAATCAAGCCAATTTCGATTCAACTTCGACCAAGGCTTCAACCGGGCTCTGATACCACTGTAAGGAATCAATATATGACAGCGGAAAAATTTTGATTCCATAAAATCATGATCTTTGCCTTGATCGATGCCGAACGAGTAAAACCGGGAACCGAATATGAAGTAGAACGAGAGTACCTCATGGGATTTCTCAAATCCCTCACCATGGATGAAGAGAGGACATTCCTCCTTGCTTAAAACCGTTCAAGTGTCTGGTCTCTAGCGGTATCCACACGATCTGCTTCAATAGAAGAGTTCTCCCTTCCTTCGGGCCCCCATAAACCTTCCAAATCCAAGCTTGACCATGGGAGATCACCTTCTAGAGGAGAGAGGAGGGAGAGAGGAGGCTTGGGATGTGCTCCAGCCCTATGGCTTGTTAGGGTTTGGCTTCATAAGCCATTTATATATAGAAGATGGAATTTTTCACAAAAACCCAAAACTTCTATAAAATTGCGTCCATGCCCTCATCTTATTGACCAGATCTATTGTGTGTGACCCACTAGGCCCAATAGTCAATTTGGTTGAAGCCTTAATTAATTTAAAAGAACAATTCCTTTAAATTAAATCAAAACTGTTATCCGATAACAGTTTTTACGGCTATCTGATCATAAAGGGTACAAGCCACATCCTATGATCCCAAATGACTTTGGGGAGTTAAATAACATCCATTGAGCCTTTCCATCATCAATTACCACATGGATTTAAATCCTCGTTCATACAATGTCCCGGTCAGTCAGGGGTTCGGCACTGACTGTCAACCCCTAAATATTCCAACTCTATGAAATCTTATACTCAGGAATGGATCAACTGGAAAACTCCTTTTCCAATTATCCTATCTACCTTGGCCAAGGATTTAGAGTACTATTCATAGGACATTCTCTCTCTCCTACCGAGAGTGAACGATCCCCTATTGTCCGCTCAATTGCCTCCACCAGGTTTCCCATATACCCAATCCATTAACTATATAGGACCACAATACTAAGTGATCCATCAGTCAATAGTCAAAGTACATAGTATGCCTGGCAAGACATCTTTGGCAACTCAGGTCAAAGATCCAACCGTGCTATTAAGATGTAAGAATAACCTGATAGACAGTTCGGTAAGATACAGATCAGGTTTTCTTAAATTGGTCAGTTCAGTGAACTCATTCCACTAATGAGCACCTGTGTGTGTATCTAAGTGTCCTCACACTGATGACCAATGAGATCGGTCATTCTCATCATATGAGAAGACATCACACACACTAGTCTATCCGGATTCTTGATGTCCTGTCTCAAGGATCCTATGACTAAAAACATTTAGATCACATACCTCTAGATGATCGATCTCATTATCATGATCTCATCATGATTCAATCATCATTGCATGTGATTAAGGACTTCATTACGATATACGCTTCAAATAAAAGCTAGTAACAAAGTTTTGCCTATTTAATTGAATGAGATATTCCTAGAAATGTCGAATCATATCATATATGATTGGCTTGTAGGGCATACATTTCTATCAATTAAACACCAGCAGTTTGAGCATGCGCCTGCAAAACAACAATAGTAGAGTCTCTTCAAGATTCGAGTCAGACATTAGTCTTGCCATCACTTGATGGTTAGCAATGTGCATTGCCCCTGGAATCTCACTCTCCTGGCTGCCTTCATCCAAACACGACGAAGCTCAACTCATTGATCTACTACTTGACAACCAGTTTCTTACTTTCGAGTGGTTGGGTGTCAAAGATAGGGCTCATGCCATGCGCACCATTGTTGCTGCACTAGCTACACAATAGAAGCTCAAGTCTTCTATCCAACTTAAGAAGATCGGCCGACCAATGGCCAAGCAAGACAAGGAGTGGGGGCAACCCTCTCCTTTGAAACTTGAAAACACGAGCCAACCTACTATGGTTATAAAGGTGGCAGTCCGGGTGAGGGATCAGCTCTTAGCCCATATTCCTCAACTAGATTGATCATCCATCTTACCTAGAGAGAGCCGGTAGGCCCCAACACTTGTCATAAAAAGAAAATTTTCTTACATTTGGTTTGTCTGCCGACCTACTCTTCCAACACTTTGCTCTACTGACTGGTGGAAAGTTCCCCGTTCAAGCTACTCCATGCCTAGGGTCCCAGACAGTAGACTCTCATGCCGATCGAGGGCAAGGTTCCAGACCCTCTGCCCAGGTCCTTATATAAATTGGACCGATCAGTGGTTTGACTTGAATATAGCTAGCAGACAGCAACACCTACCATTAGAAAAATTCTAGCAATTGAGGGGCCAGCTGATCAACATTGTTCATGCTCGGCTCAAGCAACTAAGGGCAGCCTTCTTGTCCAAGCCACTCTCCAACAAGCTGACTGACCAGCGGTCTAGTCCTTAGGTCATCCTACTAACTTACCATTGCTGATTGGTGACAAGTTTCCCGCACAAGCTACACCCCACCGAGAGCCTCGGACAGTGGACTCTCGTACCGACCGGGGGCAAGGATCCAAACCCTCTACCCCAGTCCTCAAACAAATGTGGCTACCAAATACCAATGTTTCCCCAGTGGAGCTTCTACCTTCTAAGCTTGGTCATTTACAACGCTCGGATGCAAGCCCTTCCAGGTTGAAACCCTGGCCTTGACCACACTAAGGGCCATTCTTATATTGTTGCCCTATGTCCTCCTTTCCATTAAACATTTTTCAGAAAATCATTGCCACTTTAACCATTCTGATTATGGTGCTACAAGCCTCTATCACTCATGCCTGTTCAGACTTAGTGATGCTTTGAACTCCCACCACCTTGATCAATCTGATTTTAGTGGTTTACAAAAATATTCCCCAGCCTTGGCTTTTCAGCCCACATGGCCCAACAAAAAAACAAACACATACACACACACACCACTTTCCTCCCATTTCAGATGACTCCCAACACTTTTACCATCTTGGCCATTCTGGCCCGTATGGCCCTAAAACCTCTACTACCCTGATCACCCTGATCTTGGTAGCCTACTCAACTTGCTACCTTGACCACTCGTTCATGCAGTGAGGCTATCGTAAATGCCTCTTTGGCTTCAATAGTCTCTCTCAATCTTGCCTTTTGTGCAAACCTTTAAATCAGCCCCTTTGAGGCTATCTCTCTCATTGGTCCCTCTGTGACCATCTCTTCCCTCTATGCAAGCCTTCCATAAAGTCCATCACACGAAGGCTCCTCTTCGCCCCTTTGTGGAACCTTAGTTCTACCCTTTGTGTAGACCCTTGGGAATCCAGCCTCTTTGAGGCTCCCTTTTGCCTCTTTGTAGCAATTTAGTCATACCCTTTGTGTTGACACTTGGGAATCTCGCTCCTTTGAGGCTCCCTTTCGCCCTTTGTGGCATTTTAGTCTTACCCTTTGTGTAGACACTTGAGAATCCAGCCCCTTGAGGTTTCCATTTACTCTTTTGCAGCATTTTAGTTCTACCCTTTGTGTAGACCCTTGGAACTTCAGCCCCTTTGAGGCTTTTGCCCCTTTGTGGCATTTTAGTTATAACCTTTGTGTAGACCCTTGGGAGTCTAGCCCTTTGAGGCTCCCCTTCACCTCTTTGCAGCACTTTTGTCCTATCCTGTGTGTAGACACTTGGGAATCAGCCCCTTGAGGTTTCCATTTACTCCTTTGCATCATTTTAGCTCTACCCTTTGTGTAGACCCTTGGGAATCCAGCCTCTTTGAGGCTCCCTTTTGCCTCTTTGTAGCAATTTAGTCATACCCTTTGTGTTGACACCTGGGAATCTCGCTCCTTTGAGGCTCCCTTTCACCCTTTGTGGCATTTTAGTCTTACCCTTTGTGTAGACACTTGAGAATCCAGCTCGTTGAGGTTTCCATTTACTGCTTTGCAGCATTTTAGTTCTACCCTTTGTGTAGACCCTTGGAACTTCAGCCCCTTTGAGGCTTTTGCCCCTTTGTGGCATTTTAGTTATACCCTTTGTGTAGACCCTTGGGAGTCTAGCCCTTTGAGGCTCCCCTTCACCTCTTTGCAGCACTTTTGTCCTATCTTGTGTGTAGACACTTGGGAATCAGCCCCTTGAGGTTTCCATTTACTCCTTTGCATCATTTTAGTTCTACCCTTTGTGTAGACCCTTGGAAATTCAGCCCCTTTGAGGCTTTTGTCCCTTTGTGGCATTTTAGTTCTACCCTTTGTGTAGACCCTTGGGAGTCTAGCCCTTTGAGGCTCCCCTTCACCTCTTCGCGGCACTTTTGTCCTATCCTATGTGTAGACACTTGGGAATCAGCCTCTTGAGGTTTCCATTTACTCCTTTGCAGCATTTTAGTTCTACCATTTGTGTAGACCCTTGGAAATTCAGCCCCTTTGAGGCTTTTGTCCCTTTGTGGCATTTTAGTTCTACCCTTTGTGTAGACCCTTGGGAGTCTAGCTCTTTAAAACTCCCTTTCACCTCTTTGCGGCGCTTTAGTCCTACCCTATGTGTAGACACTTGAGAATCCAGCCCCTTGAAGCTCCCATTTGCCCCTTTGTGGCATTTTAATTCTACCCTTTGTGTAGACCCTTGAGAATCCAGCCCCTTTGAGGCTCCCTTTCGCCCTTTGTGGCATTTTAGTCTTACCCTTTGTGTAGACACTTGGGAATCAGCCCCTTGAGGTTCCCATTTGCCCCCTTTGTGGCATTTTAGTTTTACCCTTTGTGTAGACACTTGGGAATCCAGCCCCTTGAAGCTCCCATTTACCCCTTTGTGGCATTTTAATTCTACCCTTTGTGTAGACCCTTGGGAATCAAGCCCCTTTGAGGCTCTCTTTCGCACTTTGTAGCATTTTAGTCCTACCCTATGTGTAGACACTTGGGAATCTAGCCCCTTGAAGCTACCATTTCCCCCTTTGTGGCATTTTAATTCTACCCTTTGTGTAGACCCTTGGGAATCCAGCCCCTTTGAGGCTCCCTTTCGCCCTTTGTGGCATTCTAGTCTTACCCTTTGTGTAGACACTTGGGAATCAGCCCATTGAGGTTCGCATTTGCTCCTTTGCAGCATTTTAGTTCTACCCTTTGTGTAGACCTTTGGGAATTCAGCCTCTTTGAGGCTCCCTTTTGCCCCTTTGTGACATTTTACTTCTACCCTTTGTGTAGACTCTTGGGAATCCAGCCCCTTTGAGGCTCCCCTTTGCCTCTTTGTGGCATTTTAGTCCTACCCTTTGTGTAGACCCTTAGAAATCTAGCCCCTTTGAGGCTCCCTACTTAGCCATTATGAGGCTCTTTATTGGTCCCTCTATGACCTCTTATTGCTACCATTTGTGCTAGTTTTTCTTAAAAATCTAGTCCCTTTGAGACTCCATGCTCACACCTTTGAGACTCTGTTTCTGCCTTTAGTGCAAATGTTTACAAAAGGATAGCTCCTTTGTGGTTCCTTACTAGCCCCATTGTGGCTCTCAAACTTTGCTTTTTAGGCAAGATTGAAGCTCCTTTGTGTTAGCTTCATGAGCCTTCATTAGACCTTCATGCCAAGTTGCCTTCTACACTTGGATCACTCTTACCTCTATTTGAGCCTTCATCAGACCTTCATGATAAGTTGCCTTTTACACTTGGATTGGTCTTATCTTACTTGAAACCCCTTTGTGTTGGTTTCAAATTTTGACCCTCATGCCAAGTTGCCTTTTACCCTTGGATTGGTCTTATCTTACTTGAAACTCCCTTTGAGTAGGTTTCAAATTCAAACCCTCATGCCAGGTTGCCTTTCATACTTGGATTGGTCTTATCTTTTTTTCCTTCCCCTTTGAGTAGGTTTCAAATTCTAACCCTCATGCCAAGTTGCCTTTCATACTTGGATTGGTCTTATCTTACTTGAA
Source organism: Cryptocoryne crispatula var. balansae (assembly GCA_036172225.1). NCBI lineage: Eukaryota > Viridiplantae > Streptophyta > Magnoliopsida > Alismatales > Araceae > Cryptocoryne > Cryptocoryne crispatula. The sequence continues at coordinate 334,867 of JAYDZW010000024.1, forward strand.
ATCCCCTTTGAGTAGGTTTCAAATTTTGACCCTCAGGCTAAGTTACCTTTCTCACTTGGATTGGCCTTATCCTGCTGAGGAAACACCTTTATGATTGTTTCTCCACTTATCCATTTAAAACCTCCCTTTTGTGTCAGTTTGAAGATTAGACCCACATGCCAAGTTGCCCTCCGCACTTGGATTGGCCTCATCCCCTTGAGAAATCCCCTTTGTGTCAGTTTCTCCATTCACCTAGCTAAAGCCCCCTTGTGTTAGGTATCTCAACTCTTCTCGAACCCCCATGTTGAATTACCTCTAATTTTGACTAGGTTCTTTCTTCTATAATATGGCTTGAGGGAAGCCTTGATTCCCTACAAAAAAAAGAATAAAAAGAGATGAAAAAAAAGAATGGGCTAAAAATGGAGATGCCTGATGGACTTAGTCAATCAAACACCATGATTGGCTAAGGGTAAAAATGTCAAAATAATCTAGTCAAGGTGAAAACCTGCAAAGGCGCCTTGGGCAAAATTGGATAACCCTGCTGTGTGAAAATCCTACAATGGGACGCACAGGCAAAAGTGAAAAGGGGTCAACCTGGGTGAAAACTCCGCAAAGGAGCAATCAGGTTGATAAGAAAAACAAAATAATCAACTTGGACAAGCCCCCAACCTAACAAGATGGGTGGGTTCATCCCCCTAATTTTATTAGGGAGGAGATCTGAGTTGCCAATGACGAAAAGGCTCTCATAGGCTCATCTACCTTGTAGTAGAAATATGCCAGGGAGACCATACCTGAGGCAACGAGGAAGACCATCTCCTGCCTTTAAAATTTAGGGAAGTTCCCACACTTCATCTTGAAAGGGACGAAGGGTAATACCCTACTCTACTCTCACTCATTCTTACCCCTTCAGTCATTCTTTTGGCTTTAGCAATCCCACCATCTTGATCATTCCGATCCTGATGGTCCATAAATGAAAAAAACTTTCTCCAATCTTGACCCTACACGTCCCATAAAAACTCATACTGTCATGACCCTTCCTGGTCTGAACAATTTTTGAAATTAATTCAAACCCATACCACCCTGACCATTCCGATCTTGTTGGTCTACAAGCTTCCACGTTGTCATGACCATCCAGTCTTGATGACCTACAAAAAACATGCATTATTTGGACCATCATTCCAGGCAACCTTCAACAAACTAACCATCTTGGCGAGGTTGGTCTTGTATGGCTTTAAAACTCTCACTACCTTGATCATCCCGATCTCGGTAGCCTACACAACTAGTTTCCTTGACTACTTGTTCTTGAGGCTCCAAACAAGGCTTCTACAATGCCACTTTTGCTTCCATAGCCCTACTTTAGTCCTACACCATGTGTAGACCTATGGGACACCAGCCCCTTCGAGGCTCCCATTCGCCCCATTGTGGCACTCTATTCCTACACCTTGTGTAGACCCATGGGACACCAGCCCCTTTGGGGCTCCCGTTCGCCTGTTTATGGCACTTTAGTCCTACCCTTTGTATGGACCCTTGAGAAATCAGCCCCTTTGAGGCTCCCATTCGCCCCTTTTTGGCACTCTATTCCTACACCTTGTGTAGACCCATGGGACACCAGCCCCTTTGAGGCTCCCATTCACCCCTTTGTGGCACTATTAGTCCTACCCTTTGTGTGGACCCCTGGGAAACCAAACCTTTGAGATTTCCTACCGGACCATTTGTAGTGCACAAACTTTGCCTTGTAGGCAAGCCCGAAATCCCTTTGTGTTGGTTTTACAACCTTATTAGGCCCCCTGGCCATGTTTCCCCTAGCACTTGGATTTGTCTCATATTCACTCGACCCTCATGCCAAGTTGTTTTCCCCTACTTGGATTGGTCTTGCCTTGAATGAAACTCTCTCTGTGTTAGTTTCAAAAATTTGACCCTCATGCTGAGTTGTCTTAGGCACTTCGATTGGTCATATCTTGTTTGAAACCCCTTTGAGATAGTTTCAGTATTAGTCCTCCATGCCAAGCAGCCTTCAGCACTTGGATTGGTCTAAACCTGTTCGGAACCTCCTTTGCGTTGGTTTCGCACCTATTTGATTAATCCCTCATGCCAAGTTGCCTTTTTCACTTGGATTGGTCTTATCCTTCTGAGGAACCCCCTCTGTGTTGGTTTCTCCACTCACTTGTTTGAAGCCCCTTGATTGGTTTCACAACTTTGGTTGGACCCCCATGTTGAGTTATCACAAATCTCAACCTGGTTCATTCTATTTGCATATGGCTTGAGGGAAGCCTTAATTCCCTATACAACAGAGAAAGAAAAGAAAGTGAAAAAGAAGAAAAAAAATGAGAGAAAAGAAAAAAAAAGAAAAAAAAAAGAGAGAAGAAAAGAAGAGAGAAAACCTGGCTAGAGTGAAAACCTAAAAGGGCACTCTAGGTAAAATTAGGTAACCCCGCTACATGAAAACCTCTCTGGAGGCGTGTAGGCAAAACATCAAGGGGGCTGGTCTGAGTGAAAATCTTGCAAGAGACAGTCAGATCAGTAAGAAAAAAACAAAACAAAACAAAAACAAACAAAAAAATGAAAGACTGGCTCATTCAAAAAGCTTGCTGGGGAGCATGCAAGAATTGACACCATCAGATATGCCTATTGAATGGAGGATGGGCAACCAAACACAAAAAGAAGTCAAGGCTAGTCATGTACAAGGGCCCAAGCCCTTCTCAGTCCTGAAGAAAGCTCATGTAGCAGAAGCAGTGGATAGATTGCCAAGGACAAAGCAGAACAAATATCGGATGCCAACTTACATGGGCAGTCCCTTCTCGACTCCCATCTCCAAGAAACTGCCCATGGGGGGCATTTTTTGGCATCAAAATTTTCCGCTTAGCTTGCTTGATACAAGTTTCAGCAATGCCGAAGCCGGTGCAGAAAATCTGACTCAGATTCAAAAAATTTATGAATAGATGATTTAAACAGGCTTTGGAAATGCCTTGGCATGGCTTTACATGTTACAAATGGCTAAGATAATGTGCTCATTACATAGCCCCGGTCAAGAGCTTCGCAACGGTGCCCAAACCATGAAAAACGGACACCGGAAGGCCGAAATGACCATTTTGCCTCTGACACTTTGGGACAAATTGGGACTCTAACATGGAATTCCAACTTTACCACATTGTCAATATTGGATAGAGCTAGGAAACTCTCGAAACGGATCAAAAATCCGACCCCCGGCTGAAGAGATATGCAAGAAAGAACAAATCCGGACGAAAAGCCGTATGTTCTCGCACCAGGGGCAAAATGGTCTGATTAGCTCTGGATCGAACCATGGGCTAAAAATTTAAATTTTCATGACCCAAAACTTTGATCTCATGAATTTTTATGCATGAAAAATAAATTTGGCCAATGGGAGGAGGCAATTGCATTCAATTACAGTTTTCGGCATTATCGACGGCCGAGATCGCACCGATCAGAGAAACTAGCTAAATTTAGAGATCCGTTGCAATTCAAGTGATCTCAACCACACATAAGGATAGAGCATAAGTGTCGACTCTGAAAGTTCGACGGGGTCCTCTCCTTTTCAGGGAAGTCCGTGAACCCAGATCGTCACCTCAAGAGGGGATGAGAAAAGAAAGGAATAAAGCATGGAAAGCAACTCTCACCTCGGTCCCACACTCACATTGATCCCCGAACTTTCATCCCTTGGCTTCGCTCGATCACCAAAGAGACGGTTTGGGTCATGTGGGAAGAGGGTGAGAAGAAATAAATTAAGACATGTGGTCGCCAGGAACCGTGGGTTCCGATTTATAGAATTAAAATGACCGTGTGTACCTTAGCGTGAAGAGTGTGGGTTAAAGCTTCTCCTTCTTCGGCCGGCCGATGAAGAAGAGTCCTCAACGCAGTGGGTGCTTGATATTCTGTGCAACTAGACAAATAAACAAGTGAAATAGACAATTAGAACTAGACAAAGTGGAGTATGTGTAAAAAGAATGACATGAAACACACAATTGACTAGAAACTGACCGGATTCGGGTTATCTCTAACCCCTTTTTTTATTTTCGGAATAACAGAGTAAAAGTAATGACAAAAAATGTAAAAAAATGATAGGATGATGGAGAATCACGAAATAAAGAGATAGGAAAAAGAACTGAAAGATTCTGAGTTGAATAGAGAAAGATATAGCCAAATCTGTGTTGTCGAAAAAGCCGAGCAGCTGTCCAGGATCTGCCAGGCGCGATTTTACTTCTGCGCTCGTCACGACCAGCCCCGACTTCAGAATCAAGTGCCGTCAATTGAAAACTAAAGAAGACTTGGAGAGGAAGAACTTTTATGAAGAGACCTCGGGTAGCAGACGTCCACACACTGATGTAGAGGCCGAGGAAGAGAGACTGGGCAGATCCCCTGCAGAACAGCCTTCCTCTCTCTTGAACCGACTTTTCTCTCTCTAAAAACTCGAAATTCTCTCTCTAAAAATCACAAAATCAATTCAGGAGAGAGGTTGGACGTCTTGAGATGCCTGGGGAGTCATGCTCATGCCCTTGGAACGACCGGAATCGGATTTAATTTATAGGAGAACGAGCAGTGCGATCCATACTAAAAAATAGGGGCCTTGCGCCCCACCCCTGGGCGCATGCGCCCTGGTGCAGGGCGCATGCGCCCCACTGAAGGGCGCATGTGCCCCCCAGTGAGGGCGCATGGCACTGTTCCGGAGGATAATGGTCTTATCCGGTCCGGCCGTTTAGTGGTAGAGTCCGGGTGAAAAACTGGGTCCCTCGTGCCTCAAAGGTGGTGCGCATGTGCCCTCAAGTGAGGGCACAAGGTCACATGCCTCACTGGTAGGGCGCATGGCCACGTGCCCTGGGTCCTGGGCGCATGTGACCAGGAACCCGGGCGCATGGGACTGGTTTCGCGCATCCTTCTTCCGGAAGCCATTGCGAACACTCCCGAACTCAGAATTCGACGCCGTTTGTTGCGTTGGAAAGATAACAAGCTGAAGAAGCTTCCTATAGCATCGGATCAGCCATCACACCCTCCAAAACTTCAGAATTTTGTCCGGAATTTAGGGTAGTGAATAGAAGATCCGATACAGGTCAAAATGACTCCAACGGCAAACCGGAAAGCACGAAATGCAACAAAACTTGTCCAGGGTGTGAATATGACCATAACCTTCAATGCATGATCATTAGGCATTGGTCGTTCAGCCAATTTCCGTGTTTACACGATTTACGTGTGGCTTTCGCTCGGAAATTACGGTTTTTTGCGGAAAACGTCGGAAAACATCCGATTTCGTTCGGCGAAGCTCCAAATCAATTTTTTAAAGACCCAGCATCATTCTAAGGTCAATCATACATGTTTACCCTATAAAACATGAGTTTTTATGCTCTGAATTAGGCGAAATTGGCGTGTCTACAGCTTGCCTCGCCGTGATGTCGGCTTTGTGAGTGGCATGTAATGAAGTGGAGTGATTCGGAGTGAACTGTAATGGAATGCAAGTGAATGTAGATGATTGTAGCGGAATGGAACGGTGATGTATTGAAAAGGTGGCATCAAGGTGTAGATATAGACACGCTTATCTACCTGATCCAGCAAAATGAATCTCGCTGAGTATTCTAGATCGCTTTCATGTTCTATCAAAACCTCATATAATTGACTGGTAAAAGACATGCCCTTGGCACGAGAGATGAAAAAGTAAATGATAAAGGATAAAAGGATGTAGCCAACCCTTAGCGCGGTGAGGAGTCCTCGAATTCGTAGGTTCATCATCAGCCAGCAACCCAAACTTTGCGGTGTTCTTGTACTGTGATGGGCTAAAGTTTTGTAAAAGAGAAGTTGATCTTAAAATGAAAAGAATACCAATCCATCATATTTGGAATCTCAAGTTCATTCAAGTTTCACCAAAATACTCATTTTAATTCTGAGTGGAATAATCTCAAATTCTAAAAGGGTTCGTTTAAGCATAACAAAATTGCTCGGGTATCGTGAAAACCATGAATCATGTTCTGGCAGAAAACCCGGTATTCGGAAAATGACAAAACAGATTTAAGCCATAGTGGGATTGAAAGATAATGGTGGGACTAACATAGAATGATAGGAAAGAAGAAACAATGGCATGACAATTGCCATGACACGGTGGGATAAAAGACATGGTGGGATAAAAGAAAGGACAGAATAAAACATGGTGAAACAAAAAAGAAAGGAATAAAACATGAAGGGATAAAATTAGTAATGATGAAGAATGAAAAGGAGATGGATGTGAAAACATAGAAAATTATGTAGAAAATAGTTGAAGATATAGATTATCTATTGGAGGTCAAGACACCTGATTAGGAACCATCGTCCCTCCAATGTTCAATTTTGGCTTATCCGTGAGTGTGAAGAAATGACAAAGCCGTCGTAGATTTTGTTGAAGGGGACCTCGGGCCCAGTCATCTTCACTCTCAAGGTCTTCAACATTAATGCATATAATATATATAAAATGGACCTAACATAACTAGGTGACAGATAGTAAGAGTGATGTGAAGTGCAAAATGGACTGTTGGTGATGATGTGAGATTGATGCGAAGCTGAGTTCTTTTTACAGTTTCTGTGCCCATTTAGGACAATCAAAATGTGCTGAAGTCTGGATTGGACAAACCAGCCATGTTTCATGTTCTTCTTTTAGCAGCTGGGACCTGCCTAACCAGCCATGATTTTTGTTCCAACCTTTTCTTTGCCCTCCTAGGACTATCCATACATACTACTACGGGGATGAATCATCCTCACTACCCATGTCGTGGGTTCTAACTTATTTTGGGTTTCCTAGGCTTCTTTGGGCCCATTCAAACCTGTGAACAGTTTGGTTCAGCCAGACTGGCCATTCTTTGAGACCCCTTTTCAGGTTTCCATGCTCGTTTGCAGTTCACCAATTGAGATTGGCCTAAACCGGCCATGGATTGGGGTTCTAACTCTTTTCCTTCGGTTGTTGGAGCCGTTAAGGACAATTCAAACCAGTTGCATGTTTAGATATATAAACCCACTCTGCCATGTTTTTTAGTTCGAACACTTCTTAGAGTTTCTATAGTTTCCAGTTCATGTTCTAACCCGTCTCTCCTTTTGCTAGGGCCGTTCAGGACAACTCGAAATGTGCACTCATTTGGATTGGCCTCACGGGCTGCGTTTTATGTTCCAACCCCTTCTTATAGTTTCTATGGTCATTCAAGACGGTTGAAATAGGATATAGTTTCGATTGGACAAACTAAGCACAATTTGTGTTCTTACTCCCTTTTTGTGTGGGTACACGTGTTTAGGCCAGTATGAACTGTTAGAAATTTGGATCAGCCTTGCTGGCAATGAACTCTTCTTTCGGTTCCACTATGGCCGTTTTGGACAATTCGTACTACTCGTTGCAATGTTGAATCACCCCAACAACCAATGTTTTGAGAACTGACCCTCTCTCCAGTTTCCAAGGCCGTTGCGGCCCGTCCATTACCCAATAATGGTTTGAATCAGCCAACTCGGTCGTTGTGTAGTACTGACCACTATTTTCGTTTACTGTCGCCATTTTTCGTTTACCGGTTTGGATTAGCATAAACCTGCCACGGTTTAGGTTCTAGGGCCATTTAAGGCAATTCAGAATGGTTACACATTTGGATTGTCCCACCACCGTGTTTCGAGTTCTGAATCCTTTTCACCATTTCTGTGTCCGTTTAAGACAATCGAAACGTGATGTAGTGTGGATCAGACAAACCAGCCATGTTTTATGTTCTGATTGTTCTCCTGTGTTGTTACGTACGTTTAAGACATTGCATACCAGTTTGCAGCCGGGATTTGCCAAATCAGCCACGATTTTTGTTCCATCTCTTTAATCTGGGTTTCTGTGCCCTCCTAGAACACTCCATACCTGCTACGGGGTTGAATTATCCTTACCACTCACGTCGTGAGTTTTAACTTATTTTGGGTTTCCCAGGCCCCTTCCGCCGGTTCAAACTTGTGAACGGTTTGGTTCAGCCTAACTGGCCGTTCTTTGAGTTCTAACTTCCCTTTTTAAGTAACTATGGCCGTTTGAGATTCACCGATTAGGATCGGCTTAAATCTGCCATGGTTGAGTTCTAACACTTTTTCTTCGATTGTTGGGTCTGTTAAGGATAATTGAAACCGGTTACTCCTTTGCATATAATAAACCAAACCGGCCATGTTTTTCAATTCTAACTCTTCTGAAGATTTTCGATTCCAACTCTTCTCTCCGGTTGCTAGGGCTGTTGAGGACAACTCAAAATGTTTGCTAATTTGGATTGGCCTAACTGACCATGTTTTACAGTCCAACCCTTTATTACAATTTCTATAGTTGTTCAAGACAGTCAAAATAGTCTACAGGTTTGATCGGACAAACTGGGCACGCTTTGTGTTCTAACTCCCTTTCTGTGCTGGTACGCGCGTTTAGCTTGATACGAACCTATTACGAGTTTGAGTTGGCCTAACCGGCAAAGAACTCTTCTTTTGTTTTCTCTACTACCATTTTGGAAAATTTGTATTACCCGTTGCTACGTCGCATCACCCCAACCGCTAATGTTCTAAGATATGGCGTTCTCTCGGGTTTCCAAGGCCGTTACGTCCAGTACCTGTTAATGGTTTGAATCAGCCAACCTGGCCATCGTGCTTAGTGCTTACCACTATTTCCGTTTTCTGCGGCTCATTCACCAGTTTGAATCGGCCTAAACCTGCCATGATTTGTGTTTTAGGACCGTTCGGCAGGGTTCCGAATGGTTACACGTTTGGATTGCCCTAACCTGATGTGTTTTGAGTTTGAGTTCTTTTTACAGTTTCTGTGCCCATTTAGGACAATCAAAATGCGCTGAAGTCTGGATTGGACAAACCAGCCATGTTTCATGTTCTGCTTTTAGTAGCTGGGATCTGCCTAACCAGCCATGATTTTTGTTCCCCAACCCTTTCTTTGCCCTCCTAGGACTATCCATACCTACTACTACGGGGCTGAATCATCCTCACTACCCATGTCGTGGGTTCTAACTTATTTTGGGTTTCCTAGGCTCCTTTGGGCCCATTCAAACCTGTGAACAGTTTGGTTCAGCCAGACTGGCCATTCTTTGAGATCCCTTTTCAGGTTTTCATGCTCGTTTGCAGTTCACCAATTGAGATTGGCCTAAACCGGCCATGAATTGGGGTTCTAACTCTTTTCCTTCGGTTGTTGGAGCCGTTAAGGACAATTCAAACCAGTTGCTTGTTTAGATATATAAACCCACTCTGCCATGTTTTTTAGTTCTAACACTTCTCAGAGTTTCTATAGTTTCCGGTTCATGTTCTAACCCGTCTCTCCTTTTGCTAGGGCCGTTGAGGACAACTCGAAATGTGCACTCATTTGGATTGGCCTCACGGGCTGCGTTTTATGTTCCAACCCCTTCTTATAGTTTCTATGGTCATTCAAGACGGTTGAAATAGGATATAGTTTCGATTGGACAAACTAAGCACAATTTGTGTTCTTACTCCCTTTTTGTGTGGGTACACGTGTTTAGGCCAGTATGAACTGTTAGAAATTTGGATCAGCCTTGCTGGCAATGAACTCTTCTTTCGGTTTCACTATGGCCGTATTGGACAATTCGTACTACTCGTTGCAATGTTGAATCACCCCAACAACCAATGTTTTGAGAACTGACCCTTTCTCCAGTTTCCAAGGCCGTTGCGGCCCGTCCATTATCCATTAATGGTTTGAATCAGCCAACTCGGTCGTTGTGTAGTACTGACCACGATTTTCGTTTACTGTCGCCATGTTTCGTTTACCGGTTTGGATTAGCATAAACCTGCCACGGTTTAGGTTCTAGGGCCATTTGGGGCAATTCAGAATGGTTACACATTTGGATTGTCCGACCAGCTGTGTTTTGAGTTCTGAATCCTTTTCACCATTTCTGTGCCCGTTTAAGACAATAGAAACGTGATGTAGTGTGGATCAGACAAACCAGCCATGTTTTATGTTCTGATTGTTCTCCTGTGTTGCTACGTACGTTTAAGACATTGCAATCCAGTTTGCAGCCGGGATTTGCCAAATCAGCCACGATTTTTGTTCCATCTCTTTAATCTGGGTTGAATTATCCTTACCACCCACGTCGTGAGTTTTAACTTATTTTGGGTTTCCCAGGCCCCTTCCGCCGGTTCAAACTTGTGAACGGTTTGGTTCAGCCTAACTGGCCGTTCTTTGAGTTCTAACTTCCCTTTTCAAGTAACTATGTCCGTTCGAGATTCACCGATTGGGATCGGCTTAAATCTGCCATGGTTGAGTTCTAACACTTTTTCTTCGATTGTTGGGTCCGTTAAGGATAATTGAAACCGGTTACTCCTTTGCATATAATAAACCAAACCGGCCATGTTTTTCAATTCTAACTCTTCTGAGGGTTTTTCGACTCCAACTCTTCTCTCCGGTTGCTAGGGTTGTTGAGGACAACTCAAAATGTTTGCTAATTTGGATTGGCCTAACTGACCATGTTTTACATTCCAACCCTTTATTACAATTTCTATAGTTGTTCAAAACAGTCAAAATAGTCTACAGGTTTGATCGGACAAACTGGGCACGCTTTGTGTTCTAACTCCCTTTCTGTGCTGGTACGCGCGTTTAGGTTGATACGAACCTATTACGAGTTTGAGTTGGCCTAACCGGCAAAGAACTCTTCTTTTGGTTTCTCTACCCCCATTTTGGAAAATTTGTATTACCCGTTGCTACGTCGCATCACCCCAACCGCTAATGTTCTAAGATATGACCTTCTCTCGGGTTTCCAAGGCCGTTACGTCCAGTACCTGTTAATGGTTTGAATCAGCCAACCCGGCCATCGTGCTTAGTGCTGACCACTATTTCCGTTTTCTGCGGCTCATTCACCAGTTTGAATCGGCCTAAACCTGCCATGATTTGTGTTTTAGGACCGTTCGGCAGAGTTTAGAATGGTTACACGTTTGGATTGCCCTAACTTCGATGTGTTTTGAGTTTGAGTTCTTTTTACAGTTTCTGTGCCCATTTAGGACAATCAAAATGTGCTGAAGTCTGGATTGGACAAACCAGCCATGTTTCATGTTCTGCTTTTAGCAGCTGGGACCTACCTAACCAGCCATGATTTTTGTTCCAACCCTTTCTTTGCCCCCCTAGTACTATCCATACCTACTACTACGGGGATGAATCATCCTCACTACCCATGTCGTGGGTTCTAACTTATTTTGTGTTTTCTAGGCTCCTTTGGGCCCATTCAATCCTGTGAACAGTTTGGGTCAGCCAGACTGGCCATTCTTTGAGACCCCTTTTCAGGTTTCCATGCTCGTTTGCAGTTCACCAATTGAGATTGGCCTAAACCGGCCATGGATTGGGGTTCTAACTCTTTTCCTTCGGTTGTTGGAGCCGTTAAGGACAATTCAAACCAGTTGCATGTTTAGATATATAAACCCACTCTGCCATGTTTTTTAGTTCGAACACTTCTTAGAGTTTCTATAGTTTCCAGTTCATGTTCTAACCCGTCTCTCCTTTTGCTAGGGCCGTTCAGGACAACTCAAAATGTGCACTCATTTGGATTGGCCTCACGGGCTGCGTTTTATGTTCCAACCCCTTCTTATAGTTTCTATGGTCATTCAAGACGGTTGAAATAGGATATAGTTTCGATTGGACAAACTAAGCACAATTTGTGTTCTTACTCCCTTTTTGTGTGGGTACACGTGTTTAGGCCAGTATGAACTGTTAGAAATTTGGATCAGCCTTGCTGGCAATGAACTCTTCTTTCGGTTTCACTATGGCCGTTTTGGACAATTCGTACTACTCGTTGCAATGTTGAATCACCCCAACAACCAATGTTTTGAGAACTGACCCTCTCTCCAGTTTCCAAGGCCGTTGCGGCCCGTCCATTACCCATTAATGGTTTGAATCAGCCAACTCGGTCGTTGTGTAGTATTGACCACGATTTTCGTTTACTGTCGCCATTTTTCGTTTACCGGTTTGGATTAGCATAAACCTGCCACGGTTTAGGTTCTAGGGCCATTTGGGGCAATTCAGAATGGTTACACATTTGGATTGTCCGACCAGCTGTGTTTTGTGTTCTGAATCCTTTTCACCATTTCTGCGCCCGTTTAAGACAATCGAAATGTGATGTAGTGTGGATCAGATAAACTAGCGATGGTTTATGTTCTGATTGTTCTCCTGTGTTGTTACGTACGTTTAAGACACTGCAAACCAGTCTGCAGCTGGGATTTGCCGAATCAGCCATGATTTTTGTTCCATCTCTTTAATCTGGGTTTCTGTGCCCTCCTAGAACACTCCATACCTGCTACGGGGTTGAATTATCCTTACCACCCACGTCTTGAGTTTTAACTTATTTTGGGTTTCCCAGGCCCCTTCCGCCGGTTCAAACTTGTGAACGGTTTGGTTCAGCCTAACTGGCCGTTCTTTGAGTTCTAACTTCCCTTTTCAAGTAACTTTGGCCGTTTGAGATTCACCGATTGGGATCGGCTTAAATCTGCCATGGTCGAGGTTCTAACACTTTTTCTTCGATTGTTGGGTCCGTTAAGGATAATTGAAACCGGTTACTCCTTTGCATATAATAAACCAAACCGGCCATGTTTTTCAATTCTAACTCTTCTGAGGGTTTTTCGATTCCAACTCTTCTCTCCGGTTGCTAGGGCTGCTGAGGACAACTCAAAATGTTTGCTAATTTGGATTGGCCTAACTGACCATGTTTTACACTCCAAGCCTTTATTACAATTTCTATAGTTTTTCAAGACAGTCAAAATAGTCTACAAGTTTGATCGGACAAACTTGGCACGCTTTGTGTTCTAACTCCCTTTCTGTGCTGGTATGCGTGTTTAGGTTGATAAGAACCTATTACGAGTTTGAGTTGGCCTAACTGGCAAAGAACTCTTCTTTTGGTTTCTCTACCCCCTTTTTGGAAAATTTGTATTACCCGTTGCTACGTCGCATCACCCCAACCGCTAATGTTCTAAGATATGACCTTCTCTCGGGTTTCCAAGGCCGTTACGTCCAGTACCTGTTAATGGTTTGAATCAGCCAACCCGGCCATCGTGCTTAGTGCTGACCACTATTTCCATTTTCTGCGGCTCATTCACCGCTTGAATCGGCCTAAACTCGCCATGATTTGTGTTTTAGGACCGTTCGGCGAGTTCGAATGGTTACACGTTTGGATTGCCCTAACTCGATGTGTTTTCGGTTTGAGTTCTTTTTACGGTTCGTGCCCATTTAGGACAATCAAAATGTGCTGAAGTCTGGATTGGACAAACCAGCCATGTTTCATGTTCTGCTTTTAGCAGCTGGGACCTGCCTAACCAGCCATGATTTTTGTTCCAACCCTTTCTTTGCCCTCCTAGGACTATCCATACCTACTACTACGGGGATGAATCATCCTCACTACCCATGTCGTGGGTTCTAACTTATTTTGTGTTTCCTAGGCTCCTTTGGGCCCATTCAATCCTGTGAACAGTTTGGTTCAGCCAGACTGGCCATTCTTTGAGACCCCTTTTCAGGTTTCCATGCTCGTTTGCAGTTCACCAATTGAGATTGGCCTAAACCGGCCATGGATTGGGGTTCTAACTCTTTTCCTTCGGTTGTTGGAGCCGTTAAGGACAATTCAAACCAGTTGCATGTTTAGATATATAAACCCACTCTGCCATGTTTTTTAGTTCGAACACTTCTTAGAGTTTCTATAGTTTCCAGTTCATGTTCTAACCCGTCTCTCCTTTTGCTAGGGCCGTTCAGGACAACTCGAAATGTGCACTCATTTGGATTGGCCTCACGGGCTGCGTTTTATGTTCCAACCCCTTCTTATAGTTTCTATGGTCATTCAAGACGGTTGAAATAGGATATAGTTTCGATTGGACAAACTAAGCACAATTTGTGTTCTTACTCCCTTTTTGTGTGGGTACACGTGTTTAGGCCAGTATGAACTGTTAGAAATTTGGATCAGCCTTGCTGGCAATGAACTCTTCTTTCGGTTTCACTATGGCCGTTTTGGACAATTCGTACTACTCGTTGCAATGTTGAATCACCCCAACAACCAATGTTTTGAGAACTGACCCTCTCTCCAGTTTCCAAGGCCGTTGCGGCCCGTCCATTACCCATTAATGGTTTGAATCAGCCAACTCGGTCGTTGTGTAGTACTGACCACTATTTTCGTTTACTGTCGCCATTTTTCGTTTACCGGTTTGGATTAGCATAAACCTGCCACGGTTTAGGTTCTAGGGCCATTTGGGGCAATTCAGAATTGTTAAACATTTGGATTGTCCCACCAGCTGTGTTTTGAGTTCTGAATCCTTTTCACAATTTCTGTGCCCGTTTAAGACAATCGAAACGTGATGTAGTGTGGATCAGACAAACCAGCCATGTTTTATGTTCTGATTGTTCTCCTGTGTTGTTACGTACGTTTAAGACATTGCAAACCAGTTTGCAGCCGGGATTTGCCAAATCAGCCACGATTTTTGTTCCATCTCTTTAATCTGGGTTTCTGTGCCCTCCTAGAACACTCCATACCTGCTACGGGGTTGAATTATCCTTACCACCCACGTCGTGAGTTTTAACTTATTTTGGGTTTCCCAGGCCCCTTCCGCCGGTTCAAACTTGTGAACGGTTTGGTTCAGCCTAACTGGCCGTTCTTTGAGTTCTAACTTCCCTTTTCAAGTAACTTTGGCCGTTTGAGATTCACCGATTGGGATCGGCTTAAATCTGCCATGGTCGAGGTTCTAACACTTTTTCTTCGATTGTTGGGTCCGTTAAGGATAATTGAAACCGGTTACTCCTTTGCATATAATAAACCAAACCGGCCATGTTTTTCAATTCTAACTCTTCTGAGGGTTTTTCGATTCCAACTCTTCTCTCTGGTTGCTAGGGCTGCTGAGGACAACTCAAAATGTTTGCTAATTTGGATTGGCCTAACTGACCATGTTTTACACTCCAACCCTTTATTACAATTTCTATAGTTGTTCAAGACAGTCAAAATAGTCTACAAGTTTGATCGGACAAACTGGGCACGCTTTGTGTTCTAACTCCCTTTCTGTGCTGGTATGCGTGTTTAGGTTGATACGAACCTATTACGAGTTTGAGTTGGCCTAACCGGCAAAGAACTCTTCTTTTGGTTTCTCTACCCCTATTTTGGAAAATTTGTATTACCCGTTGCTACGTCGCATCACCCCAACCGCTAATGTTCTAAGATATGACCTTCTCTCTGGTTTCCAAGGCCGTTACGTCCAGTACCTGTTAATGGTTTAAATCAGTCAACCCGGCCATCGTGCTTAGTGCTGACCACTATTTCCGTTTTCTGCGGCTCATTCACTAGTTTGAATCGGCCTAAACCTGCCATGATTTGTGTTTTAGGATCGTTCGGCGAGTTCGTAATGGTTACACGTTTGGATTGCCCTAACTCGATGTGTTTTCGGTTTGAGTTCTTTTTACGGTTCGTGCCCATTTAGGACAATCAAAATGTGCGAAGTCCGGATTGGACAAACCGACCATGTTTCATGTTCTGCTTTTAGCAGCTGGGACCTGCCTAACCAGCCATGATTTTTGTTCCAACCCTTTCTTTGCCCTCCTAGGACTATCCATACCTACTACTACGGGGATGAATCATCCTCACTACCCATGTCGTGGGTTCTAACTTATTTTGTGTTTCCTAGGCTCCTTTGGGCCCATTCAATCCTGTGAACAGTTTGGTTCAGCCAGACTGGCCATTCTTTGAGACCCCTTTTCAGGTTTCCATGCTCGGTTGCAGTTCACCAATTGAGATTGGCCTAAACCGGCCATGGATTGGGGTTCTAACTCTTTTCCTTCGGTTGTTGGAGCCGTTAAGGACAATTCAAACCAGTTGCATGTTTAGATATATAAACCCACTCTGCCATGTTTTTTAGTTCGAACACTTCTTAGAGTTTCTATAGTTTCCAGTTCATGTTCTAACCCGTCTCTCCTTTTGCTAGGGCCGTTCAGGACAACTCGAAATGTGCACTCATTTGGATTGGCCTCACGGGCTGCGTTTTATGTTCCAACCCCTTCTTATAGTTTCTATGGTCATTCAAGACGGTTGAAATAGGATATAGTTTCGATTGGACAAACTAAGCACAATTTGTGTTCTTACTCCCTTTTTGTGTGGGTACACGTGTTTAGGCCTTTGAACTGTTAGAAATTTGGATCAGCCTTGCTGGCAATGAACTCTTCTTTCGGTTTCACTATGGCCGTTTTGGACAATTCGTACTACTCGTTGCAATGTTGAATCACCCCAACAACCAATGTTTTGAGAACTGACCCTCTCTCCAGTTTCCAAGGCCGTTGCGGCCCGTCCATTACCCATTAATGGTTTGAATCAGCCAACTCGGTCGTTGTGTAGTACTGACCACGATTTTCGTTTACTGTCGCCATTTTTCGTTTATCGGTTTGGATTAGCATAAACCTGCCACGGTTTAGGTTCTAGGGCCATTTGGGGCAATTCAGAATTGTTAAACATTTGGATTGTCCCACCAGCTGTGTTTTGAGTTCTGAATCCTTTTCACAATTTCTGTGCCCGTTTAAGACAATCGAAATGTGATGTAGTGTGGATCAGACAAACCAGCCATGTTTTATGTTCTGATTGTTCTCCCGTGTTGTTACGTACGTTTAAGACATTGCAAACCGGTTTGCGGCGGGATTTGCCAAATCAGCCACGATTTTTGTTCCATCTCTTTAATGCGGGTTTCGTGCCCCCTAGAACACTCCATACCTGCTACGGGGTTGAATATCCTTACCACCCACGTCGTGAGTTTTAACTTATTTTGGGTTTCCCAGGCCCCTTCCGCCGGTTCAAACTTTTGAACGGTTTGGTTCAGCCTAACTGGCCGTTCTTTGAGTTCTAACTTCATTTTTCAAGTAACTTTGGCCGTTTGAGATTCACCGATTGGGATCGGCTTAAATCTGCCATGGTCGAGGTTCTAACACTTTTTCTTCGATTGTTGGGTCCGTTAAGGATAATTGAAACCGGTTACTCCTTTGCATATAATAAACCAAACCGGCCATGTTTTTCAATTCTAACTCTTCTGAGGGTTTTTCGATTCCAACTCTTCTCTCCGGTTGCTAGGGCTGCTGAGGACAACTCAAAATGTTTGCTAATTTGGATTGGCCTAACTGACCATGTTTTACACTCCAACCCTTTATTACAATTTCTATAGTTGTTCAAGACAGTCAAAATAGTCTACAAGTTTGATCGGACAAACTGGGCACGCTTTGTGTTCTAACTCCCTTTCTGTGCTGGTATGCGTGTTTAGGTTGATAAGAACCTATTACGAGTTTGAGTTGGCCTAACTGGCAAAGAACTCTTCTTTTGGTTTCTCTACCCCCTTTTTGGAAAATTTGTATTACCCGTTGCTACGTCGCATCACCCCAACCGCTAATGTTCTAAGATATGACCTTCTCTCGGGTTTCCAAGGCCGTTACGTCCAGTACCTGTTAATGGTTTGAATCAGCCAACCCGGCCATCGTGCTTAGTGCTGACCACTATTTCCGTTTTCTGCGGCTCATTCACCAGTTTGAATCGGCCTAAACCTGCCATGATTTGTGTTTTAGGACCGTTCGGCAGAGTTCAGAATGGTTACACGTTTGGATTGCCCTAACCTGATGTGTTTTGAGTTTGAGTTCTTTTTACAGTTTCTGTGCCCATTTAGGACAATCAAAATGTGCTGAAGTCTGGATTGGACAAACCAGCCATGTTTCATGTTCTGCTTTTAGCAGCTGGTGTCGACTCCAGAAACGTGTTCCGGATCGGCACCTCAAGATAAGGTGAAATATGGAAAATGGGAAAAAAGGGAGTGGATCGGAAAACACTCAGAAAGCGGTTAAGACTCCTCACCTCGGTCCCACACTCACATTGATCCCCGAACATTCATCTCACGGCGTCGCTCGAGCACCAGAGACGGTTCGGGTCATGTGGGAGGAGAGTGAGGAGGAGATTAAAACATGAATGAAAGGTGGTCGCCAGGAGCCGCGGGCTCCGCTTTATGTAATGAAAATTAAGAAGTTGACCGTGTGTACCTTAGCGTGGGAGAAAGGGATGTGAGTTCAACCTTCTTCTTCTTCGGCCGGCCGATGAAGAAGAGTCTCCAACCGATGCTAGCTTGATAAACCTGTGCAACTAGAACAATAAACCAAGAAAACAAGTGAAGAAGGATTAGAACTGAGTGAAGTGTAGTAACTTGTAAAAGTAATAACATAAAACGACAATTAGAAACAAACTCACCGGATTCGGGGTTAGCCCTAACCCCTTTTTTTGGTTTTTTGTGATATATGAAATGATGAAAATAGAATAAAATGATGATTAAACATGAATTAAATGATATGAATGAAGAGTTAGAAAAGAGAATATGAATGGTTAAACACAACCCAGGCAAAGTGGCAACCGGGTTGGATAGATTCAATGTAAACTGCGCTGCTCTGATGCAAAGATCATAACGAACAGCACAAATGTCAGAATAAAGTGATGTTTGTTTTAAAATAAAGAGGACTCTCTAAGGGTGATTTCATATGAATACAAAATTGCTTGAATCTTATGATAAGTAATCTGAATTTACCTGATAATTCGGATCTTGGACAATGAAGTTCGGGAAACTCCCAGCACAATGTCGATGTAGGACATGCTATGGGAACCACAGATATCCAAATTAAATGATTATTGTTGGAGACAAAATATAACTCACCGGGGAACAATTTCTATGAAGGATGCATGGGCTGAATCCACCATTAAATGTACTGAAATTGACTGAGAAAACAATGACTTAGAAGAGAAGACTTCGGATCTGTCTGTGCAGCGCCTGTGTTGAAGCCATAACAAGCAGAGGAAATGTCAGAATTGATCTCTGTTTGTTGTATATGAAAGATATATTGATGAACCAGACTTAGTATGAAGGAAGTAGGGCCATAAAATGACTAGAAATATCTGTAGAATCCGATGATCAGCAGTGCAGCACGTTGGAGCATAGACCGGCTTCTTCTTCACTTTGGGATGATCTCCGGGCACCGGGACGAAGATAGAACTATTTGGAGAGGTTGGGATGAGCCTAGGGTGGCTGGAGGACGAAGAGATAAGTGATGGAGGATGGGTATGCCCTCCTTAGGTCGTTTATATGAGTCTCCCTTTATAGGGGATGAGAACAAGGTCAAAAAATAGCATGTTTTGATACATCCGACCATAGGTTGGATTTCCTCCATATAATGTTGCTGATTTTCATATTGAGGTATCTAGAAACTTACCTAAATGATTGAGAGAGATTGAAAACCGTGGATCACCTTCTCCATGCTCAAAATATGTCTCCACTTGAAGAGGAAACAAATCTGGTCCAAAAATGGCAAGTCTTGATATACAAGACAACAAGTTGGATTGCCATCATTAGATGATGCTAATTTCGACCATGAAGATTACAGATGCTATAACAAGTGATATGGAGGATGGAAAAGGAAGGTAAGGTCGTGAATTGGTCAGATATGTGCCCAATGGGCTGGGCTTTCATGCAATTGGGCTTGATTGGTGCTGCGTGCGGACAGAACTGCGCATCTGACTTCTAAAAGGTGTTGCGGACAAATGGTAGATCGGAATTGAATGCCATTTGTTGCATTAAAAAGAGGACTCAGAGAGGAAGATTATTTATGTTAAAGACTTCTTCATTTGATGTCTAAATAATCCTGTGAAAAATTTTCAATTAGAGGATATGCTGGGAAAAGCATAATCTGGCACACCACAAATAGTCTGTTGTTCGGCAAACACAGATTTGATTAGAAATTAGCAAATCATCTTCATCTTTCCAATAACCACCTCGGCTCATCCTAAAGGGAGGTTCATCATGAATTTGATGGTCTAAAAGAGATGTTGCCAATGGAATAATGGTTTAAGCTCTAAATAAGGCCAAATTGGCGTGTCTACGGCAGGGACCCGCCTAACCAGCCATGATTTTTGTTCCAACCCTTTCTTTGCCCTCCTAGGACTATCCATACCTACAACTACGGGGCTGAATCATCCTCACTACCCATGTCGTGGGTTCTAACTTATTTTGGGTTTCCTAGGCTCCTTTGGGCCCATTCAAACCTGTGAACAGTTTGGTTCAGCCAGACTGGCCATTCTTTGAGACCCCTTTTCAGGTTTCCATGCTCGTTTGCAGTTCACCAATTGAGATTGGCCTAAACCGGCCATGGATTGGGGTTCTATCTCTTTTCCTTCGGTTGTTGGAGCCGTTAAGGACAATTCAAACCAGTTGCTTGTTTAGATATATAAACCCACTCTGCCATGTTTTTTAGTTCTAACACTTCTTAGAGTTTCTATAGTTTTCAGTTCATGTTCTAACCCGTCTCTCCTTTTTCTAGGGCCGTTCAGGACAACTCGAAATGTGCACTCATTTGGTTTGGCCTCACGGGCTGCGTTTTATGTTCCAACCCCTTCTTATAGTTTCTATGGTCATTCAAGACGGTTGAAATAGGATATAGTTTCGATTGGACAAACTAAGCACAATTTGTGTTCTTACTCCCTTTTTGTGTGTGTACACGTGTTTAGGCCAGTATGAACTGTTAGAAATTTGGATCAGCCTTCTTGCCGTCAATGAACTCTTCTTTCGGTTTCACTACGGCCGTTTTGGACAATTCGTACTACTCGTTGCAATGTTGAATCACCCCAACAACCAATGTTTTGAGAACTGATCCTCTCTCTAGTTTCCAAGGCCGTTGCGGCCCGTCCATTACCCATTAATGGTTTGAATCAGCCAACTCGGTCGTTGTGTAGTACCGACCACGATTTTCGTTCTTGTCGCCATTTTTCGTTTACCGGTTTGGATTAGCATAAACCTGCCACGGTTTAGGTTCTAGGGCCATTTGGGGCAATTCAGAATGGTTACACATTTGGATTGTCCCACCAGCCGTGTTTTGAGTTCTGAATCCTTTTCACCATTTCTGTGCCCATTTAAGACAATCGAAACGTGATGTAGTGTGGATCAGACAAACCAGCCATGTTTTATGTTCTGATTGTTCTTCTGTGTTGTTACGTACATTTAAGACATTGCAAACCAGTTTGCAGCCGGGATTTGCCAAATCAGCCATGATTTTTGTTCCATCTCTTTAATCTGGGTTTCTGTGCCCTCCTAGAACACTCCATACCTGCTACGGGGTTGAATTATCCTTACCACCCACATCGTGAGTTTTAACTTATTTTGGGTTTCCCAGGCCCCTTCTGCCAGTTCAAACTTGTGAATGGTTTGGTTCAGCCTAACTGGCCGTTCTTTGAGTTCTAACTTCCCTTTTCAAGTAACTATGGCCGTTTGAGATTCACCGATTGGGATCGGCTTAAATCTGCCATGGTTGAGGTTCTAACACTTTTTCTTCGATTGTTCGATCCGTTAAGGATAATTGAAACCGGTTACTCCTTTGCATATAATAAACCAAACCGGCCATGTTTTTCAATTCTAACTCTTCTGAGGGTTTTTCGATTCCAACTCTTCTCTCCGGTTGCTAGGGCGGTTGAGGACGACAACACAAAATGTTTGCTAATTTGGATTGGCCTAACTGACCATGTTTTACATTCCAACCCTTTATTACAATTTCTATAGTTGTTCAAGACAGTCAAAATTGTCTACAAAAGGTTTGATCGAACAAACTGGGCACGCTTTATGTTCTAACTCCCTTTCTGTGCTGGTACGCGCGTTTAGGTTGATACGAACCTATTACGAGTTTGAGTTGGCCTAACCAGCAAAGAACTCTTCTTTTGGTTTCTCTACCCCCATTTTGGAAAATTTGTATTACCCGTTGCTACGTCGCATCACCCCAACCGCTAATGTTCTAAGATATGACCTTCTCTCGAGTTTCCAAGGCCGTTACGTCCAGTACCTGTTAATGGTTTGAATCAGCCAACCCGGCCATCGTGCTTAGTGCTGACCACTATTTCCGTTTTCTGCGGCTCATTCACCATTTTGAATCGGCCTAAACCTGCCATGATTTGTGTTTTAGGACCGTTCGGCAGAGTTCAGAATGGTTACACGTTTGGATTGCCCTAACCTGATGTGTTTTGAGTTTGAGTTCTTTTTACAGTTTCTGTGCCCATTCAGGACAATCAAAATGTGCTGAAGTCTGGATTGGACACACCAGCCATGTTTCATGTTCTTCTTTTAGCAGCTGGGACCTGCCTAACCAGCCATGATTTTTGTTCCAACCCTTTCTTTGCCCTCCTAGGACTATCCATACCTACTACTACGGGGATGAATCATCCTCACTACCCATGTCGTGGGTTCTAACTTATTTTGGGTTTCCTAGGCTCCTTTGGGCCCATTCAAACCTGTGAACAGTTTGGTTCAGCCAGACTGGCCATTCTTTGAGACCCCTTTTCAGGTTTCCATGCTCGTTTGCAGTTCACCAATTGAGATTGGCCTAAACCGGCCATGGATTGGGGTTCTAACTCTTTTCCTTCGGTTGTTGGAGCCGTTAACGACAATTCAAACCAGTTGCTTGTTTAGATATATAAACCCACTCTGCCATGTTTTTTAGTTCGAACACTTCTTAGAGTTTCTATGGTTTCCAGTTCATGTTCTAACCCGTCTCTCCTTTTGCTTGGGCCGTTGAGGACAACTCGAAATGTGCACTCATTTGGATTGGCCTCACGGGGCTGCGTTTTATGTTCCAACCCCTTCTTATAGTTTCTATGGTCATTCAAGACGGTTGAAATAGGATATAGTTTCGATTGGACAAACTAAGCACAATTTGTGTTCTTACTCCCTTTTTGTGTGGGTACACATGTTTAGGCCAATATGAACTGTTAGAAATTTGGATCAGCCTTGCTGGCAATGAACTCTTCTTTCGGTTTTACTATGGCCGTTTTGGACAATTCGTACTACTCGTTGCAATGTTGAATCACCCCAACAACCAATGTTTTGAGAACTGACCCTCTCTCCAGTTTCCAAGGCCGTTGCGGCCCGTCCATTACCCATTAATGGTTTGAATCAGCCAACTCGGTCGTTGTGTAGTACTGACCACTATTTTCGTTTACTGTCGCCATTTTTCGTTTACCGGTTTGGATTAGCATAAACCTGCCACGGTTTAGGTTCTAGGGCCATTTGGGGCAATTCAGAATGGTTACACATTTGGATTGTCCCACCAGCTGTGTTTTGAGTTCTGAATCCTTTTCACCATTTCTGTGCCCATTTAAGACAATCGAAACGTGATGCAGTGTGGATCTGACAAACCAGCCATGTTTTATGTTCTGATTGTTCTCCTGTGTTGTTACGTACGTTTAAGACATTGCAAACCAGTTTGCAGCCGGGATTTGCCAAATCAGCCACGATTTTTGTTCCATCCCTTTAATCTGGGTTTCTGTGCCCTCCTAGAACACTCCATACCTGCTACGGGGTTGAATTATCCTTACCACCCACGTCGTGAGTTTTAACTTATTTTGGGTTTCCCTGGCCCCTTCCGCCGGTTCAAACTTGTGAACGGTTTGGTTCAGCCTAACTGGCCGTTCTTTGAGTTCTAACTTCCCTTTTCAAGTAACTTTGGCCGTTTGAGATTCACCGATTGGGATCGGCTTAAATCTGCCATGGTCGAGGTTCTAACACTTTTTCTTCGATTGTTGGGTCCGTTAAGGATAATTGAAACCGGTTACTCCTTTGCATATAATAAACCAAACCGGCCATGTTTTTCAATTCTAACTCTTCTGAGGGTTTTTCGATTCCAACTCTTCTCTCCGGTTGCTAGGGCTGCTGAGGACAACTCAAAATGTTTGCTAATTTGGATTGGCCTAACTGACCATGTTTTACACTCCAACCCTTTATTACAATTTCTATAGTTGTTCAAGACAGTCAAAATAGTCTACAAGTTTGATCGGACAAACTGGGCACGCTTTGTGTTCTAACTCCCTTTCTGTGCTGGTATGCGTGTTTAGGTTGATAAGACCCTATTACGAGTTTGAGTTGGCCTAACTGGCAAAGAACTCTTCTTTTAGTTTCTCTACCCCCTTTTTGGAAAATTTGTATTACCCGTTGCTACGTCGCATCACCCCAACCGCTAATGTTCTAAGATATGACCTTCTCTCGGGTTTCCAAGGCCGTTACGTCCAGTACCTGTTAATGGTTTGAATCAGCCAACCCGGCCATCGTGCTTAGTGCTGACCACTATTTCCGTTTTCTGCGGCTCATTCACCGGTTTGAATCGGCCTAAACCTGCCATGATTTGTGTTTTAGGACCGTTCGGCAGAGTTCAGAATGGTTACACGTTTGGATTGCCCTAACCTGATGTGTTTTTTGTTTGAGTTCTTTTTACAGTTTCTGTGCCCATTTAGGACAATCAAAATGTGTTGAAGTCTGGATTGGACAAACCAGCCATGTTTCATGTTCTGCTTTTAGCAGCTGGTGTCGACTCCAGAAACGGGTTCCGGATCGGCACCTCAAGATAAGGTGAAATATGGAAAATGGGAAAAAAGGGAGTGGATCGGAAAACACTCAGAAAGCGGTAAAGACTCCTCACCTCGGTCCCACACTCACATTGATCCCCGAACATTCATCTCACGGCGTCGCTCGAGCACCAGAGACGGTTCGGGTCATGTGGGAGGAGAGTGAGGAGGAGATTAAAACATGAATGAAAGGTGGTCGCCAGGAGCCGCGGGCTCCGCTTTATGTAATGAAAATTAAGAAGTTGACCGTGTGTACCTTAGCGTGGGAGAAAGGGATGTGAGTTCAACCTTCTTCTTCTTCGGCCGGCCGATGAAGAAGAGTCTCCAACCGATGCTAGCTTGATAAACCTGTGCAACTAGAACAATAAACCAAGAAAACAAGTGAAGAAGGATTAGAACTGAGTGAAGTGTAGTAACTTGTAAAAGTAATAACATAAAACGACAATTAGAAACAAACTCACCGGATTCGGGGTTAGCCCTAACCCCTTTTTTTGGTTTTTTGTGATATATGAAATGATGAAAATAGAATAAAATGATGATTAAACATGAATTAAATGATATGAATGAAGAGTTAGAAAAGAGAATATGAATGGTTAAACACAACCTGTGCAAAGTGGCAACCGGGTTGGATAGATTCAATGTAAACTGCGCTGCTCTGATGCAAAGATCATAACGAACAGCACAAATGTCAGAATAAAGTGATGTTTGTTTTAAAATAAAGAGGACTCACTAAGGGTGAGTTCATATGAATACAAAATTGCTTGAATCTTATGATAAGTAATCTGAATTTACCTGATAATTCGGATCTTGGACAATGAAGTTCGGGAAACTCCCAGCACAATGTCGATGTAGGACATGCTATGGGAACCACAGATATCCAAATTAAATGATTATTGTTGGAGACAAAATATAACTCACCGGGGAACAATTTCTATGAAGGATGCATGGGCTGAATCCACCATTAAATGTACTGAAATTGACTGAGAAAACAATGACTTAGAAGAGAAGACTTCGGATCTGTCTGTGCAGCGCCTGTGTTGAAGCCATAACAAGCAGAGGAAATGTCAGAATTGATCTCTGTTTGTTGTATATGAAAGATATCTTGATGAACCAGACTTAGTATGAAGGAAGTAGGGCCATAAAATGACTATAAATATCTGTAGAATCCGATGATCAGCAGTGCAGCACGTTGGAGCATAGACCGGCTTCTTCTTCACTTTGGGATGATCTCCGGGCACCGGGACGAAGATAGAACTATTTGGAGAGGTTGGGATGAGCCTAGGGTGGCTGGAGGACGAAGAGATAAGTGATGGAGGATGGGTATGCCCTCCTTAGGTCGTTCATATGAGTCTCCCTTTATAGGGGATGAGAACAAGGTCAAAAAATAGCATGTTTTGATACATCCGACCATAGGTTGGATTTCCTCCATATAATGTTGCTGATTTTCATATTGAGGTATCTAGAAACTTACCTAAATGATTGAGAGAGATTGAAAACCGTGGATCACCTTCTCCATGCTCAAAATATGTCTCCACTTGAAGAGGAAACAAATCTGGTCCAAAAATGGCAAGTCTTGATATACAAGACAACAAGTTGGATTGCCATCATTAGATGATGCTAATTTCGACCATGAAGATTACAGATGCTATAACAAGTGATATGGAGGATGGAAAAGGAAGGTAAGGTCGTGAATTGGTCAGATATGTGCCCAATGGGCTGGGCTTTCATGCAATTGGGCTTGATTGGTGCTGCGTGCGGACAGAACTGCGCATCTGACTTCTAAAAGGTGTTGCGGACAAATGGTAGATCGGAATTGAATGCCATTTGTTGCATTAAAAAGAGGACTCAGAGAGGAAGATTATTTATGTTAAAGACTTCTTCATTTGATGTCTAAATAATCCTGTGAAAAATTTTCAATTAGATGATATGCTGGGAAAAGCATAATCTGGCACACCACAAATAGTCTGTTGTTCGGCAAACACGTATTTGATTAGAAATTAGCAAATCATCTTCATCTTTCCAATAACCACCTCGGCTCATCCTAAAGGGAGGTTCATCATGAATTTGATGGTCTAAAAGAGATGTTGCCAATGGAATAATGGTTTAAGCTCTAAATAAGGCCAAATTGGCGTGTCTACAGCAGGGACCTGCCTAACCAGCCATGATTTTTGTTCCAACCCTTTCTTTGCCCTCCTAGGACTATCCATACCTACAACTACGGGGCTGAATCATCCTCACTACCCATGTCGTGGGTTCTAACTTATTTTGGGTTTCCTAGGCTCCTTTGGGCCCATTCAAACCTGTGAACAGTTTGGTTCAGCCAGACTGGCCATTCTTTGAGACCCCTTTTCAGGTTTCCATGCTCGTTTGCAGTTCACCAATTGAGATTGGCCTAAACCGGCCATGGATTGGGGTTCTAACTCTTTTCCTTCGGTTGTTGGAGCCGTTAAGGACAATTCAAACCAGTTGCTTGTTTAGATATATAAACCCACTCTGCCATGTTTTTTAGTTCTAACACTTCTTAGAGTTTCTATAGTTTCCAGTTCATGTTCTAACCCGTCTCTCCTTTTTCTAGGGCCGTTCAGGACAACTCGAAATGTGCACTCATTTGGTTTGGCCTCACGGGCTGCGTTTTATGTTCCAACCCCTTCTTATAGTTTCTATGGTCATTCAAGACGGTTGAAATAGGATATAGTTTCGATTGGACAAACTAAGCACAATTTGTGTTCTTACTCCCTTTTTGTGTGTGTACACGTGTTTAGGCCAGTATGAACTGTTAGAAATTTGGATCAGCCTTGCTGTCAATGAACACTTCTTTCGGTTTCACTATGGCCGTTTTGGACAATTCGTACTACTCGTTGCAATGTTGAATCACCCCAACAACCAATGTTTTGAGAACTGACCCTCTCTCCAGTTTCCAAGGCCGTTGCGGCCCGTCCATTACCCATTAATGGTTTGAATCAGCCAACTCGGTCTTTGTGTAGTACTGACCACGATTTTCGTTTACTGTCGCCATTTTTCGTTTACCGGTTTGGATTAGCATAAACCTGCCACGGTTTAGGTTCTAGGGCCATTTGGGGCAATTCAGAATGGTTACACATTTGGATTGTCCCACCACCGTGTTTTGAGTTCGAATCCTTTTCACCATTTCGTGCCCATTTAAGACAATCGAAACGTGATGTAGTGTGGATCAGACAAACCAGCCATGTTTTATGTTCTGATTGTTCTTCTGTGTTGTTACGTACATTTAAGACATTGCAAACCAGTTTGCAGCCGGGATTTGCAAAATCAGCCATGATTTTTGTTCCATCTCTTTAATCTGGGTTTCTGTGCCCTCCTAGAACACTCCATACCTGCTACGGGGTTGAATTATCCTTACACCCACATCGTGAGTTTTAACTTATTTTGGGTTTCCCAACGCCTTCCGCCGGCTCAAACTTGTGAATGGTTTGGTTCAAATTAACTGGCCGTTCTTTGAGTTCTAACTTCCCTTTTCAAGTAACTATGGCCGTTTGAGATTCACCGATTGGGATCGGCTTAAATCTGCCATGGTTGAGGTTCTAACACTTTTTCTTCGATTGTTGGATCCGTTAAGGATAATTGAAACCGGTTACTCCTTTGCATATAATAAACCAAACCCGCCATGTTTTTCAATTCTAACTCTTCTGAAGGTTTTTCGATTCCAACTCTTCTCTCCGGTTGCTAGGGCTGTTGAGGACAACTCAAAATGTTTGCTAATTTGGATTGGCCTAACTGACCATGTTTTACATTCCAACCCTTTATTACAATTTCTATAGTTGTTCAAGACAGTCAAAATTGTCTACAAAAGGTTTGATCGGACAAACTGGGCACGCTTTATGTTCTAACTCCCTTTCTGTGCTGGTACGCGCGTTTAGGTTGATACGAACATATTACGAGTTTGAGTTGGCCTAACCAGCAAAGAACTCTTCTTTTGGTTTCTCTACCCCCATTTTGGAAAATTTGTATTACCCATTGCTACGTCGCATCACCCCAACCGCTAATGTTCTAAGATATGACCTTCTCTCGAGTTTCCAAGGCCGTTACGTCCAGTACCTGTTAATGGTTTGAATCAGCCAACCCGGCCATCGTGCTTAGTGCTGACCACTATTTCCGTTTTCTCGCGGCTCATTCACCATTTTGAATCGGCCTAAACCTCGCCATGATTTGTGTTTTAGGACCGTTCGGCGAGTTCGTAATGGTTACACGTTTGGATTGCCCTAACTCGATGTGTTTTGAGTTTGAGTTCTTTTTACAGTTTCTGTGCCCATTCAGGACAATCAAAATGTGCTGAAGTCTGGATTGGACACACCAGCCATGTTTCATGTTCTTCTTTTAGCAGCTGGGACGTGCCTAACCAGCCATGATTTTTGTTCCAACCCTTTCTTTGCCCTCCTAGGACTATCCATACCTACTACTACGGGGATGAATCATCCTCACTACCCATGTCGTGGGTTCTAACTTATTTTGGGTTTCCTAGGCTCCTTTG
The DNA here is from genome assembly GCA_036172225.1 of Cryptocoryne crispatula var. balansae. Taxonomy (NCBI): domain Eukaryota; kingdom Viridiplantae; phylum Streptophyta; class Magnoliopsida; order Alismatales; family Araceae; genus Cryptocoryne; species Cryptocoryne crispatula. The sequence continues at coordinate 363,718 of JAYDZW010000024.1, forward strand.
GGCCCATTCAAACTGTGAACGAGTTTGGTTCGACGGCGGCCATTCTTTGAGACCCCTTTTCAGGTTTCCATGCTCGTTTGCAGTTCACCAATTGAGATTGGCCTAAACCGGCCATGGATTGGGGTTCTAACTCTTTTCCTTCGGTTGTTGGAGCCGTTAACGACAATTCAAACCAGTTGCTTGTTTAGATATATAAACCCACTCTGCCATGTTTTTTAGTTCGAACACTTCTTAGAGTTTCTATAGTTTCCGGTTCATGTTCTAACCCGTCTCTCCTTTTGCTTGGGCCGTTGAGGACAACTCGAAATGTGCACTCATTTGGATTGGCCTCACGGGCTGCGTTTTATGTTCCAACCCCTTCTTATAGTTTCTATGGTCATTCAAGACGGTTGAAATAGGATATAGTTTCGATTGGACAAACTAAGCACAATTTGTGTCCTTACTCCCTTTTTGTGTGGGTACACATGTTTAGGCCAGTATGAACTGTTAGAAATTTGGATCAGCCTTGCTGGCAATGAACTCTTCTTTCGGTTTTACTATGGCCGTTTTGGACAATTCGTAGTACTCGTTGCAATGTTGAATCACCCCAACAACCAATGTTTTGAGAACTGACCCTCTCTCCAGTTTCCAAGGCCGTTGCGGCCCGTCCATTACCCATTAATGGTTTGAATCAGCCAACTCGGTCGTTGTGTAGTACTAACCACGATTTTCGTTTACTGTCGCCATTTTTCGTTTACCGGTTTGGATTAGCATAAACCTGCCACGGTTTAGGTTCTAGGGCCATTTGGGGCAATTCAAAATGGTTACACATTTGGATTGTCCCACCAGCTGTGTTTTGAGTTCTGAATCCTTTTCACCATTTCTGTGCCCATTTAAGACAATCGAAACGTGATGCAGTGTGGATCTGACAAACCAGCCATGTTTTATGTTCTGATTGTTCTCCTGTGTTGCTACGTACGTTGAAGACACTGCAAACGAGTTTGCAGCTGGGATTTGCCGAATCAGCCACGATTTTTGTTCCATCTCTTTAATCTGGGTTTCTGTGCCCTCCTAGAACACTCCATACCTGGTACGGGGTTGAATTATCCTTGCCACCCACGTCGTGAGCTTTAACTTATTTTGGGTTTCCCAGCCCCCTGGCGCCGGTTCAAACTTGCGAACGGTTTGCTTCACCCTAACTGGCCGTTCTTTGAGTTCTAACTTCCCTTTTCAAGTAACTTTGGCCGTTTGAGATTCACCGATTGGGATCGGCTTAAATCTGCCATGGTCGAGGTTCTAACACTTTTTCTTCGATTGTTGGGTCCGTTAAGGATAATTGAAACCGGTTACTCCTTTGCATATAATAAACCAAACTGGCAATGTTTTTCAATTCAAACTCTTCTGAGGGTTTTTCGATTCCAACTCTTCTCTCCGGTTGCTAGGGCTGTTGAGGACAACTCAAAATGTTTGCTAATTTGGATTGGCCTAACTGACCATGTTTTACATTCCAACCCTTTATTACAATTTCTATAGTTGTTCAAGACAGTCAAAATAGGCTACAGGGTTGATCGGACAAACTGGGCACGCTTTGTGTTCTAACTCCCTTTCTGTGCTGGTACGCGCGTTTAGGTTGATACGAACCTATTACGAGTTTGAGTTGGCCTAACCGGCAAAGAACTCTTCTTTTGGTTTCTCTACCCCCATTTTGGAAAATTTGTATTACCCGTTGCTACGTCGCATCACCCCAACCGCTAATGTTCTAAGATATGACCTTCTCTCGAGTTTTCAAGGCCGTTACGTCCAGTACCTGTTAATGGTTTGAATCAGCCAACCTGGCCATCGTGCTTAGTGCTGACCACTATTTCCATTTTCTGCGGCTCATTCACCAGTTTGAATCGACCTAAACCTGCCATGATTTGTGTTTTAGGACCGTTCGGCAGGGTACAGTATGGTTAAACGTTTGGATTGCCCTAACCTGATGTGTTTTGAGTTTGAGTTCTTTTTACAGTTTCTGTGCCCATTCAGGACAATCAAAATGTGCTGAAGTCTGGATTGGACAAACCAGCCATGTTTTATGTTCTGCTTTTAGCAGCTGGGACCTGCCTAACCAGCCATGATTTTTGTTCCCCAACCCTTTCTTTGCCCTCCTAGGACTATCCATACCTACTACTACGGGGCTGAATCATCCTCACTACCCATGTCGTGGGTTCCAACTTATTTTGGGTTTCCAAGGCTCTTTTGGGCCCATTCAAACCTGTGAACAGTTTGGTTCAGCCAGACTAGCCATTCTTTGAGATCCCTTTTCAGGTTTCCATGCTCGTTTGCAGTTCACCAATTGAGATTGGCCTAAACCGGCCAAGGATTGGGGTTCTAACTCTTTTCCTTCGGTTGTTGGAGCCGTTAAGGACAATTCAAACCAGTTGCTTGTTTAGATATATAAACCCACTCTGCCATGTTTTTTAGTTCTAACACTTCTTAGAGTTTCTATAGTTTCCAGTTCATGTTCTAACCCGTCTCTCCTTTTGCTAGGGCCGTTGAGGACAACTCAAAATGTGCACTCATTTGGATTGGCCTCACGGGCTGCGTTTTATGTTCCAACCCCTTCTTATAGTTTCTATGGTCATTCAAGACGGTTGAAATAGGATATAGTTTCGATTGGACAAACTAAGCACAATTTGTGTTCTTACTCCCTTTTTGTGTGGGTACACGTGTTTAGGCCAAGATGAACTGTTAGAAATTTGGATCAGCCTTGCTGGCAATGAACTCTTCTTTCGGTTTCACTATGGCCGTTTTGGACAATTCGTACTACTCGTTGCAATGTTGAATCACCCCAACAACCAATGTTTGGATAACTGACCCTCTCTCCAGTTTCCAAGGCCGTTGCGGCCCGTCCATTACCCATTAATGGTTTGAATCAGCCAACTCAGTCGTTGTGTAGTACTGACCACGATTTTCGTTTACTGTCGCCGATTTTCGTTTACCGGTTTGGATTAGCATAAACCTGCTACGGTTTAGGTTCTAGGGCCATTTGGGGCAATTCAGAATGGTTACACATTTGGATTGTCCCGCCAGCTGTGTTTTGAGTTCTGAATCCTTTTCACCATTTCTGTGCCCGTTTAAGACAATCGAAACGTGATGCAGTGTGGATCTGACAAACCAGCCATGTTTTATGTTCTGATTGTTCTCCTGTGTTGTTACGTACGTTTAAGACATTGCAAACCGATTTGCAGCCGGGATTTGCCAAATCAGCCACGATTTTTGTTCCATCTCTTTAATCTGGGTTTCTGTGCCCTCCTAGAACACTCCATACCTGCTACGGGGTTGAATTATCCTTACCACCCACGTCGTGAGTTTTAACTTGATTTGGGTTTCCCAGGCCCCTTCCGCTGGTTCAAACTTGTGAACGGTTTGGTTCAGCCTAACGGGCCATTCTTTGAGTTCTAACTTCCCTTTTCAAGTAACTATGGCCGTTTGAGATTCACCGATTGGGATCGGCTTAAATCTGCCATGGTTGAGGTTCTAACACTTTTTCTTCGATTGTTGGATCCGTTAAGGATAATTGAAACCGGTTACTCCTTTGCATATAATAAACCAAACCGGCCATGTTTTTCAATTCTAACTCTTCTGAGGGTTTTTCGATTCCAACTCTTCTCTCCGGTTGCTAGGGCTGTTGAGGACAACTCAAAATGTTTGCTAATTTGGATTGGCCTAACTGACCATGTTTTACATTCCAACCCTTTATTACAATTTCTATAGTTGTTCAAGACAGTCAAAATAGTCTACAGGTTTGATCGGACAAACTGGGCACGCTTTGTGTTCTAACTCCCTTTCTGTGCTGGTACGCGCGTTTAGGTTGATACGAACCTATTACGAGTTTGAGTTGGCCTAACCGGCAAAGAACTCTTCTTTTGGTTTCTCTACACCCATTTTGGAAAATTTGTATTACCCGTTGCTACGTCGCATCACCCCAACCGCTAATGTTCTAAGATATGACCTTCTCTCGAGTTTCCAAGGCCGTTACGTCCAGTACCTGTTAATGGTTTGAATCAGCCAACCCGGCCATCGTGCTTAGTGCTGACCACTATTTCCGTTTTCTGCGGCTCATTCACCAGTTTGAATCGGCCTAAACCTGCCATGATTTGTGTTTTAGGACCGTTCGGCAGAGTTCAGAATGGTTACACGTTTGGATTGCCCCAACTTCGATGTGTTTTGAGTTTGAGTTCTTTTTACGCTTCGTGCCCATTCAGGACAATCAAAATGTGCTTTGAAGTCCGGATTGGACACACCACCATGTTTCATGTTCTTCTTTTAGCACCGGGATCCGCCTAACCAGCCATGATTTTTGTTCCCCAACCCTTTCTTTGCCCTCCTAGGACTATCCATACCTACTACTACGGGGCTGAATCATCCTCACTACCCATGTCGTGGGTTCTAACTTATTTTGGGTTTCCTAGGCTCCTTTGGGCCCATTCAAACCTGTGAACAGTTTGGTTCAGCCAGACTGGCCATTCTTTGAGACCCCTTTTCAGGTTTCCATGCTCGTTTGCAGTTCATCAATTGAGATTGGCCTAAACCGGCCATGGATTGGGGTTCTAACTCTTTTCCTTCGGTTGTTGGAGCCGTTAACGACAATTCAAACCAGTTGCTTGTTTAGATATATAAACCCACTCTGCCATGTTTTTTAGTTCGAACACTTCTTAGAGTTTCTATGGTTTCCAGTTCATGTTCTAACCCGTCTCTCCTTTTGCTTGGGCCGTTGAGGACAACTCGAAATGTGCACTCATTTGGATTGGCCTCACGGGCTGCGTTTTATGTTCCAACCCCTTCTTATAGTTTCTATGGTCATTCAAGACGGTTGAAATAGGATATAGTTTCGATTGGACAAACTAAGCACAATTTGTGTCCTTACTCCCTTTTTGTGTGGGTACACGTGTTTAGGCCGCATGAACCGTTAGAAATTTGGATCGGCCTTGCCGGCAATGAACTCTTCTTTCGGTTTTACTATGGCCGTTTTGGACAATTCGTAGTACTCGTTGCAATGTTGAATCACCCCAACAACCAATGTTTTGAGAACTCGACCCTCTCTCCGCTTTCCAAGGCCGTTGCGGCCCGTCCATTACCCATTAATGGTTTGAATCAGCCAACCCGGTCGTTGTGTAGTACTAACCACGATTTTCGTTTCTCGTCGCCATTTTTCGTTTACCGGTTTGGATTAGCATAAACCTGCCACGGTTTAGGTTCTAGGGCCATTTGGGGCAATTCAGAATGGTTAAACATTTGGATTGTCCCACCATCCGTGTTTTGAGTTCTGAATCCTTTTCACCATTTCTGTGCCCATTTAAGACAATCGAAACGTGATGTAGTGTGGATCAGACAAACCAGCCATGTTTTATGTTCTGATTGTTCTCCTGTGTTGTTACGTACGTTTAAGACATTGCAAACCAGTTTGCAGCCGGGATTTGCCAAATCAGCCACGATTTTTGTTCCATCTCTTTAATCTGGGTTTCTGTGCCCTCCTAGAACACTCCATACCTGCTACGGGGTTGAATTATCCTTACCACCCACGTCGTGAGTTTTAACTTATTTTGGGTTTCCCAGGCCCCTTCCGCCGGTTCAAACTTGTGAACGGTTTGGTCCAGCCTAACTGGCCGTTCTTTGAGTTCTAACTTCCCTTTTCAAGTAACTTTGGCCGTTTGAGATTCACCGATTGGGATCGGCTTAAATCTGCCATGGTCGAGGTTCTAACACTTTTCTTCGATTGTTGGGTCCGTTAAGGATAATTGAAACCGGTTACTCCTTTGCATATAATAAACCAAACTGGCAATGTTTTTCAATTCTAACTCTTCTGAGGGTTTTTCGATTCCAACTCTTCTCTCCGGTTGCTAGGGCTGTTGAGGACAACTCAAAATGTTTGCTAATTTTGATTGGCCTAACTGACCATGTTTTACATTCCAACCCTTTATTACAATTTCTATAGTTGTTCAAGACAAATAAAATAGTCTCCGGGTTTGATCGGACAACCTGGGCACGCTTTGTGTTCTAACTCCCTTTCTGTGCTGGTACGCGCGTTTAGGTTGATACGAACCTATTACGAGTTTGAGTTGGCCTAACCGGCAAAGAACTCTTCTTTTGGTTTCTCTACCCCCATTTTGGAAAATTTGTATTACCCGTTGCTACGTCGCATCACCCCAACCGCTAATGTTCTAAGATATGACCTTCTCTCGAGTTTTCAAGGCCGTTACGTCCAAGCACTCGTTAATGGTTTGAATCGCCCAACCCGGCCATCGTGCTTAGTGCTGACCACTATTTCCATTTTCTGCGGCTCATTCACCAGTTTGAATCGACCTAAACCTGCCATGATTTGTGTTTTAGGACCGTTCGGCAGGGTACAGTATGGTTAAACGTTTGGATTGCCCTAACCTGATGTGTTTTGAGTTTGAGTTCTTTTTACGGTTCGTGCCCATTTAGGACAATCAAAATGTGCCGAAGTCCGGATTGGACAAACCACCATGTTTTATGTTCTGCTTTTAGCAGCTGGGATCTACCTAACCAGCCATGATTTTTGTTCCCCAACCCTTTCTTTGCCCTCCTAGGACTATCCATACCTACTACTACGGGGCTGAATCATCCTCACTACCCATGTCGTGGGTTCTAACTTATTTTGGGTTTCCTAGGCTCCTTTGGGCCCATTCAAACCTCTGAACGCTTGGTTCGACCAGACTGGCCATTCTTTGAGATCCCTTTTCAGGTTTCCATGCTCGTTTGCAGTTCACCAATTGAGATTGGCCTAAACCGGCCATGGATTGGGGTTCTAACTCTTTTCCTTCGGTTGTTGGAGCCATTAAGGACAATTCAAACCAGTTGCTTGTTTAGATATATAAACCCACTCTGCCATGTTTTTTAGTTCTAACACTTCTTAGAGTTTCTATAGTTTCCAGTTCATGTTCTAACCCGTCTCTCCTTTTGCTAGGGCCGTTGAGGACAACTCGAAATGTGCACTCATTTGGATTGGCCTCACGGGCTGCGTTTTATGTTCCAACCCCTTCTTATAGTTTCTATGGTCATTCAAGACGGTTGAAATAGGATATAGTTTCGATTGGACAAACTAAGCACAATTTGTGTTCTTACTCCCTTTTTGTGTGGGTACACGTGTTTAGGCCAGTATGAACTGTTAGAAATTTGGATCAGCCTTGCTGGCAATGAACTCTTCTTTCGGTTTCACTATGGCCGTTTTGGACAATTCGTACTACTCGTTGCAATGTTGAATCACCCCAACAACCAATGTTTTGAGAACTGACCCTCTCTCCAGTTTCCAAGGCCGTTGCGGCCCGTCCATTACCCATTAATGGTTTGAATCAGCCAACTCGGTCGTTGTGTAGTACTGACCACTATTTTCGTTTACTGTCGCCATTTTTCGTTTACCGGTTTGGATTAGCATAAACCTTCCACGGTTTAGGTTCTAGGGCCATTTGGTGCAATTCGTAATGGTTACACATTTGGATTGTCCCACCACCGTGTTTTGAGTTCGGACTGCTGTTCACCATTTCTGTGCCCGTTTAAGACAATCGAAACGTGATGTAGTGTGGATCAGACAAACCAGCCATGTTTTATGTTCTGATTGTTCTCCTGTGTTGTTACGTACGTTTAAGACATTGCAAACCAGTTTGCAGCCGGGATTTGCCAAATCAGCCACGATTTTTGTTCCATCTCTTTAATCTGGGTTTCTGTGCCCTCCTAGAACACTCCATACCTGCTACGGGGTTGAATTATCCTTACCACCCACGTCGTGAGTTTTAACTTATTTTGGGTTTCCCATGCCCCTTCCGCCGGTTCAAACTTGTGAACGGTTTGGTTCAGCCTAACTGGCCGTTCTTTGAGTTCTAACTTCCCTTTTCAAGTAACTATGGCCGTTTGAGATTCACCGATTGGGATCGGCTTAAATCTGCCATGGTTGAGGTTCTAACACTTTTTCTTCGATTGTTGGATCCGTTAAGGATAATTGAAACCGGTTACTCCTTTGCATATAATAAACCAAACCGGCCATGTTTTTCAATTCTAACTCTTCTGAGGGTTTTTCGATTCCAACTCTTCTCTCCGGTTGCTAGGGCTGTTGAGGACGACAACTCAAAATGTTTGCTAATTTGGATTGGCCTAACTGACCATGTTTTACATTCCAACCCTTTATTACAATTTCTATAGTTGTTCAAGACAGTCAAAATAGTCTACAGGTTTGATCGGACAAACTGGGCACGCTTTGTGTTCTAACTCCCTTTCTGTGCTGGTACGCACGTTTAGGTTGATACGAACCTATTACGAGTTTGAGTTGGCCTAACCGGCAAAGAACTCTTCTTTTGGTTTCTCTACACCCATTTTGGAAAATTTGTATTACCCGTTGCTACGTCGCATCACCCCAACCGCTAATGTTCTAAGATATGACCTTCTCTCGGGTTTCCAAGGCCGTTACGTCCAGTACCTGTTAATGGTTTGAATCAGCCAACCCGGCCATCGTGCTTAGTGCTGACCACTATTTCCGTTTTCTGCGGCTCATTCACCAGTTTGAATCGGCCTAAACCTGCCATGATTTGTGTTTTAGGACCGTTCGGCAGGGTTCAGAATGGTTACACGTTTGGATTGCCCTAACCTGATGTGTTTTGAGTTTGAGTTCTTTTTACAGTTTCTGTGCCCATTTAGGACAATCAAAATGTGCTGAAGTCTGGATTGGACAAACCAGCCATGTTTCATGTTCTGCTTTTAGCAGCTGGGACCTGCCTAACCAGCCATGATTTTTGTTCCCCAACCCTTTCTTTGCCCTCCTAGGACTATCCATACCTACTACTATGGGGCTGAATCATCCTCACTACCCATGTCGTGGGTTCTAACTTATTTTGGGTTTCCTAGGCTCCTTTGGGCCCATTCAAACCTGTGAACGCTTGGTTCAAATGATCGGCCATTCTTTGAGATCCCTTTTCGGGGCTCCATGCTCGTTTGCAGTGCACCAATTGAGATTGGCCTAAACCGGCCATGGATTGGGGTTCTAACTCTTTTCCTTCGGTTGTTGGAGCCGTTAACGACAATTCAAACCAGTTGCTTGTTTAGATATATAAAACCACTCTGCCATGTTTTTAAGTTCTAACACTTCTTAGAGTTTCTATAGTTTCCAGTTCATGTTCTAACCCGTCTCTCCTTTTGCTATGGCCGTTGAGGACAACTCGAAATTCGCACTCATTTGGATTGGCCTCACGTGCTGCGTTTTATGTTCCAACCCCTTCTTATAGTTTCTATGGTCATTCAAGACGGTTGAAATAGGATATAGTTTCGATTGGACAAACTAAGCACAATTTGTGTCCTTACTCCCTTTTTGTGTGGGTACACGTGTTTAGGCCAGTATGAACTGTTAGAAATTTGGATCAGCCTTGCTGGCAATGAACTCTTCTTTCGGTTTCACTATGGCCGTTTTGGACAATTCGTACTACTCGTTGCAATGTTGAATCACCCCAACAACCAATGTTTTGAGAACTGACCCTCTCTCCAGTTTCCAAGGTCGTTGCGGCCCGTCCATTACCCATTATCGGTTTGAATCAGCCAACTCGGTCGTTGTGTAGTACAGACCACGATTTTCGTTTACTGTCGCCATTTTTCATTTACCGGTTTGGATTAGCATAAACCTGCCACGGTTTAGGTTCTAGGGCCATTTGGGGCAATTCAGAATGGTTACACATTTGGATTGTCCCACCAGCTGTGTTTTGAGTTCTGAATCCTTTTCACCATTTCGTGCCCGTTTAAGACAATCGAAACGTGATGTAGTGTGGATCGACAAACCAGCCATGTTTTATGTTCGATTGTTCTCCCGTGTTGTTACGTACGTTTAAGACATTGCAAACCGGTTGTAGTCGGGATTTGCCAAATCAGCCACGATTTTTGTTCCATCTCTTTAACTAGGTTTCGTGCCCTCCTAGAACACTCCATACCCGCTACGGGGTTGAATTATCCTTACCACCCACGTCGTGAGTTTTAACTTATTTTGGGTTTCCCGTGCCCCTTCCGCCGGTTCAAACTTGTGAACGGTTTGGTTCAAATTAACCGGCCGTTCTTTGAGTTCTAACTTCCCTTTTCAAGTAACTATGGCCGTTTGAGATTCACCGATTGGGATCGGCTTAAATCTGCCATGGTTGAGGTTCTAACACTTTTTCTTCGATTGTTGGGTCCGTTAAGGATAATTGAAACCGGTTACTCCTTTGCATATAATAAACCAAACCGGCCATGTTTTTCAATTCTAACTCTTCTGAGGGTTTTTCGATTCCAACTCTTCTCTCCGGTTGCTAGGGCTGTTGAGGACGACAACTCAAAATGTTTGCTAATTTGGATTGGCCTAACTGACCATGTTTTACATTCCAACCCTTTATTACAATTTCTATAGTTGTTCAAGACAGTCAAAATTGTCTACAGGTTTGATCGGACAAACTAGGCACGCTTTGTGTTCTAACTCCCTTTCTGTGCTGGTACGCGCGTTTAGGTTGATACGAACCTATTACGAGTTTGAGTTGGCCTAACCGGCAAAGAACTCTTCTTTTGGTTTCTCTACACCCATTTTGGAAAATTTGTATTACCCGTTGCTACGTCGCATCACCCCAACCGCTAATGTTCTAAGATATGACCTTCTCTCGGGTTTCCAAGGCCGTTACGTCCAGTACCTGTTAATGGTTTGAATCAGCCAACCCGGCCATCGTGCTTAGTGCTGACCACTATTTCCGTTTTCTGCGGCTCATTCACCAGTTTGAATCGGCCTACACCTGCCATGATTTGTGTTTTAGGACCGTTCGGCAGGGTTCATAATGGTTACACGTTTGGATTGCCCTAACCTGATGTGTTTTGAGTTTGAGCTCTTTTTACAGTTTCTGTGCCCATTTAGGACAATCAAAATGTGCTGAAGTCTGGATTGGATGTAACGTGCGTTTTTTTTAAATAGGTTAAAGATATTTTAATTTAATTTTTTTAGAGTGTTTTATTGTTATTTAATCTTTTCCCCGTCGCCGTATTTTTTTTCCTCCCCGAAAACCCTACTGCCTCGTCGCTCTGGTTCCCTTCGCGAGCGTGCGCCGTCTCTTCCTCTTGCGTGCGACGCCTCGCCCCCCCCCCCTTCTCTCTCTCTCGGCCGCTGTTTCTCTCTCCGCGAGCGCCCCGCGCGGCCAGCCGCCTCACCCGCCCGCGGTGCCACCGTCGCCGGCGTCGGCGGCCGAGGTCTCCGCCGCCTCGCGCCGCCCCGGTCAACGCCGGCGCGCGACGCCGCCGCTCGCCGTCAACCGCCGCCCCCGGTCAACGCGCTCGCGCGACCGCCCCGCCCTCGCGCGGCGCCGCCTCCGCGCGACCAGGCCATCTCCTCCCCTCGGCGCGGTCAACGCCGCCGCGGCGAGCACCGCCGCCGCCACGCGGCCGCCCACGCCGGCGCACACCCGCCCGCGTGACCTCCCACCGGCCGCCGTGCGCCCCTCCCCGGCTGCCGTACGCCGCCTTGGACCCGCCGTGCGCCGCCCCTATCCACTGCCGTAAGCCCCCTCTTTCTCTCTTCTATCCTATTATCCCCTCTCTTTTATCTAGTGCCCATATCATGTTATTCTCCTCTTCAATTATTTTTCTAAAAATTTTCCCTTGATACAACAGATTATTTTCTTGTGTATACTCTTTTTCCAGCAGCCTAAGTGGTGTGATTTAACCCTTTTCGACCGATTCAAGCAGTGCATTGCGTCGTCAACGTCGATATCTTTTTTTCGGTCGCCAATTTCCGATATCTCCAGCACGGTTTCCGGTAGGCACTCTTGACGTGTCTACTATCATTTAAATCACATACTTTAAAAATCTCCATGACTTGTAGTAATTGGCCTAATTTGATTAACCGGGTTGGTGTTAATTGTTGTAGTTAGATAGTGCTTTTAATGATGTTATTTTCTCCTTGGTGCATATTGAGGATCATGATGGGATGTTATATATATGTCGTGTATAGCATGTTGATTGGTAGATCTTAGTCGATCATATCCCTTTTCAGCTAGTATATAATTAAGTAAATCCTTGTTACCTTTTTCAGATATTCTCCTTGTACACGTGATGATAAGTTAACCATATTAGTTAATGTCTTTTACTAGTCATAATAAATCTGATTTTTGGGCTATGTTATGACCTTTTAACCAAGAGATAAATCCGATTGGGTGGTTTACAATATGTTTGGTTGAGTGTTGGATATGGTATCATGTTAGACTTTAGTTGTGCTTGTCACTTCATGGTTCTAGTATCATAAACAGGTTATTTGGATGTTGTTGTTCATATCAATTGCATTGGTAGCATGTTGGTTATAGCATGATGTGGTGTATATATGTCATCTCTTGCATATTTTGGTTATGGCATGGCATAACTAAGTGGATGCATGATGCATTGAAAACTGTGAATGGAAACTGAGCTACACCAGACTAGTTAGTCGTGACTCGAGGGCAGCGAGGGGTTAGAACCGTCACGGTGCATCCTTCGATCCTGCACCCCGCGGGCATCCTAAGTGCCACCACTGCCTAGGTGCACTATGGGATTTCGATTAGTATATGGTACTTATATATGATAGATCTGATGCTAGCTAGTTGAGGTGGCAAGACGACGCTTTCCTTGCCAATATGAAACGATGTAATTTCTTTGTAAAGGATAGGTGCATGTTTGCATTGTATGGCATAGTTGGTTTGGTGAGGTAGTTTATTTTGTCATTCATCACTTTGTGTTGCATAGGGTATGTTTGAAATGTCTCATTTAAAATCTATTGTCTTGTGGAGCCTATACTAGATGTCTATGCATGTAGGTGTCTATGTTTATTCAATCTTTTTAGAACATATCAAAATGCATATAGGTGCTGGTCATCATGGGCATAAGGCTGGTTGGTGGTGTAAAAGATGTGATTTAAGGCAATTGTTAATGTATTGACTAGTTTTACTTATATGTTTATAAAGGGTGCAGTCGGGTATTTATTTAAATATCATTTTAGGGCCTTTTGGCTATCCGATCCGGCGGACGATGGATTGCCTACTGAGTCATTTTATATGACTCACCCCGTGGTTTAATTATTTCAACAGGTCTTGAGGAGGAGGAGAATGCCGAAGCGGTCTTGGAAAACACGCCTTTGGTGGAGCAGGATTACACCGACCTTGGAGATGCTTGATATTTCGTGTTCTTGGTCTTTGAGATGGTCGCTTAGTTGTTATAACATTATTTTTCAGCACTTAATGGTGTCTCATTAGAGTTATTTAGATTGTTTAATTCTGGACCTTTAGTTATGTTGCGTTGTTATTTTGATCTTGGAGTTGTGAGCGGTTCAGTTTATGATTTGATGTTGATCTCGATGTTGGATTAGTTTATGTTAAATTTGGTTATGTTTGGTGATTGTGTTTTTGTTACCAAACCTCCCTATTTCCGGGTTTTATCCCGCTGTCATAATCCGGAGAAAAAAAAAATCCGCTGCGTTTTCCGGGTCGTGACAGGAGTTGGTATCAGAGCAATACAGTGATGCAGTATGAGAACAAGTTCGTGGAGCTAGAGTCTTATGCTGCTTATATCTGCGAAGATGAAGCTGATCGGGCCAGAAAATTTGTGCATGGGCTCAGAGGAGGCATTAGGACCAGAATGATGTCCACCCCTTGGGCAACTTTGGCCTCAACTTATGAGGCAGCTTGTCGGGTGGAAGGGGATCTTGGGCCCTACAGGCCGCCAGCATCTTCTAGCAGAGCTCCAGCTCGGGACCAGCAACAGGGTATGGATCGCAAGAGAAAAATGCCAGATATCGCTAGATCTCAATACCAGCAGTTAGGGGAAGCAAGGTGTAGTCAGTGTGGTTATTTTCATCCTGGTCGACAGTGCTACCGTGGCAAGGGTGCATGTTTTGGTTGTGGCCAGTTTGGCCACCTGGTTTCTCGATGTCCTCATATTCAGCCAAGGCAGGTTTCAGCAGCAGTAGCACCATATCAAGCTCCAGCCCCTCCTAGATTCCAGGCACAGACTTCAGCACCACAGCAGAGGCCTGGACCAGTGAAGAGGCAGTTTACAGCGCCTAGAGCTCCGCAGCAGCAGCAACCGCGTCCCACTCAGGCAAAGGTGTTTGCCATGGAGCGCACAGATCTTCCCCACGTGGCTACTGCGACAGAAGGTACCTTACACATTTCTGGATTCCATGCACGTGTCTTATTTGATTCTGGAGCTACCAATTCCTTTGTGTCATTCTGCTTTGCTACATATTTATTTAAGTACCATGGTGTGTTAGTTGAGGAGTGTAGCCCTCTGGGAGTGAGTGTTCCCTCTGGTCGAACTATAGAAGTTACTCATGTTATGCCCCATTGTGAGATAATCATATCGTGGAACACCTTACGAGCGGTAATTATATGTTCTAGACATGGATGACTTTGATATCATTCTAGGGATGGATCGGTTAGAATCACACCATGCTGTTCTTGATTGTCATAGAAGGAAGGTTACCTTTCAGATCCCTGGTAGTCAGCATTTTTCTTATAAATGCCCTGATTACACCAAGTCCAAGTTATTGGTTTCTGCCTTGAAAATTTCAAAGTGGATGAGGTCTCAGTGTGAGATGTACTTAGCATGCATTACTGTGTGGTTAGTGATGCTGATAGCAAGAGAGAAGTTGGAGATGTGGAGATAGTCTGTGATTTTGCAGATGTATTTCCAGAGGAATTGCCTGGTTTGCCTCCTGTGAGGGATATAGATTTTTCTATTGACCTCATTCCAGGTGCAGCTCCCATATCGATTGCGGCATACAGAATGGCACCGGCTGAGTTGAAAGAGTTGAAGCAGCAGTTGCAGGATCTACTTGATAGGGGTTTTATTCGCCCCAGTGTTTCTCCTTGGGGTGCCCCTGTGCTTTTTGTGAGGAAGAAGGATGGTTCATTACGGTTGTGTATTGATTATCGAAAATTGAACCAGGTAACGATTAAGAATAAATATCCATTGCCCCGTATTGATGATCTATTTGACCGATTCTGGGATGCCAGAATATTTTCAAAGATTGATTTGAGAACGGGATACCATCAGCTCAGGATTAAGAAAGAGGATATACCAAAGTCTGCATTCAGGACCCGATACGGTCACTACGAGTTCCTAGTCATGCCGTTTGGTCTTACCAACGCCCCTGCAGCATTTATGAGTCTGATGAATCAGATATTCGTGAGTATTTGGACCGCCTTGTTGTAGTTTTTATCGATGATATCTTGGTTTATTCTGCCAGCAAAGAGGAGCATTGTCAGCATCTTAGATTGGTTTTACAGACACTTCGAGATCATGCATTGTATGCCAAGTTCAGTAAGTGTGATTTTTGGCTCGAGAGTATTAATTTTCTGGGGCATGTCATATCTAGTGCAGGAGTACAGGTTGATCCAGCCAAGGTAGAAGCAGTGCAAAATTGGGAACGGCCCACAACTCCCACAGAAGTAAGAAGTTTTCTTGGCCTTGCTGGATATTATAGAAGATTTATTGAAGGTTTTGCATCTATCTCTGCACCTTTGACTGCTTTAACCAAGAAAGGGAATTTTACGTAGACCGATGATTGTGAGAAGAGCTTTTAGAGTTGAAGAAGAAGCTAACTACTGCACCAGTCCTTATCCTACCATCTGGAACTGGAGGATTTGTTGTGTATACCGATGCATCTAGGATTGGACTTGGTTGTGTTCTTATGCAGAATGGTCATGTTATTGCATATGCCTCTAGGCAATTAAAGTTGCATGAGAAGAACTATCCCACTCATGATTTGGAGATGGCAGCAGTTGTGCATGCACTCAAGGTATGGAGGCATTATCTTTATGGTGAACAGTTTGAAGTTTTTACCGACCATAAAAGTTTGCGGTATATCTTTTCCTGTAGGATCTTAATCGAGGCGGAAGGAGATGGGTGGAGTTGCTTAAAGATTATGATTTTAATCTTAGTTATCATCCAGGCAAAGCAAACAAGGTAGCTGATGCTCTTAGCAGGAAGAAGCTCTTGTCCATGCAGATGCATAGAGAATGGAGAGATATGGAAACTCTTACTGATTGTACGCCAAGCTTAGCAAAGGTTGATCGACCGACATCGTTCTTGGGCCGATTGTCTATCGGCTCGGTATTGGTTGACAAGGTGAAAGAAGCCCGTAGAAAGACATTGTTGACATCCAGAATTTGCTTAAAAGGGCTGAAGTTTCCAAGTATCCAGATGGGACTATCAGATATCAAGGAAGATTATGTGTAGCAGATGATATTAGCTTGAGGCAGGAGATTTTGGAAGAGGCACATAAATCACAGTACGCTATTCATCCTGGTGCAACCAAGATGTATCATGATTTGAAGAGACAGTTTTGGTGGGAAGGAATGAAGAAGGATGTGGCAGAGTATGTGTCCAAGTGTTTGATATGCCAACAGGTAAAAGCAGAACATAGGAGACCAGCGGGGTCCATTGCAACCTTTGGAGATTCCACAGTGGAAGTGGGAGCACATTACTATGGATTTTGTTACAGGTTTGCCTCGTACCAGGAAGCAATTTGATGCTATTTGGGTCGTGGTGGATCGGCTAACTAAATCAGCCCACTTTTTGCCGATCAAGGAAGCCCAACCGACCGACAGTTTGGTAAGGTTATATTTTGATAGCATTGTTAAATATCATGGTGTCCCTGTTTCCATTGTTTCAGATAGAGATCCCAGATTTACAGGCAGAGTATGGAAGGGCTTACAAGATGCTTTGGGAACCCAACTTAAATTCAGTTCAGCATATCATCCTCAGACCGATGGCCAATCTGAGAGAACCATTCAGACATTGGAGGATATGTTGAGAGCAGGAGCTTTGGAGTGGCAGGAAAGTTGGGATTCGCAATTACCCTTGATAGAATTTGCTTACAACAACAATTATAACTCTAGCATCGGTATGGCACCATTTGAAGCTTTATATGGTAGACCATGCAGATCACCTATCTGTTGGGAAGAAGTGGGAGAACGGAGTTTGATTGGACCAGATTGGGTTCAAGATAGTAACGAGAAGATCCAGGTTATTCC
This sequence comes from Cryptocoryne crispatula var. balansae, assembly GCA_036172225.1. NCBI lineage: Eukaryota > Viridiplantae > Streptophyta > Magnoliopsida > Alismatales > Araceae > Cryptocoryne > Cryptocoryne crispatula. The sequence continues at coordinate 380,748 of JAYDZW010000024.1, forward strand.
GCAAAAGCTACTTACGACCCGAGTCGCCGGAAGAGCTATGCCGACTTGAAAAGAAGAGATGTGCGATTTGAGGAGGGTGATCATGTGTTCTTGAAGGTCTCTCCATCCAAGGGAGTTATTCGATTCGGTCACCGTGGAAAGTTGAATCCAAGATATATCGGACCGTTCCACATTGAGAAGCGGATTGGAGAAGTAGCATACCGGTTAGCTTTGCCGCCTGCTATGTCGAGGGTGCATCCTGTGTTCCATGTCTCCTTGTTGCGGAAATATGTATCGGATCCGACCCATATCATTAACTTTGCGGAGATTGAGGTGCAGCCCAATTTGACTTTTGATGAGCACCCAGTTCGGATTACGGATCGGATGGTGAAGCAACTCAGGAACCGAGTGATTCCGATGGTGAAAGTCTTATGGAAGCATCATTCGACGAATGAATCGACTTGGGAAGTGGAGGAAGATATGAGACGGCACCATCCCCAATTGTTCGGTAAGCCTTGATTTAAATTTCGGGGTCGAAATTTTTTTTTAAGAAGGGTAGATTGTAACGTGCGTTTTTTTTAAATAGGTTAAAGATATTTTAATTTAATTTTTTTAGAGTGTTTTATTGTTATTTAATCTTTTCCCCGTCGCCGTATTTTTTTTCCTCCCCGAAAACCCTACTGCCTCGTCGCTCTGGTTCCCTTCGCGAGCGTGCGCCGTCTCTTCCTCTTGCGTGCGACGCCTCGCCCCCCCCTCTCTCTCTCGGCCGCTGTTTCTCTCTCCGCGAGCGCCCCGCGCGGCCAGCCGCCTCACCCGCCCGCGGTGCCACCGTCGCCGGCGTCAGCAGCGAGGTGCGCCGCCTCGCGCCGCCCCGGTCAACGCCGGCGCGCGACGCCGCCTCGCCGTCAACCGCCGCCCCCGGTCAACGCGCTCGCGCGACCGCCCCCGCCCTCGCGCGGCGCCGCCTCCGCGCGACCAGGCCATCTCCTCCCCTCGGCGCAGTCAACGCCGCCGCGGCGAGCACCGCCGCTGCCACGCGGCCGCCCACGCCGGCGCACACCCGCCCGCGTGACCTCCCACCGGCCGCCGTGCGCCCCTCCCGGCTGCCGTACGCCGCCTTGGACCCGCCGTGCGCCGCCCCCTATCAACTGCCGTAAGCCCCCTCTTTCTCTCTCCTATCCTATTATCCCCTCTCTTTTATCTATTGCCCATATCATGTTATTCTCCTCTTCAATTATTTTTCTAAAAATTTTCCCTTGATACAACAGATTATTTTCTTGTGTATACTCTTTTTCCAGCAGCCTAAGTGGTGTGATTTAACCCTTTTCGACCGATTCAAGCAGTGCATTGCGTCGTCAACGTCGATATCTTTTTTTTTCGGTCGCCAATTTCCGATATCTCCAGCACGGTTTCCGGTAGGCACTCTTGACGTGTCTACTATCATTTAAATCACATACTTTAAAAATCTCCATGACTTGTAGTAATTGGCCTAATTTGATTAACCGGGTTGGTGTTAATTGTTGTAGTTAGATAGTGCTTTTAATGATGTTATTTTCTCCTTGGTGCATATTGAGGATCATGATGGGATGTTATATATATGTCGTGTATAGCATGTTGATTGGTAGATCTTAGTCGATCATATCCCTTTTCAGTTAGTATATAATTAAGTTAATCCTTGTTACCTTTTTCAGATATTCTCCTTGTACAGGTGATGATAAGTTAACCATATTAGTTAATGTCTTTTACTAGTCATAATAAATCTGATTTTTGGGCTATGTTATGACCTTTTAACCAAGAGATAAATCCGATTGGGTGGTTTACAATATGTTTGGTTGAGTGTTGGATATGGTATCATGTTAGACTTTAGTTGTGCTTGTCACTTCATGGTTCTAGTATCATAAACAGGTTATTTAGATGTTGTTGTTCATATCAATTGCATTGGTAGCATGTTGGTTATAGCATGATGTGGTGTATATATGTCATCTCTTGCATATTTTGGTTATGGCATGGCATAATTAAGTGGATGCATGATGCATTGAAAATCAGAATGGAAACCGAGCTACACCGGACTAGTTAGTCGTGACTCGAGGGCGACGAGGGGTTAGAACCGTCCGGTGCATCCTTCGATCCCGGACCCCGCGGGCATCCTAAGTGCCACCACTGCCTAGGTGCACTATGGGATCTCGATTAGAATATGGTACTTACATATAAAAGATCTTGCGCTAGCTAGTTGACGTGGCAAGACGACGCTTTCCTTGCCAATATGAAACGATGTAATTTCTTTTGTAAAGGATAGGTGCATGTTTGCATTGTATGGCATAGTTGGTTTGGTGAGGTAGTTTATTTTGTCATTCATCACTTTGTGTTGCATAGGGTATGTTTGAAATGTCTCATTTAAAATCTATTGTCTTGTGGAGCCTATACTAGATGTCTATGCATGTAGGTGTCTATGTTTATTCAATCTTTTTAGAACATATCAAAATGCATATAGGTGCTGGTCATCATGGGCATAAGGCTGGTTGGTGGTGTAAAAGATGTGATTTAAGGCAATTGTTAATGTATTGACTAGTTTTACTTATATGTTTATAAAGGGTGCAGAGCCGGGTATTTATTTAAATATCATTTTAGGGCCTTTTGGCTATCCGATCCTGGCGGACGATGGATTGCCTACCTGAGTCATTTTATATGACTCACCCCGTGGTTTAATTATTTCAACGAGTCTTGAGGAGGAGGAGAATGCCGAAGCGGTCTTGGAAAACACGCCTTTGGTGGAGAGCAGATTACACCGACCTTGGAGATGCTTGATATTTCGTGTTCTTGGTCTTTGAGATGGTCGCTTAGTTGTTATAACATTATTTTTCAGCACTTAATGGTGTCTCATTAGAGTTATTTAGATTGTTTAAT